>JAQPPZ010017170.1:600000-1067500 GCA_028583015.1 Wollemia nobilis
TTCTTTCGCTCTGCAACCCCATTCTGTTGTGGGTTGTATGGAACAGTCAGCTCCCTCTTGATTCCTGCTTGCTTGCAGAAACCATCGAACTCCTTGGAGGTATATTCACCCCCATTGTCTGATCTCAAGACCTTGATCTTCTTCTCTGTCTGGTTCTCAACTAGAGCTTTGAACTCCTGAAACCTGCTAAAGACTTCATCCTTGGTCTTTAAAAAGTAGATCCATGTCTTGCGAGAGAAATCATCAATAAAGGAAACATAGTACATGCTACCTGAAATTGATGCTACTGACATCGGTCCACAAACATCCGAATGTACTAGATCTAGTATCTTCTTAGACCTATGCTCATTGTTTGGGAAAACAGCCTTGGCATGCTTGCCAAGCGTGCACCCTCTGCATACTCCTTGTTGCTCAATGCTGAACTCTGGAAGACCTGTGACTATCTCCCTCAGAATAGGCAACGCTCTATGATGCAAGTGCCCCATCCTCTTGTGCCACAAATCACACAAGTTGTTACTGCTATGAACTAGGGCTCGAACAGGTTCACCCTGCAACCTGTATAGACTGCCTTCTCTAACCCCTATTACTTGTGTTGTTTTCGGGCTAGATTCTTTTGGTCTAATAAGGACATGTTGGTTCTTGAACTCCATTGCATAACCCTTATCCTCCATAACTGAAACTGAAAGCAAGTTCTTCCTGAGACCTGGAACAAACAAAACATCATCAAAGTCTAAAGATTTCCTTGACTGGAGTCGAAAAGGAATGGTACCAATTCCTACAACTGGATATTTGGTATCATCACCAAGCTCAACCTGAACCCCTGAGTCCTGCTCTTGTAGACTGGTAAAACATTGTCGGGCTGATGTCATGTGCCGAGATGCCCCACTATCCACATACCAAGCATTCCTTGGAACCGTGTTGGTAGAAAGGCAAGAGACCAATGAGAAATCCTTCTCGAATTTGGCAGCAAACTCACTCATCTGAGTTTCTGCAGAGGCTGCTACCTGCATCTGCTGCTGCTTCCCTTTGCCCTTCTTGTCTGGACACTGTGATGCATAATGGCCGTGCTTATGACAAATGAAGCACTTGATCTTGCTCAAGTCCTTCTTCCCTGACTGTGAGGTTGACTCCTCATTCTTTACCTTACCCTTGTTGGGTCCTTTACCTTTGCCCTTCTTGGTTTGCCCAAAAAGAGCTAGGTTATCGTCACCACCTTTCTTGCTGGCCTTTGACTCCATCCGAGTCTCCTCCTGGATGAAATCATCCCACGATTTCTCAAATTTGGGAAGGTTCTCATGAGCACAAATGCCTTTGACAAATGGTTCCCATGAAGCTGAGAAACCATTAAGTGCCACGTTCACCAACTCTGTGTCTTCAACCTTCTCCCCTATTGCTGCCAGTTGATCACGAATCTGCGTGATCTTCATCAAGTAACTGGTAACGGTGTCAGATCTGGTCATCTCCATAGATCTGAGTTTGTTCCACAATATCATCTTCCTGTTTATGTTCTCGCTCTGGTAGAGGCTAACCAGGGCATCGAACATCTCCTTTGCCTTAGTCTTCTCGGATATGTGAGGAATCAGGTGATCCTTCACTGCATCCAAGATCATCCGCTTGGCCTTCACTTCCTTCTTTTTGTGAGCTGCCAATTCCTGCGGATCTGTAGGCAAAGTCACATCATCCTTGACAATATCCCAGAGATCATTCTCTTCCAATAAGAACATTACCCTAACTTTCCAGGGCAAAAAATTTGAGGCACCTTCCAATCTATCCTCAAATCTGAGGCTAGCTGCTGCCATCTTTGAGATCTGCTGAAATATTAATGACTAAAAAAAAACAGTCCTGCAAATAAGCTTAGTCCTTCAAGCCAAAAAAAAATATGAAACCCTAACTTTTTTTTTTTTTTTTTTTTAATATCCAGCAGTGATCTACTGCTGTAAACCCTTGAGGATCTCAATCACAGAACCTAGCTCTGATACCATGTAAATTTTCCAGCCCTAGATAACTGTTGTCCTATGTTATTTTAAAATAAATCAGATCTGAGAATAATTTATTCAAACATGCAACAGTCACACAGATGGCTGGAAAAATAAACAGCGTGAACAGCAGAAGTTAAATATATTTCTGAACCTGAAATATTACAAATAAAAGAGGCTACAGCTACAGCAGAACACTTCTGCTCTCTTGCTGCTTTTCTAGCCAGCAATCACTGTTCTTCTCCTCCTAAGCTTGTAGTTTTCCTTCAACAATCTGTTCTCCTCCCATTCTTTTCTGTGTGTCTAAAACACTCTTGATCTTCTCCTTTTATCCTTGAAAAAGGTAACCCTAATCTCTCTAACCCTAAGATTAGATCTCATCTCATATTGAGATGTAAGGTTAAAAATAGAAAATCACTTAAGTGAATATCAAAATAGAATCACTTAAGTGAATTACAAAATAGAATCACTTAAGTGAACTTAAAAATAGAAAATCACTTAAGTGAACTTAAAAATAGAAAATCACTTAAGTGAATTTCAAAATAGAATTAGAAATGTCTCGAACCACTTCTAGCACGTTCATACTGAAGCCTGTGCAAGAAGTTCCTGTCCGAGCTACATTTCTCAACATGATGGAATATCCCATTGAATTATCCCAATGTTTTTGAAGTGTTGCTTTCCTTCTCTTCTATTGGTATGTGATAGTGAGGTTTTGGAGATCCTTTTTATATAACATTGACAGCTTCCGTGTTAGAAGTTGAAATGCAATTGCATAATGTAATGACTTGAAGCATATTAGTCGTTAAATTTATTTATTCAAAGAACTGTAAACATTCCTTGTGATATTAACAAATAATAGCAGAAGAAAGAAATAAATTATATCAATGTCCACAGGTGACCCAAGTAGGCTGATGGAACCTGAAGAGTGCCATAGCATGGGGGATGAAAAGGAAGTGCTTTATCAACAGATCTAAAATCCACAGATTACAAATTTTCAAAAGATACAATAATGGTTGACCATGCCACCATGTGTAAAACCGTTTTAGCCCTTGGCATAGCATCATATGACACAGTACAAATATAATAAATATAGATATAATATAGTAAAATCTGAAATAATTGCAAGGAAGAAGGATCCCTTGCCAAGGAGAGATACATAATGTTGATGGAGGCCATGGTTGGATCTCTAAACGTCACTGGTCCATGTTAATGGGTGAAGGAGCAACATTGTCATTATTCATTGTGAAGGAACCAAGAAAAATGCTGATGATATCCAAGGAAGACTATCTTGGACTATAGGGGCTGTTCTGAACAAATAGTGGAAGGATGTTGTGAATGCTGCCTGAATACCATCCTTCCATCCCAAGCCAATTCTCTAGATGCAAAGGGGAGCCCAAACTGCAAGCTTCTTTAGATTTTCTAGACTGTGGGCATGAGGCCATAGAGGATCTTCTATGCTCACAAGTGATAGCTTGTTCTTGTCTATTGTGGAAGAGGAAGAGAAAGATCCCTTGCTAGCTGCTTTTGGTGGAAGACATTGTCTCAATGATCTATTCAGATGGAAGGAGGAGGTAATCAGCATTTAGTGCTTCCAACTATTGAGATGAAAGGAGGAGGTAATCAACCTAGTATCTCGCTAGGGCCCCTTTAGTGCTTTATGTCTTTGGGTGATTGCTTCTCAAAAGTATAGATCCAAATGCTTGTGGTCATGGTAGGGGAAGAAGGTAGAGAGTGATCTCCTCGAGTCTCTAGACAAAGAATAATACTTCCTTGCAAGCTTGTAGCAAAACATGGCATCTTAAGATTAGGTTTTTCTCTATCTCCACCTTATGTAGGGAGCAAAGGCAGCAAATCCTAACTCCCTTAGGAATATTATAGTCAATCTCAATCCTTTGGTGGTGGTAGCATATCCCCATTTGAAAAAGAAAAAAATTGAAGGCGATAGGACCAATAATGTTAGATATAGTCAGGTAAGCAATGGTGCCATGGAAAAAATAATTGCTTTACATAGGTGGTCATCGTAGGGTCTAGAGGCTATGGAGAATAGGTCAAGTGATAGAAGTATATTAGTAGTAGATGTTTTACCTAATAGCTTCGTTAATCACCCCTTTCCTAAGAAGGAGACAAGGGAGGCATTCAATGAGTATGGGAAGGAGGGCAACTAGTCTACGGAAATCATGATAGATTAGAGAAGCAAGCTAGTCTTCAGGTACCAACTTGTCGTAGCTTGCTACTACCATCACACTCCAAATGGAGATGTATTGCACAAGCTAAGGCAAAAGACAGAGCAGGGCAAAAATCAACAAGAATTGTCTAAGTGTTTGGAACCAGTAGCGCCCTGCTTGATAGCACCCCGCTTGGGAGAGTCTTGCTTGGAAAGCCCTGCTCTAAAGGGCCCCACTCAGAGTGCCTCACTTAGGAGTCTCTTGCTCAGGAGAGTGCTGCTTAGAGAGAGCCTTGTTTTTGTAACTATTTTTGGCAACCTTGTACTTATAACCATGATACATTATATGTAGTCCATTTTTTGGATGTACTTTCAAGTATAACTAAGAGCTTGATGCTTATTGTATAGGGTCTTTTGGCCTTCGAAGCATACTCAAGATGCTCTTCATAAGAAATACTTTAAACATTGCAAATCAATGAAAGAATTGTGTGTGGCATTCTAATTCAAATGTTTTCTTGACTAATTGTTTCATGAATGTGCAAAATCAGTAGCTCTACCCTCCTTTCCCTCGATAGTCATTTCTTTCATTGTTTATGTAGATAATTCGCGGATCTCATGCGTTGAAGTTATTCCGTCATTGCTGAACTGCTAATCAAACCAAACTTGAACCTCGCTATAACTTCGGCCATATTTTTCATTTCTTTTCTCTTGCACCCTTTTTTCCAAAAGCAAAAGTAGATCAGATTTGTTTTCTGCACCTTTTTAGTTTTATTTTCAGCTTATTCATTTTCTGCATATTTTAGATTAGTTTTCTTTCTTCACTTTTCAACTTAGATAGAAGGTAGAAGGTAACTGGCCTGAGATTTGGAGGTTGGGGAGAGTAGAAACCTCCCCATCCATTTGCTGAACTGTTGTCACAGGCGCAAATCGCACTTGCCGATTTCTGTGTTTAACAGTTTTGGCATGCCTGATGGGATGAATTTGATTCATCCCACAAAGAAACACCCATCGTGTGTGAGGTCAACAATTTTGGTACGCCTGGTGGGACACACAAGTGCGATTTTTGTACAAAATCGATCTTATCCCACCTGCACATAATTTTGCAGGTGCACAAGTATACATAATATCCTTTCAGATTTGCGAAAAGGGTTGTGTGTTACACTAACATGCACAAAGCCCACAAATATGTTTTACATCAAAAATTTAAGAGTTGCTTTTCAGTTCGGCTTTCATAACCTCATTTGTAATTTTCGTGCAAATGGCGACTCTGTTTGTATTGATATAGAATCTTACTTCACTTGTGTTTTGTGAATCTCGATTTACAGGAAAGAACGAAAGTAGCAACAAGCGAAGACATGAGTGAGTGGAAACAAGATTGTTTAAGAAAAATGCTACACACTCTCCGAGAGTCTCGCTCCTGAAAAACCTTGTTCAACATAGCGTCTCGCACCCAAAGCGCCCTGCTCGTGGAGCACCTTGCTCAGAGAGCGCTCCACTCAATTGTGCCTTGCTTGTAGAGCACTCCGCTCAATTGCGCCTTGCACATAGAGAATTTCGCTCCAATGCAGCTGGCTTGCAGAACACTTTGCTCTAGTGTAACCCTTTTTCTATTTGCTTCTCGCTTTGACCAATACGTCTTATTTTTCAGTTTTATTCTTCAGTGTGATTTTTGAGGTTTCTCCCCTTTTATTCATGAATACCAAAATGCCCAAATAATGTCCAAGATGTCTTAGTTACCGAATCATCAAATCCTTCAACAACCTGCTTATGCTCCTATAGGACCATCTATTATACCGAGTGTCACATGAGCAAGGGCAATATGGCCATCTTGTACAATACGGGCAGGAACCTTAACCGTACCCATTTATTCAACAAGAAGACCCTGCAACATTCGCTTAGCAAGGATACTGTACCCATATGACCCAAACACCCATCCTGCAATTCCAACACTCTTCCTCACAACAATTACCCCAATATCCATTGTTTCCCCAAGATCCCTAGTACCAACCAGTCCCTCAGGACCACAAGAATTGCAAATGCAATTAAATGAACTCAGGCATATGCTTTCAGTTCTTCAATCACTTGGTACATAGGAGTATGAACTCGATGACGGGAACATGCCAATTCCTCAATAGGGATGTTTTCAAATGGTTGATCAAGGGAATTGGTCGCTATCACAGTAGGAAAATTTTTAGATGATTGATTAGGCACAAAACTATATGGTGAATCAACACATTGTATTCAGTCAATCAATGCCTTGATAACTCACGATGAACCAACCAACGATGAGTCAACTGTTTGTACCTCAGGTTGATCGCAGTGCAAGTCCATGTGATACATGAAACATCTTCAATTGAAAATTGTTTATGTTCCCAAGGTGTTATCACATGCAATAACCACTCTGATGGGTTGATAATTCTTGTGGGAGTTTCCTTGCCTGAGCGTTGAGAGTGATGCCCCTCTTTGTCAATGATAGAGCTTGAGATAGTAAATGGAGATTTTGAAGATGAAGGGTTAGAAGTGATAGAGGAGCGTGAAGTATTTGTCTTCTCGTATAGAAGAGTAGGATTTATAGAAGTGATGAAGGTAGATCCACAACCACAACATGAGATCGTTATACTTGGCCCTATTGAAATGAAATGATTAAGGTAGATCCACAACCACAACATGAGATCGTTATACTTGACCCTATTGAAATGATACAAAAGAAAGGAAAACTAGAGAGACTAGAAGTCATCGAACGAGTCCCCATTGGTGGAGGTGTTTCCCTTGAAGCAGAAATTTGAGAAGAAGGCTACCAATTTCCCAGAACATCTTGTGAACCAAAAAGGGAACCTGAAGTGCGAAGATTTGGAGGATGAAGATTCAGAGGTCGAAGCAGAATATGTGGCATGCCTATTTTTGCTGGAAGAGGAAGAGCCCATAGGAGCAATGAAAGAGTTTACATTAGAAGGACCTATTAAAGAAAAATTCTCTCCCTAAAGAGGAAATCCTAGAAACAGACATTGTTCAACCGATAGGTATGGATTTGCTTGCAAGTCCCAAAAGTGTCCAGAAGAGTTCATATGAAGGAACCATGCTAAGCAATAGAGAGATCATAATTCTAAGAATGATGCGTTTTCCCATGATTTTGGGGAGTAAGGAATGAGGTAGGGCTCACATTCCAACAATTCGACGCCATGGAGAACAATACCAGGTTTGTTGAAAAACAACATCAAGAGGGATTGCTATTGTCGAACAACAATCCGTTATTTTATCACAGGGGAACAAAGACTTGGACTAGCTTCCAATACCAAAGCCCACCATGGGATGAGACAGGGAGTAAGGAAAAGGTCATAGTCATAAGAGTTTGTGCACCCATCCTTGCGGCAAACCACTTAAGGACTAAAAGGGACTATTCTCCTCTAGACCTCTAGTATCAAGCTTTACATCAAAGAGAGATCAAATGGGTGAGTGCAACCCTAGCCTCCAAGACTTTTATTTTTGTTTTCATATTTGTGCAACCTCTAATGGGGGGAAATATTGTTCACTAGAGGGCATCCATGAAGTTTTGTTTGGGAGAAGACTTCTTGGTAGTATGTTGTTAATGCCATTAGCATACTTTGTCTACATAGGTGTTGGAAGATTATGAGTTGTAACGTCGACATCAAGAAGAAAAGCAGATACTTTTTGAAGCCATTCAATGAGCTCAACAAGAATAGCTGCTAATGAATTCGACATGTTAATAAATGATAAATTAAAAAAGGGACAACTACCATGGAAGGGAGGTAAAGTGAATTTTAGAATTCACTTTTACCTTTTACATTCCAAAATCTCTCTTTTCGCTTAGAGAAGATTTTTCATCGCCATTAATCTAGTCAACGAATTCCAATTCTACGAGAGACCCATTTGAGCAGAAGGGAGAAAGACATGTCAAGCAGTTTTGGATTTCGAGAATAGCTTCCGAGGTGCAATTTTATGAGCAACGCAAGGGTTTAGAGGTGATTTTTTGCCACCAAAAATCCACTCCACGGATTCCATTTCTACGACAAACCCAATTGAGGACAAGTAGAGACAAGTCAGCCCACGGTTTTGGTTTTCATGGAAAAAACTCCTGGAGGACATTTTTCAACAGCAGGAGTTTTAGCTTTTTAGAGCAACCACTTGGTTTTTGGGGCAGGAAATCTTCCAAAGGGCATGATGAAATAGAAGGGAAAGTGAAAGAATTTTGCCAAGTTCTTGTAGCGCCTCGCTCAAGCCACCCACACGAGATCAATCATATATCATTCCCATTTCGATACTTTGAAATACATCTTTGGAATATGGCATAGTAGGTTAACAACGCTCAACAAAACTGAAATTCATACAATCCAAGGATTTTCTTTTGCCACATTTTGCTAAGGGGTAAAATTTTTGAAAAATTGAAAAAACTGCTGCATTTTTAGGACCAGATCCTCTCCTTTCCTCCTTTCCAAGCTATCAGTCCAGGCGATCCTCGGGATTGCATTTTCAGGTGCCATCAGGTTCAAGTTTTCAGGTTTCAACGAACTCCGGTAACTCTGGGAAAAGGCCAAAAAATTCTAAGGCATGGGCACTCCCGGGTCGCACTCTTTTTGAGCGATTCCGGGAGTCGCTCCACTTCTGCGGCGATTCCCAGCTTCGCCCTGTTCCCAGGCGACTCCCGTCATCGCTCGGTGGCGGCGAGCGGTAGCGAAAAAAGCAAAAAAATTCTAAGGCAGGGCTCTCCCGCGAGTCGCTCCATTCTGGAGCGATTCCCGTCCTCGCCGCACTCCCCCAGCGACCGCCGTCATCACTCCGCTCTTCGGCGACCGTTGGCAAGTTTGAAAAAAAATGAAAAAATGGCTAAGGCATGGACCCCGCCCAAGTTCGCTCCTGTTCTCCGGCGATCCCCGTCCTCGCTCAGCCGACGAGCGATTCCCGACATCGCTTCATTTTCTGTGCGACCCCCAGCTTCGCCTCAAGTCCCGGCGATCGCCAGCGCGCCGAAGTTCGCTCCATCAGCCGAGCGACTCCCGACGTCGCATCATTTTCTGGCGAACGACAGCAGGGGATGAAAAAATTTCTAAGTTGAGGAAGCCCGAGTTCGCTCCATCCCGGAGCGACTCCCGTCGTCGCCACGGCAGCTCGGCGACTCCCAGCTTCGCCCAAGTCTCCTGCGATCGCCGACCGGTTGGAAGATGAAATTTGTCTAAGGCAGGGAGCCCGCGCCGGAGTTCGCTCCACCCAGCAGCGACTCCCGGGATCGCTCCTCTTTTGGTGCGACTCCCGGGTTCGCTCCATCCAGGAGCGACTCCCGTCGTCGCTCATGCAGCCCGGCGAACCTCGGCGTGTTTTCCAAAGCGTCCCCCCATCTTGGCTTCCCCGAATTCGCTCAAACACTGAGCGATTCTCAGCGTCGCTCCTTGGCGTCTGCGATTTTCAGCTCCAGCATAGGGTTTTGCGACCCTTAGCAATTTTTAAGCGGACTCGGAGGAAGCAGAGGTAGGTGGCCTGTCAGACTGCATTAATGGAGCGCCAACTCAGTTTTCACCCCCAGGACATCTTGTCAGAGCCCTTAAACATCCCAAGGGGCAGATCGTACCTGCGGCATTGAAGAGACGTGCCTTCTCAACAACCAGATCTGTCCGGAACCGTACCAAACTCAGGAGAATCGTGTTGCAGGTACGCTCACGGCCAGCAAGGGTCAAATCTCAGCAGCTGTCGCAGTTTTGGGATTCTGTGCTTCAATGTAATTTGGGGGGAAAATTCTGCTATAAATAGCAGTGGACTTTCATTGTAAAAGGGGGGGAACATATTGCTAAAAGAGCTGCTGTAAACAAACATTTGCTTCAATACAAAGCATCCTTGGCTCTAACTCTTGTCTCTTTCTTTTATGCTGCCTTCTGCAAGTATTTTTGCTTCATGTTCATTTATTTTTCTGATTGCTGTAATTCTGCACTCTGGATTAGGGCATTGGACATTAAGTGAATCTGGAATTCTGGCTGAAGGATACATAGGAAGGAATCGCAGTGTTAGTTTTTGTTACATGCTTTGTTTTGATTGTTGTTGGTTTGGGTATTAGTTAGTGATTGTGTTGCTTGTTCTTCCCCACCACTATTGCAATGCCATTTACATTTCTTTCTGCATTTTTCAATCTCTTTCCAGTTCCCTTATCTCAAACCCCGAGTAGTGTAGTATAGGAGCCGGCCTTCTCCGGAGATTGGCACGGAAGGCATCCCTTCCTTCCGGCCTTTCAATCTGTTGGGCGGGTCTAGGGCGCAAAAGACCAAATCCTTTCCTAGTGGCAGATTCGTAACCAACAGTTTCTCTGGCACGCCCGGTGGGACGAAGACGTTCCACCTCATAAGCAGTATTGAAGAAATGATGTTCGCTTCAGTGCTGTCGAATCTGAACATCTGGCGACTCTGTTGAACTCGGATACTCTCCAAATCTCGAAGACCAGTCCAAGAAAATCCTGTCTTCATGCGTACGAGATGGAGAGTTAGAAACGCTGAAGAAGATCCCGAGTACTACGAGCTCGACATCAGTGCCTTCGGAGAGCGTCCTAGGCTGATCAGGCCGAATATTCCTCTGGACGAAGCGCCATCGCAGGAGGCCGTAGTTGACGAGCAAGATCCAACATCCGATAGTACTGCAACCAGCTATCCTCCAAATCCTCCGAACTCTCCGAACTATCAAGGGGCTCCTGTCCAGCCAGCCCAGCTGCTGTTGCCGCCATTGCCGCCTCCCAATCAGTCGAATCCGAGCGCGAACATGGCGAACCCACAACCGAACCAGAATCAGCAGCAGAATCAACAACAAAACCAACCGCCAAATCCGCCGCCCAGGTTGTTCCCAGCTTGGAATCATGCGGGGCCGTTGAACCTGGCAGCACCAGCCGCCATCCCCTCTGCAGCGCTTAAGGCCATCCCTACCTATGACGGCACGGGAAAGACGGCGCAGGAACATATCCAAGATGTTGCAGCCTTGGCCACCATTCACGGTATCACAGAAGAGAATATCATGGTGAGGTTGCTAGTCCTGTCCCTCAGGGGGAAGCTCCTGTACTGGTACAGAGCATTACCACCCGGCACTATTACTACTTGGGACCAGTTAGCAGGCCTGCTGATACAAGGGTTCAATGAGTCGGCGGACCCTTACTCTCTGCTCCATCAGTTCACAACCATCCAGAGACACCCGCAGGAGGAGATCCCCGACTTCAACGTCAGATTTACTCGGACCTGGCAGAGGGTCCCCGATGGCTTGCGACCGACTCCCGACCAAGCTGCATTTTATTACCTCAGAGCATTCCACTCCGACCTCAGTATGAGTATCCGGTATTCTGGCGTCAACACTTTCCCGGATCTGTACACGCAAGCGCAGAAGGCCGAGGCCGATCTGATTGCCATTGGCAAACTTCCGCCAAAGCCGACCATGCCAATTTTCCCGGATTTGCCTCAATACCAATACCCCAGTACATCCACTCAGTACCCGGCTGCCTCATCCACTCAGTTCCCGGCTGCCTCTTCCATGTATCCGGTTCCCTCATGGAACCCAAGCCAAACGCCCAGTTATCCGCAGGTCCCAGCTCCTCAAGCCCCACAACTTCCTCCGCCACCGCAATACCCGGCCTTGCCTCCGCCAATAGCGCCATTGCCATTACCTGCCCCTCCGGCGGTTGACCCTCAGATGAGGGTTCTAAAGGAGCTAGAGTCGCTTAACTCTACTGTGAGAACACTGTCCAACGACATGGCAGTGATGAAGAAGAAGCAGGCTCAGCAGGAATTCCTGCCAAGAAGGCCATATCCTCCTCCGGCGCTTACGAGAGACCAAGCCATAAGGGAGCAAGCCGCTCAAGCTGGTAGACCTCCGGCGAGGAATGCTGCCATCAATGAAGAGCCGAGCACTTCGGATTACGTGCATTGGTGTTCGACCTGCAATGACCCGCATGGGGAAGATACCTGTATGGTACACCAACACTATATTCAAACACTGGCCGGTAGCTCTTCCAGCGGCCAGGTCAACCTGATTAGAGAGGAGGACCGTAACCTCGTGGTCCCTGAGGAAGAGCAAGTTTCGATTCTAACCAAGGATGGCAAGAAACCGATCGAGGTGGATGCGGCCCAGATGCAGCCTTTGAAGGTGTACACCAGACGAGAAAAGGAGCAGCCTCCAGCAAAAGCTCCTGACAAGGTTCCCTTGCCCCCGCCAGCCAAAGAGAAACCACCGCCGGCAAAGGCTCCCGTGACGCAACCTCAAGTCGAAACCAAGGAGCAGGCAAGGGAGAAGCTCAAGTACCCGTCGTTGACAAAGCGGCAAAGGGTTGAGGCCACGCAGCAGTACCGCACCAAGTACGAAGCTGCGAAAGAAACGGAGGTGCCCACTTCTTCGGCCTACAACATTGTTGATGAACTCAAGAGGACCCCGACCAAGATAAGCATGTACGACGCCCTGCAACTCCCAGGGCAGGTAGATCTGCTGCAGGAGTCGCTGAAATCTGTCAAAGGAGGAAAGCCGACACAACCTGTGTTAGCTCAGCCCCTGACTACTTCGGTCACGGGAAAGAACAGACCGCCGCCGTTCTACTTGTCTCTGCGGATGGAGGGGTGTGTGGTGCACAACTGCATGATTGATTCCGGCGCATCGACTACCGTAATGCCAAGGGCTGTTTGCGAGGAGATAGGCATGGAATACACGCGAAGCAGCCAAGGTGTTCTCCAACTAGATGGCACTCCTGTGAAAACAGTGGGCGTCATTAAAGATATCCCCATCCAGCTGCACAAGGCGCCTCAGATCGTCGTGATACAGGAGGTTGTGGTCGTGGACCTGGAGCCTTACTTCGGCATGTGCCTCTCAAGGGAGTTCACCGCCAAGCTAGGCGGTTATCTTTCTCTCGACTACTCACATATGGAGGTCCCCTTCAAGGGGAGGAAAGTGAAAATCTACAATGAAAAACCCTCCACCTTCCTTGTCGAGAAGATCCCTGAGGAAGGGCAGCAGGATGAATCGGTGCACCTAATGACGGAACAGTTGGAAGAAGTAGACATAGTGGAGGAAACCATAGAAGAGTTGCGGGCGGAAGATGAGTTCTCCTTGCTTGATTTTAACGCCATGATTGAATCAGATATAGGCTGCTATTCTATCACCCAGCCTGAGAAGCCAAAGGAGACAGTAAAAGAAAACAAAGACCCTGCCCCGAACGAGCTTTGGAAGTTGTACTTTGACGGCGCCCGATGCAAAAACGGCGTCGGGGCGGGGGTTCTTCTAGTTTCACCCTCGGGAGAGCAGAAGGATTATTGCTACAGGCTGGCCTGGAGTTGCACCAACAATGCGGCAGAGTACGAAGCCCTGTGTCTAGGGTTGAAAAAGGCAGAGAAGTTGGGAATCAAGCAACTGCAAATCTTTGGAGATTCGGAGCTGGTCTGCAAGCAAATTACCAACAAGTGCGTCTCAAAGAAGCACTATCTCAAGGCGTACCGCAATAGGGTCTGGGACTTGTTGGAATCATTCGAGGCCCTTAATGTACAAGCCATCTCCCGCGAGAAAAACAAACACGCAGACGTCTTAGCGTCTATCGGAGCCAGATACTCCTCGGCTGATGACATGATGCAGAAGCCTAAGGCGGTAAGAACCATTTACAGGCCTTCTGTGCCTGATAGGGACACCCACTGGCAGGTGTTCGACTGTGACGAGCAAATCGTCAATTTTTTAGTTCATGAAGCAAGTACTATAGAAGGTAGAGACCCTGATGACGAGGAGTATGAGGGGTTGATACAGCTGAAAAACAACCATGTCCCTAAGGGGCTAATCACTCTGGAGAGTCTATTTGATCAGAACGATAGAGCGATATCTCACCGGATCAAAGTAGACGCCAAGCAGTATAAGGATCTGGAGCTTGAGCCCGGAAAGGTGATCAAAGTTGGAACAGACTGCACCCCAGAAGAGTTGGAGCAGATTCGGGCTTTGTGCAGAAAGTACCCTGATATCGTCGCTTGGTGTTATCAGGACCTGAAGGGGTACGACAGAGAAATCATCCAGCATACCATAGAGCTGGAGGAAGGGGTCAGACCCAGGCAGAAACAGAGGCCAGTCAACCCGAAAATAGAGGTTCTGATGAGAGCCGAACTCTTGAAGATGCTAGAGGCAAAAATCATCTACCCCATCAAGCATTCTTCTTGGGTCGCAAATCTGGTCCCTGTCAGGAAGAAGAACGGGGATATCCGCCTGTGCGTTGATTTTCGCAATTTGAATCAGGCCTCGCTGAAGGACCATTACCCGCTCCCGCAAATTGATCAGATCCTTCATGTGGTCGCAGGAGCACAACGCTTCTCTCTCCTAGACGGTTTCTCTGGATACAACCAGATCTGGGTGAAGGATGAGGACCAGCACAAGACGACGTTCACCACCAAATGGGGGACGTTCGCCTACCAGCGTTCTCTTGCGATGCGTCAGGGGAACAGAAAAACAAAAGGTCCTTGACGAATTCCATTTTGGAATGTCGGGAGGACACCTTTCAGGAAGGCCTACGACCTTGAAAATGATTAGAGTGGGCTACTATTGGCCCACTATTTTTGCTGATGCTTTTGCATGCCAGAAGTGCGAGAAATGTCAGAGATTCGCTGGCCGAAATAAGAACGCACCAATGCCCCTCCAACCGATTCAAGTTGAAGCTCCCTTCCAGCAATGGGGGTTAGACTTTATCGGAGTGATATCGCCAAATTCCTCGGCGGGGCATAAGTATATTTTGACTGCCACGGATTATTTCACCCGGTGGGCCGAAGCAGTGCCTACAAAGCATGCCGACCAGGAGACAGTCATCGCCTTCCTGGAGAGCTTGATAACCTGCTTCGGGATCCCAGAAGCAATCGTGACAGACAATGGTCCGGGGTTCGTGGGTGCCAAACTCACCGAGTTCGCTTACAAATACGGAATCTACCTTAAGGCGTCCTCCAATTACTACCCGCAGGGAAACGGCCTAGCCGAATCAACAAATAAGAATCTGATGAAGATCATAAAGAGGACCCTGGAGAGGAACAAAAGATCCTGGCACTTGCACCTGGACCAAGCACTATGGGCAGACCGCATCTCTGTTAAAAAATCTATCAGAACATCGCCATACACGCTGGTTTACGGGAAGGAGGCTGTTTTGCCCACCCATGTCGAGATGCCCGCACTTTGGCTGCTAGACGATGAAAAAGGTAACCTGGATCCCATTGATGCTAGGCTAGCTCAACTGTTGCAGCTAGAAGAAGAACGAGAAAAAGCTTATGAAGGCAAAACCAGGGAACCACATTTCCTAGTAGGTTAACAATGCTATTATACTTCAACTGACATGTATCAACTGCATCTTTTGAATCCTTGAGGTTTGGCACAGTTGAGAAGTTGTAGTCCTAGTACTCTCTAAAAGGTGCTCATGCTATCATTATTTTTGTTGAAACTTGTGAACTTCTAAAATTGAATCCTAGATGTTGGCAAACTTGGAAAGGTGCAATTTGAGGACTCTTGAACTGTTATCCATGTTTATACTATATTTGCAACATGATTAATGATTTACTGCAAGGTGAGCATAGGAAAATCGTAGTAATACTTAAATTTAATTTTTGCCCATTTGAGAAAGTACAATTTAATTGTTTTGCTTTCACATTATCTTATATTGCATATTCATGCTAAAAAAATCGAGTTTGGGGATTAAATTTTTTCTATATATATGTTCCCCCCAACCGTCCTGATGGCATACTAGATTTTTGGGCCAAACCCTTGCCCCAGAGATGAGTCCTGCCATATAGCGGCGTTCCCATCCCAAAAATTGCATGGAACATAGCATAGAATGGAAGTATATTACAATGTCTTGCATCCTATTTCTTGGTATGTGAGCTCTACATTTTGGTGTTTCTTGTTCAATGTTGGGTTGAAGGTGGCAACATGAAGTTGAGATGTGCATCTTTCTCAAGAAAATGAGTGGCCACAATAACATTGTGAAGATTAGAGTCTAGTCAATGAGGGTACTACTGGGTAGTATTCCAAGAATGTCTTTTCTTCCTCAAGAGGAAGGAGGATGGGAGCCTAAGACATAAATGGATGCATATTTCTTTGTTGACGAGAAGGGCTAAGTGTCAAACAAGTTGTTTGTGATGACAACATTCATGATGGTGTCGATGAAGACATACATCACGACATAAGGTGGAACAAAAGTGTGTGATGACAAAAAATGGCTATAGAGGCATGCGTGATGATGCAAGGCGTGGATGATGATGCAAGGTGTGACAAATGCGTGCTTGGCAATAGAAGGTGTGATAAAGGGCCAAGTGATGATGAGTTTGGCAATGGAGAAAACCTTGTTTAGCAAGAAAGGATGATAACAATTGAAGTGAGTTGTGCGTCATATGATTTGCATGATGGGAGTTTGATGTCAGATCAACCACGAGTTGGTGTGTTTGATGGTGAGCGTGATTAGAGTCCGACATTAGAGCAAATATAGGTTAGCATGCCTAACAACGTGCGTAGATTGGATTTTTGGCACTGGAGCAATTGCTGGTTAGCGTGTCCCATGGTGAGTGGAATGGGAGTCAAACATTGGAGCAATTGCAGGTTGACATGTCCAATGTCCATACAATGGGAGTCAGGCATAGGAGCAAGTATAGTGTGGTGAGTTCACTAGAGCGTGCAATAAGAATTCAACATGGGAGTGACCATTGCCTATGCCAAATCAACTAGTCATAAAGACAACCAATATTGGTCAGGCATGTCTTGTAGGTAGTCAAACTAGTCATACCGGTCAGATGAAAATGGCACTAGCTCAAGCGTCATCCAAGTGAGTTGTCATGATGCATTTATATTGTACAATGAGTTTTAGTTTGTTGTCTTGTACATGTCATGGGTCATCATATGTGTGTGAACCTAGACTTAATGTATATTGTGCATAGTATCTTTAAATTTTTATACATGTATGTGAGCATGGGAGATGCAACGGTTGAGTAGTTGTAACTGCTTGACCCTCATGTTCATTGTACATATTTGACATCAGACCAATCTAGTGGTATGCTAGGAGAAGACAAGATGTGTTCTATGTGTTCAAGTGTTGTGTTGATATTTGCTGTTCTAATTTCCATTTCTTTATTATATTCTTGTTGCTTTCTTTGCTTTGTTTTGTGGAATGCATAAATTGTACTATATTTGACATCATTACCACAAATTTGGATCAAGAGAGCACAATGATGAAGAGCAAATGTGACAAGAAGTGAATGAGTGATGTACCATGATGAGCATGTGAATGTCGGTGCACACGATGACAATGTGCAGTTCTTAGTGCATTGCACAACACTCAAATAGTAAACCAAACAACAAAATGCGCACAAAGGTATATCAATGTCTAATAGAGGCCCTTTTACATGTAGAATGAAGTGTAGGAGTACCTTCTATAGAACTCCCCATGAGGGAAAAGAGGGTATACAAACACCTCTGTTTATCCTTGTTTTTGGACAAAGACGTGTGAATTCCAATGACCATGTGTCTTGATAGTCTAGTTGATAGAGGGATTATTGTTGCCATACATTTAATGCATGTCACACCATCAAAATGAAGTCAGTCCTTAGATGCAAGACTGTGTCTTTGAAAAGGAATAGTGTGATATGGGAACAAGGTTGATGGCAAACACTATTGTTGTTAGTTGAGGAAGAGGGTGTTGACAACGACGACCATGTTGACAACAAATAGGACATTGACGACAAAGGTGTCGATGGTGAACGTTGTGCAAATAGAGAGGGTGTTAGCAACGAAGGTCATATTGATGATGAACAAGGTGTTGATGAGGAAGGTGTCGACAATGAACACCATGCGAATGGAAAAGGTGTTGATGATGAATGTCGTGTATGCAAACGAAAAAATTACAATTGGCAACAAGGCTCATGAAGATGGAGTAGGTGATTGTCAAGAGGATCCAATACATACACAAGTGTGGGAGGCAATGTTTGAAGGTGTAAGAGATGGGATTCCATCACTAGACAACAATATAAGAGTGTGTTTGAAAGTGGATGGAGTTGTGGTAGTTGACCAAAGGCAATGAAAGTTTAGTTACAAGGAAGGTCATGAAGAATCAACACAATGATTGTGGTTGAACATTGAGCTTGGAAGAGCGTTTGACAAAGAAATTTGTTTGGGCACTAAGTGGGAGGAAACAATCGGCACAACGAGACCATCAACATCAACAGATAAGTCCAACCAATAGGTAGTGAACCATTTTCATCAAGAGCAAACATAGGCTTGGTAGAGTTGATAATGGTTGCAACTTGCAACTAGGGTGGGCAAGCAAAAGTGTCCCAAGTTTCTTGGTGATGGAAAAGAAGACCCTGTATATCATAGGGGCACCTATATAACAATTTTGAAACTGAATGAAGTGACATGTATGGAGTTGTTCCTTGCAACGCTAAGAGGCATAACAATGGATTTGGACCTATTATTCATATCTCCCTTCAACACATGAGACGACTTCAAGAAGGATTTTGAGACAAAATTTAGACTTTTCTGTGATGATGCATAGGTTATTGGAAAGATTTACATCTCTAAGCAAAAGAAATGTGAGGACATCAAGTCTTACAAATATTGTTTGAAGGAGCTAATCGACAAAATGGAGAAACTACATATTGATGGATTCTAGAAGTATTATTTTATGGAGGAGCTTCTTTCGATGTTTTGGGAGAAGGTGAAAGTTGTTCCTCCAACATTATACAAGGAAACCTTTAATAAGGATTTGAATTTGAAAAGTGAAATGAAGACGATGATGGCTGGAGGAGGTTGGAATTGAGGAGGGAGGACCTCCAATAGTAATAATGAAGATGAAAAGTGAGGAACGTCAATTGAGATGCTAAACAAGGACATGATGCACATGATGCCTGAAATGAGAGGAGACAAAACAAAATCATAGACGAGATTAGTACTTAGGATCCTAAAGTAAGTTATTGTAATCTTTGTGAGGTACATGACCATCCACTAACAAAGTGCCTATTTAATGTGAAGAGTAAGAAGACATAAACCTTAGCACTCAAGAAAGCAACTGACAAAAATTCCAATACTTTGAAAGGTGGAAGCAATGCACCAAGCAAATAGATATTGCAAAAAATTATTAAGGAAAAATGGTGGTTAGGCGGGTAGTCACGAGTTTGCGTTGATTTCAAAATTTTGAAAACAATCACTATTAAGAACTCGTTTTTGATTCCATTTGCAGATTCAATTGTGGAAGAAGTGGCTGTTCATGAAATCTCTTGCTTTTTGGATAAATTTTTTGGTTATAACTATATTAACATTAGGGAGGAAGATAAATTAAAGACCACTTTTTTTTGTTGAACGTGGAATTTTCGTATATAACGAATGCCATTAGGGTTTTTCAATGCACTTACTATATTCCAATGCATCATTATTATTTTTTTTCGAACAAATGCCAAAAGGGAAGATACTTCCATAAGAGGTCGTTCTGATGTAAACTCTTCAAATGTTGCAAATTCTCTTCACTTCAGTATAAAATTGAATGTTTCATATTCTGGGTGTAAACACGCCCCTATTGCTTTCGTAGGGTTCTCTTCTTCTTAGGGGAAACCATATACTTCACTTTCTTCTGCAACCTGTGGCCCTTCATCCTCTGTATCTTTACCTTTCGACTCAAGTTTCTCTCCTTGACTCGCAGTGTACCCCACAAATTTTGATAGTCTTCCTCTAGAAATATCTTTACAAAGAAGTGAAATACCTCCACAAATAGGGAGTTATCTGTCAACTCTTCAAGTTTTGCAAGCTTTCCTTCCTTGTCATATTGTGGCTCAATTTCTCCTTGCATTGCTCTTGCGGGTTCTAGTATAAATGCCTCATGTTCCAATTACGGACTTGTTTGTATCAACTCTATAGGTTTTCCTTCTCCATTTGGGGAAACAAATACCTCACACTCCTCTTTAACTTCTGATCTTTCATATTCCAAATCTTTGCTTATCATTTCAGGTTCTCTCTTTGGTTGAGGGAAGTATGACTCTTGGCAAGTAGATGAAGGATTTTGCGGAGGAATTGTTAACCCATCAAAATGAGTATCGTACATGATAATACTTTGGGTAGGGGAGTAACTTATGCCCATCACAAATGTTTCAAGCTCTGTAGTCATACTCGGCCCAAGTCCCGAGTACTCGGTGAAGTTTGCGTCCGAGTGAGCTCAGCTGCGCCGAGTCCACTCAGACTCGGTTTTTCCTTGGACTCGGACGAGTCCAACCGAGTCAAGGGCTGAGTCTGAGTCCGACCGGGACTTGCGAGTCCTGACATCTGGACTAGGCCCACCTAGGAAAAACCTTACATAATAAAAAATTTATGTAATAAAAAAAAACAATGGGCAGACAACTTTCGCATTTGAAACTGGATTTACTTAACTAAATCCTGTTCATTATATCAATGGAGAGATGTTGGTCCAACGTCGCATATTTTATATTCCCTTTCAAAGTCTTTACGTTAATATTAATTATTTCTATCCAGTCTCCATCGCCCTTGCTACGATGCAGATTATATATATTGAAAATTACGCAAAGGTGATTATTGTTCCTTCGATTTTTGCAGATGCGTTGTGTGAGCGGACAGGTAAAGGAATGACGGAAATTTGTATTCGAAGATTGTATGATAAGGCAAGGTAAGTGACCGGAAACGTTAGAAAAGATGAAGCTTTAGAATGAGCGTGTGAAATGGGATTTGCAACTTCGGCTCTTTGCATCTTTTCTGATTCTAAACACCAGCAGCTCAGATAACTTTTTTTGAAAGCTTTCATTGCTTTACTCATCCATTGAGAGCACCACCTTTGGCGAAGCCAGTTTATTCTATGTTGAAAGTTTGAAAGAATGTTGGAAGTTCGAAAGAATGATTTGAATAACCAAAGGCCGATTCATTCTCCTGCTTTAAAAACTTATGCAATAAAAATAAAAACTATGGAAAATATAAAGACAAAACTGAGGTGGGGCTGATTATAAACGGTGAAGGAAAATTTAAATAACCTGGACCTGTGCTTTCTTTGACACAATATTCGTTTTTACACCAGTATCAATTGACCTGCAAATAAGATAGATGCCCTAGGCAGCAGAATGACGTATTCAACTAAAATTAAATACTTTGGGTTTGAGTGTGGACTGCACAGTATTATTGTTATATATAGCTATTCAATATTAAGGGCAATTTGATTAAAAGTCAAAGAATGTCGATATCGTTTTTTAAATCTTGTTTTAATTATTATTAAAAAAAACTTTTTTAATGATTTTATTCTTTTAATAATCGTTTATACTAATAGCTATTGAAATGAAATGAAATGAAATGAAAGATTTTAATTACGTCCGCGAGACCCAAATATGGTCTATGGGACCTCAAATATGATTTTAAGATTGTTTTTTAAGCACGTTGGCGTTTTTAAGATTGTTTTTTAAATCTTATTTTTTTTATTTAAAAAAAAAAATTAATGATTTTTTTATTATTTTACATAGGGGAATAATCTCTTGTCCTACTTATTTAATTGTTTACTTCGTGAATGGGACCTAAGGGGGTTCAGAATGATTTAATAATCATTTACACTAATAGCTATTCAATATTAAGGACAATTTGATTATAGGTGAAAGCACGTAGACTCTTCTTTGGAAGGTTTAAGGTTCAAACTGCGACGTGGGCAAGTGTGTGAGAGGGTGAGTGTGTGTATGGTTGTGTGTTAAATTCCCTATTGATAAGTATGGGGATGCCCAACGTCGGTCGTAGGGGTTTCTCACACTAACCAAATATATATATATATATATAATTTGATGTTTAATTATTATATATTTTATAATTTTTATATTGTTTTTATTGATTATGTATTTGATCTCATTTTTAACACAATATTTAATTATATAATTTAGACATTTTATATTTTTTATATTCTAAATTTTTAAATACTATTATATTTGATGTCTTATGAATGAATGAAAGAAAGATTTTAATTACGTCCGCGAGACCCAAATATGGTCTATGGGACCTCAAATATGGAAGTACAATTACTCAAATCATATCATATGATCTTTAATATCTTTGAGAAGGTTGTTCCTTCTCCTGCTGATTTGTGTTAGCAATTCTCCAACTTTTTTATTTTCTTGTCTTCAAATAAATCTGTAATAAACTCGTTCCCAAGTGTTTCTTTGTATTTGTCACGGATATCTGAAAAACTCGGGCATTTATAGATGAAGTGTTCCTCTGTCTCTACTGCCCCTGTGCTGCATAGAGTACATATCCTTTCTTCCCATTGTTCTTTGGGCGTTGTCCATCTCCCCTGTTTCACATCTAAGCCTATGAGAGCTAGTCCTTATCTGAGCAATGAGTATTTTTTCCTTCCACTTGATTTCAGCGCCTATATACGCTTTTTCCTTGTGGTCATACGTTGGGTTAAAATTTGCAATATAATATTGTCTTTTCCTGCTTGCATTTTTCCACATTCCACTTCTGAACTTTTCATTCACATAATTTTTAATGTCTTTGTTGACATTTGGGCATTCATTTATGTTGATTTCCCAACGTTTCATCCATTTCTGATTTTGTTTCATCCACGTATTCTTTCGCCTATGCAACTCTTCGTCCCTAACTGCTCTAGGCCATCTATCATTTGTCATGTTTTCTGTTTTTTTCAAGTAACATAACAGCTTGGTCATAGCAATTGCTTCTAAAGGGAACATTCCAGTTTCAGCTAGAATAATTTCATAAGGGATTGTGGCCTTAATTTTGAGAAAGTTTGTGATTAGATATTTTTGAATCCTTTCTATTTGCCTCCATTTTGCATTTGTTGTGCAACTAGCCCACACCTCGCAACCATACAACAGAACCGGTGTAACAAGTAGGCCAAATAAGACCTTAGTGGTCTTCCAGTCCCACAACTCGGCATTCCTACACCCGTTTTGAAGTGCATATAGTGCTCTCTAGCCACTTTGAGTTCTTTTCATCCTACATGTATTCCAATTAAGTTTGTCATGAAAGTCTATGCCCAGGTATTTGTATTCTACTATTACATCAAGCGGTTCTCCTGCAAACTGAAATTTGTGTTGTTATTTCTTCTTTTTTGCTGAAAAAATCATAATTTTTGTTTTGCTCGTGTTCACCTGCATCCCAACTTCTTTACAAAAGAGTTCTAGAGCTTGAAGGTGATCTTCTAGATCTTTGGCTGTTTTGGCCACAAGAATTACATCATCTGCATACATGAGGAGTTTTACCACATATTTGGCTAAATGCACACCCTCTCCCCCAAATTTGTTTATCCATTCTTCTAACTTGTCAATGTACAGCCCAAATAAGGTCGGAGATAGAGGGCAACCTTGTTTGACACCTATGTCACTACCAAAACATTCAGATAACCCTTCCCGTGTTCTGATTCTAGCTTTTACATGCTCATATAGTCTGTGAACTGCTGCCCTGTAGTGAATTGGAACCTCTAGCTCTTCCATTCTGCTCCATAATTTTTTCCTAGGCACTGTGTCAAATGCCTTTTTGAAGTCTACAAAACAGCAAAAAGCCTCCTCTTTTTTGTCCCATATTTTTTCCACTATGTGTCTAAGCGTGATACAGTGATCAGCAGTTGAGTGCTTGGGCCTAAAACCTGCTTGCCCCTTTGCTCTCTTTCCCTTTTCTTCTGCCCATATGCTGATCCTACGCTCTATCATACTCCCAAACAACTTTGCAAAGAGAGGGTTGATC
Source organism: Wollemia nobilis (assembly GCA_028583015.1). Classification (NCBI taxonomy): domain Eukaryota; kingdom Viridiplantae; phylum Streptophyta; class Pinopsida; order Araucariales; family Araucariaceae; genus Wollemia; species Wollemia nobilis. The sequence goes on from JAQPPZ010017170.1 coordinate 623,833, forward strand.
ATGATAGTTCGATAGTTTGAGGGATTATTTACATCTCCACTTTTAAACAAAGGATATATAATTTCATTATGATATATAATTTAGAGTCTAGACATATAGTAAAGTTTATTATTATTTAATGTTTTATAAAACGACGTGGGCAAGTGTTTGAGAGGTTGAGTGTGTGTATGGTTGTGTGTTAAATTCCCTATTGATAAGTTTAGCTCTCACTCTTATGAGAGTTCATGGTGGGATGGGGATGTATATATATATATATGTATATATATATAATTTGATGTTTAATTATTATATATTTTATAATTTTTATATTGTTTTTATTGATTATGTATTTAATCTCATTTTTAACACAATATTTAATTATATAATTTAGACATTTTATATTTTTTATATTCTAAATTTTTAAATACTACTATATTGGATGTCCTAGCCATTATGATATATAATTTAGAGTCTAGACATATAGTAAAGTTTATTATTATTTAATGTTTTATAAAATTTTAACAATGTTTTAAAATTTATATATTAAATTTTATTTTATTATTATATTATTTATTTATAATTTTATAAAACAAAACTATTAGCTTGCTCTTAGAATATGCCCCTTCCTTTGTATAATGTTGAATGTTGAGTAAGTGTATTAGAGTATACTAACAAGTAATATGCATGAAAAAACTTATTTTTTCAATGAAAAATTGTATTTTTTTTTCATTTTTTCTTTTTGCTGAGTATTGTCGAGTTTTTTTTGTCGAGTCCCGAGTCGACCTTGCCGAGTCCGAGTTTTGCTACTATGGTTTGAAGCATTTCGTAGGCTTGTGTTTCATTGACTTGAGTATGACCACTTGATCTACCATTGGTTGGTTCATTGTGAATTGCTCATTCATCAGTTAACTAACTGTAGTAGGCTGATTCACCATATAGTTTTGTACCTGATTAGTTGTTTGCAAATTTCCTTGTTGGTGAATCTGCCACTCTTTGAATTCATGATCTTGTGCCATAGACATGTCATGCATTGAATAACTTGTTAAAGGCCGAAATCAATCCATTCCATCCATCAATGTTTGGAGAGGCGAATGAGGTCCCTGACTAAGTGGGAGCTGGTGGGTCTTCTCGCTTAACTATAGGTCTTTGAGGCTCTTGACATCCTTGGTATATTTCAATGGAATATGGAAACAAGGCTGACATTAGTTGTTGATAGGTTTGTGTATCCTAGTATGAGAGGTTTGAAAACAGGGTCACTTGTTGTGGGGGGTGGTACTGGAATTTTTTTTTTTGATTAGATGGACAAAGGAGTTTTGAAAGGATCTCCAAACCTTGTACAAAAGAGACTAAACCCCGCCCGAAAAGAGGGAGCCAAAATTACTTACATCCGGTAATAATCGAGGAATGACCAATCAGAGGAGTTATCCCTTCCAAAGCCAAACCAATACATAGGTAAGACCATACATAATTTAAAACTTAAAACAAATTGAAATCAAATCAGGATGTCAGAGGTAACCAACCGAACACAGATTAGTAGCAGGACCTGAACCACGAACCGAGCCATGCACCAGTCCCATTCTCCACCATGAGGTCGTTGCTTTCCCAGACCTGCCAGCCCATCAAGGCAAGAATTTCTTCCGCATTGGAGATTGTGGCTTGTAGGGATGAAACAATAGCTTGGAGATACAAAATTTGGTGTGGAAACCCAAAATCAACAAGCGCCTCCAAGTTTTGCAACCAAGTCATCAACAACAACTCGACCAGAGCGGCTAATTGTGTATGAGGTCATTATCGATAGAAGCAATATCCGTTGGGAAATTATCCCGCCACACCACTAAACCATTTTGAATAACTCCTTTGTTAGCCAATAGATCGGCCGCTCGATTACCTTTCTTGTATGTATACTTAAACTGAACCTCTTCCAGAATTTGGTTGTATCTTTGAACTTCCAGAAGAAGGTTCGAAATAGTTCAGGTAGGAGATTGAGTCCCTGTTGCCATATTTAAAAAAAAAAAAAAAAGCGAAAAACCCTTTGCGGGGCCGCCTTGGTCTGAGAGACCACGACCAGGAGGTTCTACAACGTCAAAGTCACCCGGGAGTCACGACCGGCCCTACCTGCACTAACATTATCAATTGGATTTTGGGTACCCAATTCAACTTTTTTGGTAGGGTGAAGATTTGAACCTGGGAGCTCCCTTGGAGGATTGCCCTCTCCTCTCCAACTTACCTACAACAGGTGAGTATTACTTTAGCTCTTGCCATATTTATAATATTAAGGGAGTCCCCTTTAATGATTAGTATTCTGCAACTTACATCATCCAATAGAGAAACTCCTTGGAACAGGGCCCTGACTTCGGTGAAGTGACTGGTTTGATGGCCCAGATTATCAGCAAAGGCTAAAATTATCAAGCCATCATGGTTCCTTACAATCCCTCCAATACCTGCAGGACCCGGATTCCCTTTAGATGCACCGTCGAAATTCAACTTCAGCCAACCAATTGGAGGTGGCTCCCACTTAACCCTGGCTTTGTCCGGAGGCACAACAAGTCTGACTGGTTGAGGATTGGCATTGAATCCAAGAGATCTCTCCACTGATCATTCCTGCTCTGCAGTCACAACATTCAGATTTAGGGTTCTAATGTTCTCCATGGAAAAAGAAATCACCTGCAAAGCCACAACTTTAGCCGAATGAGCAGCATCCTTAAACGCCCTTGAGTTTCTTTCCTTCCAAATCCGCTACCATATGAGGAAGTCTGAATTTCCAAAACCAATGAAGGTGGAGAGACAGGAAGGGAGAAACCCATTGGGTCAGCACATCCTCTAGGTTGTTCGGAAACACCCATTGGATGTTCAAATCTTTGAAAAAGTAGCTGAAAACCTCCTGCGAGAAAGGACAGCTGAAAAGAAGATGGAGCGGGGATTCCTCCGCATTTCTGCATAAGAAACAAGCATTAGGCAAAATCATACCTCTTTTTTTGAGATTGTCTAAAGTTAGAAATTTTCCTTGTACGACCAACCAGAAGAAAATGTTGATTTTCGGAGTCAGTCCTTTCAGCCAAATTTTATCTTTCAGAAACCAAGGATTAGAAGGACCATCTGCTGCAAAATAAGCGTATTTGACAGAGAAATTCTCATCCTTCTCTAATACCCAGATGAATCTATCCGGAATTTTTCTTCCAGGAAATTTCATCAAATGCCCTCCTTTCCTCCACCAAAAGTCCTGGGAAGTCAAATGGTTTCCATCGGGGGCGGTTTTCAATCCTTTCAATGAAATCACAAACCTTATTCCCCCAGAAATGATTTGTAATTGGTTTGACTAAAGCCAACTCTGATCTTGACTCCAACGGAACCTCAATCGCCCACACGTCACTCCAGAAGTCGACAGACCTGCCATCTCCCAAACACCACCTACCCCCTCTACGGATATCCGATCTGCACCAAATTAGGCTAGACCAGAAAGCTGAACCTTGGAGGGGTAATGGGTCTCTAATAAACTGCTTCCCATCATTTAGGTATTTGGCTTTGACAATATCAACCCATCCCACTTTCTCCTCTTGAACCAGTCTCCAACCCTGCTTGGCAACAAGAGCTTTGTTCATGGATTTCAATCTTCTAAGGCCTAAACCGCCCTCCTCCTTGCTGCATACTTGGTCCCATGCCACTAGATGAAATTTCTTTTTCTCACTTGCTCCTGACCAAAGAAATGAGTGTTGGATCTGTTCTATTCTTTCAAGAATCTTACCCGGGATTTGGAATAGAGAAAGGAAATATACTGGGATGCTTTGAAGGGTGGCCTTAACTAACATCACTTTTCCTGCTTGGCTTAGGAGAGCCCCTTTCCAGCTTGCAAGCTTTCTCTGGACATGCTCCACAATCGGTTCCCACATGGATGATCTTGAAGCCCCAAAAAACATTGGCATCCCTAGGTAGGCTGAAGGGAGAGACCCAATATTACATCCCGGAATATCCACAATCCTCAACTGCCTTGCTGGAGGAGTATTGATGAAAAAAATAACACTTTTCTTGAAATTAACCTTCCGACCCACTGCCTGTTCATAATTGTAGAAAACAGTTCCAAACAGAAATAAAACTATGATGTTGTCTGACATGAACATCCTATGAAGATTTACAATTTTGATTATGTATTGGTAATGTAAATGACAATTTGCAATGTAAAATCAGCCAATCAAATGAATATGGCTTGATTAATAAGTATGCACAAAAGGACAAACACAGCCGTCTTTGTGTTAAGACGTTTGGATTAGTTAGATGTCTGGATTAGACGTCCAACCTAACTAATCAGACGTCTGGTTGCTGTGTTAGACGTTTGGCTGTGTTAGACGTCTGGAACCGTCAGTTAGACAGTAAACGCAATTGTTAATGTAAATAGGCTGTTGGGACGGTTGAAACGGGTATGTTGCATTAACTACCCGATCTTACCTATAAATACCCCCCTATTTCATTTTGTAATCTATCCATACTTGTCTATAATACAGAGACGTGCAAAAACTATTAGTCTGGAATGTGTTTTGTATGAGATTGCATCTATGTTGTAGTGTTGTGTTGCAGGTATTGATCATAGCTTGGTACGAGAGCATGTATTGTTGTATGTTTTTTTCCTGTTGCAGGGCGTGCTAAGGACTATCGAAGGTCTGGAGAAGGAATGCGTAGTGGACGTTGTCTAGACCCTGGAAGATCAACCCTTGAGCGTATCAGTCTAGCCATCTGGTTTCGTCGACAACAGTTCAAACGTCCAGCCCAGACGTCTAGTCGACCTTCCATTCCAGACGTCTAGCCGTCCGGTCCAGATGTCTAGTTTAGACGTGTAGCCGTCCGGTCCAGACGTCTAGTCCTGACGTTTAGCCGTCCAGTCCTGACGTCTAGCCCTCCAGCCAACCGCCCAATCCAGACCTCTAGCCGTCCAGTCTAGCCATCTAGTCTAGACGTCTAACCGTCTATCCCTGACGTCTAGCCCATATACCTAGTCGTTCGTCTCAGACGTCTAGATTGTCTGCCTCAGACTTCTAGTACTCAAAGCATCTGTCAAGGCTTATTTGTTCATACTTGCAAGGCATGATGATTGATGTACCTTGGCCTATCATTTCCTTCTAGTTTATCGTCATTCCCTCGTCTCGGGAAAGTACTTACCCTTGTCTACATTTGGCGCCGTTGCCTAAAAACGAACTTTTGGGTCAAGAAATACAGGTGGTAAGACGAAGAGTTGAATGACACAAGGTAGAAGAGGAAGGAGTCCAATACAGCCAAGAAGAAGTACACGACTGGCGAATCAAAGGACGCACGACGAAGAAGTTTTACAACCTGAGGTGGTAAGAGTGTGGAATCCAATGGAAGATGAAGATCCGAGAGTGGAGACGCTGTTGGTAACATCAGAAGGCGGAGAGCAAATAGTAGAGGAAGCCCCTGGTATTGAGAACGAGGATTGAATGGTAACACCCGAACCAGTAGAGAGGAGTTGGCCGACGGATACAGAAGTAGGAGACTTTGTACCGCAGCAACCACGCATCGGTTCGTGGGGAGGAAGACCGGAACCACATCTCGTTTATTTGCGAAGGAGGTCGCGAAGTGGCAGTAGAAGGGTATTTGACTAAAATTTCGCACCTTCAACAGAGAGAGAGCCGGACAAAGTTCCACCACGCTCACCACCAAGACAATTGCCTAGTGGGACATTCACAATGGCACAACCTGCTATTCAAGCAGACAAACAAAAATGTCCATCTTTCCATGGGGAAGGAAAGGAAGATCCAGCCCACCACGTGGGAATTTGTATCATCATTTGGAGAACATATGGGGTAACACAGGATACAGAGTGGTTGCGATTGTTTCCAGCCACTTTGAGGGAAATGGCAATGGACTGGTATTTGAAACAACAATGTACCCAACTATTCACCCAATGGGATGCCCTGAAAGATGCATTTATTGAAGAATTCCGACCATTAAGAGATGACATAGAGATCATCACTAAATCTTCGCCACGAAACAAAAACCAGACGAACCTATTAGAAGCTACAATAGGAGATTGAAACAGTTCACAGATAAAATGGAAATGCCACCTAGTTAGACGTTTGGATTAGACGTCCAGCCTAACTAATTAGACGTCTGGCTACTGTGTTAGACGTCTGGAACCGTCAGTTAGACAGTAAAGCAATTGTTAAGGTAAATAGGCGGTTGGGACGGTTGATACGGGTTGGTTGCATTGACTACCTAATCTTACCTATAAATACCTCCCTATTTCATTTTGTAATCTATCCATACTAGTCTATAATACAGAGACATTGTGCAGCAACTGTTAGTCTAGAATGTGTGTTGTACGAGATTGCATTTGTGTTGTAGTGTTGTGTTGCAGGTATTGATCATAGCTTGGTACGAGAGCATGTATTGTTGTATGTTGTTTTCCTATTGCAGGGCGTGCTAAGGACTATCGAAGGACTGGAGAAGGAATGTGTAGTGGACGATGTCTAGACCCTGGAAGATCAAACCTTGAGCATATCAGTCTATCCATCTAGTTTCGTCGGCAACAGTTCAGACGTCCAGCCCAAATGTCTAGCTGACCGTCCATCCCAGACATCTAGCCATCTAGCCTAAACATCTAGCCGTCCAGTCCAGTCATCTAGTCCAGACGTCCAGTCGTCAAGTCCTGACATCTATCTGTCCAGCCAGCCGCCCAGTCCAGCCGTCTAGTCCAGACGTCTAGCCGTCCAGTCCAGATGTCTAGCCCAGATACCTAGCCGTTTGTCTTAGACGTCTAGATTGTCTGCCTCAGATGTCTAGTACTCAAAGCATATGTCAAGGCTTAATTTGTTCATACTTGCAAGACATGATGATTGATGTACCTCGGCCTATCATTTCCTTCTAGTTTATTGTCATTCCCTCGTCTCGGGAAAGTACTTACCCTTGTCTACAATAATCTCCCAGAATACCTCTGACTGATTTTGTTTGCGAAATTGAAGCTTAAAAGGACAAAAGAGTATCATTGGCAAATGGATGATGAGATATGGGACTGATGGGCGTAGCCAGATTAAGGCCTACAATAGAACACTCAGCTTTGATGGCCCGCCCTAGAGATTCTGCTAGCAAAATAAAAAGTTATGGGGACAACGGATCTCCTTGACGAATTTCCCTACAACTCCTGAAATATCCTGCCGAAGAGCCATTCACCAGAACCGAGAACTTGGCTGAAGAGACACATGATTTGATCAAACTTATCCACTCCTGACTAAAGCCAAATTTATGCAAGACTTTGAAGAGAAACTCCCAACAACCCTATCGTAAGCTTTATTCATATCCAGCTTGAGCAAGGTCCCAAAATTACTACTTTTGATCACCGAATGGATGATTTCATGGACTGCAATGATTCCATCCAGAATTTGCCTCCCAACCACAAAACCGTTCCGCGGGCTATCAATGATGCCTGGTAATAGAAGTTTCAATCTGTTCACTAGGGTCTTCGTCAAAATTTTAATAATAGTATTGCACAGACTAATAGGCCTATATGCTGCAAAATCCTTAGCATCAGTTGTTTTAGGGATAAGCACCAAAAACATAGATTTGACATCTGAAGGGATCCGTTTCGAAGACTAAACATCTCTGATGGCATCACAGATCTTTGGCCCCAAAATATGCCAAAATTTCTGAAAAAATATTGGGGGAAACCCATCAGGTCCCGACGCTTTGAGCCCGCCCATTGCAAAAACTGCTTTATTGATTTCATCATCTGAAAAAGGAGTATTCAAAACATTATTCATATCTGCAGAGACTAGAGGTGGTATATTATTTAGTAAGTGAGCTTCAGCTTGTTGATTTTTTGTTGCCGTGGAACATAGGAGGTCCTTAAAAAAATTTACTGCCTCGGATCTAATCTCTTCGATGTCTTCAGAGAGTTCTCCATTTGCTTTCATAATCACCCTGATCCTATTATTACTCCTATGCCTCAGCGTAGTGGAGTGAAAAAAATTTGTGTTCCAATCACCCTCCTTAAGCCACAGGGCCCTAGCTTTCTACCTCCACATAATTTCTTCCCCTGCCAAAACATTATGGAGCTTTGTGAGAATAGATAGTTCTTGCCTCTTTAATTCCGCAGAGTAACCCTGAGTTTCGGCTATTTGCTCAACCTCCTGCAACTGGTTGCGAATCTCCATCTTTATGGCAACAATATTTCCAAAAACCTGCTTATTCCAATCCTTCAACTTTGTCTTTATAAATCTCAACTTGGAGGCTATTTGTGCCATTCGAGAACCTAAAAACCTGTGACTCCACCATTCCTCAATGTTGGATTCTAGACTAGGGTGTTGAAGCCACATTGCTTCAAATCTAAATGGCCGGGGAAAGAAGGCCGAATCGGGATGGTACTGGAATTGTTGGATAAGTGCTTGGGTCATATGAGTTGGATATTCCTATTTAACAAAAACCATGGGGTTCTGTTGTTGGACAAATTGATACTTGCCCGTACTATATCGGTTGGTCGTACTATCCTACTCATATGACATGTGATATATAAGTGGTCCTATTGGGGCATAGGTTGGTGGTTGTAGGATTTGAGGATTCAGTATCCATAACATACTCTGCATCATTTGAGGGTATCGTTGGTTAGATTCCATATTGGTCAAGGATTTATATCATATATTCATAGATTCTTTGTCAATTGCAGATGAATTTGCATACCCTTTAACAAATCTAAAGAAATTTGAAGTGGATTTGTGTAGATCTTAAAAATAGATGCAAGTGCAATAAGCTTGATTTCACATAAAAATTGTGCTTGTGGTCTCACTGGGCATGCTTAGGAACTGTTGAATGTGGATTGTTTGATTAGATTTGCAACTGCGAACGCAGTTCAACAAATGGGTGAGAAGGAATTACTCTTCTCAACCTCCGAATTCGGGCTGGTTCCTCACTAATCTAATTGAAACAACATAAATCTAAACTAAACAAAGCAAATCTAATCTACTTTTGTGGGAAAAGGGATGTGAGAAAGTAAGCAAAGTGCATAAAACAAATATTGTCGAAGCCGTAGCAAGATCAGTATGGTCCAATGGTAATCTCAAGTAGAGGCCGAATAACTTCAGTGAACCAAGTTTGAAGAATATTTTCAACAAATGAGAAGGAAGACTAATTGGAAGTGAGAGAGCGAAGCCACTAACACCAAACATCCATGAATGAAGAGGTCATGCAATATAGTTGATCTTCAAATGCCATGCTTCTCATCAGTTGAAGATTTTGTGTACAAAGTAGTAGCTGGTTACAAAGAGTAGCTCTAGCTTTCTTGAAAATGCCAAAGGACCCTTACAATAAGTATGAAACTCTTATTTATAGAGAAAGTCTAGCCTACTCTACTTCTAACTGCAACAAGAAGTTAATCATTGGTCACATCACAATTAACACTAAAGACAAAAGTGTCATGGAAATCCTTCAATGGTGGAGCGGGTTGGTCTGAAGAACGGGGCACATTTGTGTCTCTAAAGCGGGCGCACTTGGAGTAGGGCACATTTCAGGCTTATGGAGTAGAGCACACTGACACCTTTGGAGTGAGTCACACTGATACTAGAGTGAGGCACACCATTACCTTGGAGCTAGGCACATTGATGCTTCTGAAGTGGGACAGACTAATGCCAGACTGAGGCACACCGTTCTTGTTGGGCGAGGCACACTAATGCTTCCAAAGTGAGGCATGATGATGCGTTGAGCTAGGGGCACTTATGCTAGAGCAAGGCACATTGATGCCTTAGTGAGGCATTTGTTTGGCTCTGATTCTCACCAGTCCTTGTTTTATCTCTTTCGTGTGTTGACACGATGAACTTTCGCTTGGAGCACAATGGTAGTAGTGGACTATTACATGGCAAAATAATTTAAGACAAAATTCATTTTCATATATTTTCATATTTCTCTTGATGTGCTTTGTTCATGTCATTAAAGTGACTCTCACATATAGTCTGTAAAATAGAGTTTTGAGGATATAATTATTGGTTGGATAAATGCAATATTTTGCTTGTATGCATTTAAGCTATCATTTATAGTCCCTCTTTCATTGTAGTAATTTGCGGAAGGAAATATGATGAAAGTTGATGTTTATGATTTTACTAAAAGCACATTGTTAGATTGTGCAGCAAAGCAGGTGGAGTGGATAAATCACTGGTTGTTGCTTTGGGCGCCTTCAACCTTGTTGGAGTTGCTGTTTTGGGCAGCATGCTGAAGTATGCATCATCTGCTTCCTGTTTTTTTTCCTTAAATTCATGGCTTTATTTTTAATATATGCTCCTCCATTCATAACGTATGGATTTTGGCTTATCTGAAGGGATATGGCAATGGTGCGAGGAGATTTTCTTTCATTTGTTGTCAACATCTTTCCTCTGCTTCAGGTCTTTGTGAAATCCATTTTCTTAATTTTATGCTTCAGATTAACCATGTGTATTTAATTTATTGGTCAAGATTCCTTTTATTTGTCATATTAAGCTTTTTGTATAATATGCTTGCTTATCAGCCATGATACTTACACATGAATTTATTCTGATTACAAAGCTACATATGATCTATGGACTAGTGACAGATGAAAATATGCAATTGCTGCATTAAATATTACATGAAAAATACATCTTATACTTCCTACAACACTAAAGAGAAAGAGGTGCAATTCTAAATGTAACACTTTTTACATGAAAAACATCCTTTGAGATCTTCAAGTTTGTCTTTTAGAAGCTCTTCATCATGCATTTTACATTGTTTGCACTCCTTGAAAGTAGAGCGTGTTTCTCAAAATCAATGCATAGTTTTCATGCTTATTTATAGGACTAATATCTTGTCCTTAGTATCCATATCAATCCCTAAGTTCAAATTCATTTGCATAAATGGTCATTTCTTTGCTTGGTTGCGATTTATGGTTTCATGTGTCAAAATTATGTCATCGCTACGAGAGTGTCACTGGTGTTATAGTGTGGTTGCTGTTTAATATTTGATTAAGTTTCAATTTAACAGTTCATCTATGACTCACTCATTTAGAATATATATGTTAGTCTCCATTGGTATGGCTGTGGCTAGGCCAATACTTGATAAAGAAGCCACTAACCAAACGTTAAAACTTGTTGAGAAAAGCCTTCGAAAAATAGGAGATTAAAGAATTCAAGTTCAACCAAGAGGATAGGTTCTTTTTTATTTTTCCAAAACAAAGCAAGAATGATGAACAAATAAAGCCATATAACAAGAGTGCAACAACAATCAACTCTGACAATCCGAAGGAAACAAAAAGTGGTGACCTGTTCCCGTTAGTTTGCTGGGTCAACCTGTCCCTATATTGGTACCCTTCTTGGTATGTAGCCATCTAAGCAGGCCCACAACACATTCATTTTGTGATTTCTAGGAATTTGGAGACACAAATCATCAAATAGAAATCTCAAATAATTCATTTTCGAAATCATCACTACATTAATGGTCTCATAAAGTGAGGAAAGGGGACGTAACACAGGTTTCAACGTAGTTCTATTCCTATTGAGTTGACATCATCTTGAAAATACTACCGATAAACCTAGGTGAGACTCCATGTGTCTATAAAGTGTAATTCACAATTCTTAATAAGAGGTAGTTTGGATCTTGTAGCAGCTTGCTACTATTGTCACGCTCCAAACGGAGATTTGTTGCACAAGCTGAGACAAAAGATACATCAGGGCAGAAATGAACGAAAATTGGCTGTGTTTGGAAGTAGTGTGCCTTGCTTGCTAGAATACCCTGCATGGAGGGACTGTCTTGTTAGGACCCCATCCTAACATTATTATGTAATTCTAACATAATTATGTAATGACCCCTTTCCAATGCGGGGATTCCATTCTAGTGATATCTTGTAATATTTTGTAATGGTATGTGCCACTTGAGACGCCTAGACAAGTGGGGCCATTTCATCTAACTGTTATAAATAATGTAATTGTTTGTTTGGTAGAAGATTCTAGCTCGAGTGGCACTTTGCATGTAAGCCAACCCTTGAGCTTTAGGTTAGGGTTGCATGAAATGTATATTTTGCATATTGAATCAAAGTATTGAAGGAGGTTGCCCCCTCGAAGAGGCCAGCGATTTTGTATTGTGATTTGTGAGATTAATATATATTTCTGCATTTACATTTTGTATTGCAATATTCTATTCTTTCATGAATTACTGCTTTTATTGCAATATTTATGTGGATGTGCTTATTTTAATTAGAAGGTTCCTAACATTCCTGGGGCACCTTGCTTGGAGTGACCAGCACACCTCGCTTCTCGGACAGTCCTACTGCAGCATTAGCCAGCTTAGAGTGCCTTGCTCTAAGAGACTTTCTGGAGCACCATGCTCGATGCAAGTTTCTAGGAGTGTCCTACTTGGAGTGAGTTTTGAGGAGTGCCCGCTTGGAGCGAGTTTTCGAAGCACCTTGCTCAAAGTGAGTTTCTAGGAGTGCACCGCTCTAGGCATGTTTTTGGAGCGCCTTGTACTAGTCGCGTGTCTATTTTTGGGCATTATGCTCGCATGAGATTGTGAACTGCTAGTTCAAAAATAGATTAGGTTTTTACTTTTCAAGTATAAATAAGAGATTGATTCTCATTGTAAGGGTCCTTTGGCTACCCAACATACCAAAACTACTCTCTAGAGATCATTGTACTTAACAATTTCAAGATCAATAAAGTGAAGAATTGTGCTTGACATTCATGAGTGATTGTGTCTACGACTTTTGATTCATGGATGCGTGGAACTAGTAGCTCTGCTCTCTTTCCCTCTATTAGTCCTTTCTTCATGATATTGATGATTTCTTTGAAGATTTGATCGCATTGAAGTTATTTTGTTCTTGTTACTTTTTTCTGATTGCACCACTTCGAAATATCGCTATGACTTCGACCGTATTTCTTTTTTTCACAAAGTAAATTAGATTTATGTTTTATGCACTTAGATTAGATTTCATTTTATGCACAATTAGATTAGTTTCTTTTATGTTTTCAGGGAACCAAATTGAGATCCAGAGGTTGAGGAGAGTGAAATCCTCCCCTTCCATTTGTTGAATTGCGGACATGGGCACAAATCGCACTTGACGATGTCCGTGTTGAACAAAAGGGTGCACTTCTGGTGGGACTCAAAAGTGTGATTTCAATACGAAATCAATCCTACACCACCCGCACATAATTTTGTAGATCTGCAAAAATATACTTGATATATTTTTACCAAAATTGATCTTACCCCACCCACACATAATTTTGTAGATCTGCAAAAATATACTTAATATCCTTTTACCGAAATTGATCATACCCCACTTGCACATAATTTTGTAGATCTACACATATGCTTCATATCCTTTTAGATCTGTGAAAAGGATTGTGTGTTACATCAACATGCACAAAACCCACAAATCTTTTTTGCATTGGAAATTTACTAGTTGCTTTTCAGTTCAACTTTCATATCTTCATTCACAATTTTCATGCAAATGGTGACTCCTTTTGGATGGATCTTGAATCTTGCCTAACTTGTGATTTGTGAATCTTGGTTTTCTAGGAACGAACAAAATTGATGATGAGCAAAAATGGGAGTGTGTGGAAATGAGACTATGTGATTCATTTCTCTGTGTTTGGAGTGCCTCATTCCGCTTGGTGCGCCCTACTTGAGGCAATCTGCTCCCTATTTTGCTTTTTGCGTGCTGCTCACGACCGTGCCCTGCTTTGCAAGTGAGCCCTGCTCTTCTAGTGCACCCTGTTCTAACTAGTGCGCCTCGTTTTTTGTTCCCATTCTTCAGTGTGATTTTGAGTTTTATCCCCATTTTCATTCATGAATATCAAATAAGGTCTTTGACCCAACTAGGTATCGGTCAATGATATGACAACCTCGTTGAGAGGAAACACCTCAATGATGTTGAGCATGTCTTGGGTACCGAATCATCAAATTCTTCAACAACCAGCTTATATTGCTATAGGACCACCTATATACCAAATGTCACATGAGCAATGATAGTATGGCCAACCTGTTCAACATCGGCAACTACCTTAGCCGTCTCAATTCATTCACCAACAAAACCTTGTAATGTTCGCCTAGCAAGGATATCCCACCGATACAACCCACATACCCTGTAGGTAGACAAGTTGATATGTCTGCATAATGAATGAATGTATGTTTGAGTGTATGAATGTATATGCGCAAATGTGTGCACACAAAGTGTTTGCCATTATGTTGCCATATTGTGTTAAATTGCAAAGGATTGCCATACTGAGTTAAGTGACAAGTGTTTGTAGCAATACACGCTTGCAAAGTGTTTGTAATAATGTGCACGTGGCAAAGTGTTGTAATAATGTAATGTAATGGGGTATTTTTAATGTTTTATGTAAATGGGTAGTTTAGAGGTAGTTGGGTAGTTGCCAACTACGATCCAATCCTGTTATGTTTATAAATACGCATCTATGTGGGAGATGCAAGAAAGTGTGTGTGTACATGTTGTTGTCCAAAGTTTGTTGATGGTTCTTGGGAGTATGGTGTATTGGAGATTGTTGCTATGCAGGATGCATGCTATGTGCATAATGTATCCATTTATATTTGTGAGTTATTCCAATTGTATATTTTATACATGTAAGTGGTAATGGAATTGTATTACAATGTGTTGTGTTCCATTCTACATTTAGGAGTTGTTGCCTTTTCGAAGTTAGATTGAGTTTGGTGGCATGGAGTTGTGATGAGCAAGTCACTTGGAAAGGTATGCAACAACAACAATGTAATGGCTAAATGCAGTCGACAAACAACGTAGTTTCCCTTGGAAGGAGAGAAGATTGGAGGTTGCAATAGAAGACACGAATTTGTTTGTTGACTACGAAGGGTTGACGCAAGAAACAAACTTGCAAGTGGATGCGCAACAAGATGTGCAAGTAGATAGACACAAAGGAGATGCACAAGGGTTCGTATGCGAAACACGTAACAACGAAGAGTTATGATGGTGGAGAGTTATGTGATGACAGAATTACGTGACGACAAGGAATTACACAATGACGAGTTACATGGGGATGAAGTTGGTGATGTGCAGACTATCATCGTGTTTAGTGAACTTGTTGAAGAAATATATGACCATAGAGAAATCCATGACGATTAAAAAATATGTGATGACGGATAAATCCGTGACAATGGCCATGATGGCGAAGTTGACAATGTAAAAGTGTTTGCGCATGAGGGAGAAGCGCAAGTGTTCGTGCAAGATAGTGACATGCAAGTGTTCAAGCATGAAGTAGATGTGTGTGTTTGACGCGGAAATTTATGCATGTGAAGATGTGCCAACATGGAAGTGCGCATTGATGAAGGTGTGCATGCCGATGATTAAGTTTACATAAGTGAACATGTGCATGCGGACGATTAAGTTTACACAAGTGAACATGTGCATGCCGACATGGAAGTGCGTGTTGACGAAGATAGATAGGTGCATAGTAACATATGCGGAGGTGACGAAGATCTGTGCACAGACAAATGATTTTGCATGAGCAGAAGTGTACGTGCAGAAGGACAAGCTCGCGTAGGTGAAGACATGCATGCAATTATGCCAGTTCATGTTCAAGCTGATGAAGTTGGATGTGACAAAGCTAACAAGTTTTATGGAAAAGAAAAGTTGGTTTGGAAGGAAAGGCTAGGAGTGGTTGGAGCAAGTTGTGCGATAGAAAGAATGCATGACAAATGTTTGGCACTAGAGCAATTGCAAGTCGTGTTTGATGGTGAGTAGGATGGGAGTCCGACATCAAAGCAAATGCAAGATGGCGTGTCTATCATTGTGTGAGATAGGAGTTTGGCCTTAGAGCAACTGCAAGTTGGTGTGCTAGATGGTGAGCGGAAGGGGAGTTTGACATCATAGCAACTACCGGTTAACACATTTCATGGTGCACAGGACAGGAGTCTGATACCAACAATTGCAGTGGGATGTGTCTGATGATGCGCGTGAAGAGGGTGAGAAATGCAAACAATCACTTCCAATTTAGAATCAACCTATCACAACATATCGTGTGTGTCCCATATTTCATGGTGGTGAAACAGAGGACCTAATTAGACATTGGAAAATCTACCTCATGATGTGGAAAGTGAATGGGAAGAAGAATGACGTAGATTGGAGAAGGTTATTCCCTACGACATTTCTTGGAATCGTAATAGACTGGTACATGGGATTGTTAGAGGGTGAGTACCAAATGTGGGATGAGTTGTGCGAAGCATTTGTGAAATTTTTTTGGCTATTCCACATTGATGATGAGGTTATTGCTTAAATCAGGTGAGAAATAATTTGTTCGGTCCTATAAACAAAGGTTGAGTGGGTTGTTTACCCATTTGGAGGAAGGTCTATCAGATGCATTGAAGAGGTTGTTCGGGAAGGTAGTTATTTTTATGTACAAGGAGATTTGGTTGGTCTCTCCAACTTCATATCAATAGGCCTTTAAGCGGGCTTTGAACTTGGAAAGTGATGAAAAGACGTCATTAAAATGTTGCGATCATGTTAATGAGGATGAGAGCGACCTAACAATGAGAGTGACTTGCAATGTAAGTGATGATTATGAAAACAGTAGTTTGGATAATGAGAGTAGTGCATCATCCAACAATGAAAGTGACTTTGAAGAGAAGAGCAATGATTCCGAAGATGAGTGCAATGTGAAACACATGTAAAGATGTGAAATCATAGGTATGTGCAACAAAGAGGGAGATTGTACTAATGGAGGATGCCATTGATGATGTAGTCTGCGACAACCGCCAAAGAATTGGAATACGTCAAATTGAGTATGATATTGAGGATAGATCCGTTGTGCAATGTTGGCGACGCCATTTGTGGGGGGACTTTGCACGTGGATGTCAAAGTATTGTAAGTCGAGATGAACCGATGATGTGGAGAGGGTCCGATGAACTGTAAGCCTCGACTGTCAGAACTTGGGCCGTTTGGGCCCAAGCCTTGACTGTTGGGACTTCCGTCTGGGCAATAGGATTGGGTTTTACTGTATGGGTTTTGTGGAACCCCCTATGGAATTCCGGTTGCGTCGTTCATAGGAAGAAGGAAGGTAAGAGGGATGCCTAGGAGAAACAGTGCACTGTCTAACATGAGAAGTAGGCAATCTAGGACGAGCTCGACGTCTGATTGAAGAAGTGGGTTGTTTGGCTAAATAGGCATGTTGTATGACAAGTGATACAATTGAATCGGGCCATTTGAAGGCTGTAGTGGGCCATCTGGAGGATGGGATGAGTCGTTTGGAGGCTAGGATGGGTCGTCTAAAGACTATAATGGGTCGTTAAGAGGCTAAGACGGGTCATTTGAAAATTGCAATGGGTTGTTTGGAGGTTGGGATGGGCCAATTGGAAAGTGGGAGTTGTTTGATAGAGCAGTGTCGTTAGGCAATTTGCCAGGGCCGTCTGATAACTTTATCAGGCCATTGGGCAACTTGTTTAGGCCATCTGACAAATTTCCATGGGCCGTTAGGCTTGAGGAGAGGGTCGTTTTGGCCTTGACCCGACCATTTGGGAAGACCATTTGGACTTGAAAGGAAGCAATCAAGACAACCAAGGAAGTTGTTTGGCTTCTTGGGACGGCCCAACCAGGATGTGGGCCGTTTGGTGGAGGAGTTGGGCCATCTGGGCCAGGAACAAGGTCGTTTAAGGCCAAAGGATGTCTACCAGAGACCAAGACAAGGTTGCTTGAGGCCAAAGGATGTTCCTAAGAGACCAAGGGAGGGTCGTCTAAGGCCAAAGGATGTTTGTTAGAGGCCAATACAAGACTATTTGGTCTAGGAAGTGGGCTGTTAGGCTCAAGAGTTGGGCAGTATGGCCTAAGAGGTGGGGCGTTTTGTACAAGAGGTGAGTTATTTGAGGCCAAGGGATGTTCATCAAAGGCCAAAATCGGGTCGTCTAAGGCTAAGGGATATTTGTTAGAGGCCAAGGCAGGGGCATCTGAGGCCAAGAAGAGGTTGTCTAGAGCCAAGGAGAGATCATTTGAAATTGAAGAGAATCTATTTAAGAGGGTTGAGTGAAGGGTATGTGTGAAGGGTGCTCCCCCTCTACTTCGCAAGGGGAACTACTCCTTGATCTTGCAAGGGGGCTCCTGCCCACTTAGCCCCTGACAAAGGCAACAATCAGCGTTGCTTGTCATGTTGGGGATGTGGTCGATTGCAAGAAGCAGGGTGAGCAATCTAAAAATAATGTGTGATTGGCAACATTATGAAGTGAATCCAATTATAAAAGATGTTTGGAATAGGAGAAAGTGGAAGGAGCATGATAAGAGATTCCAGTATAGTGTTTAATGCTTCTATCCCCTTTGTTTAGCTCACATGTCATCTAGGATGCCGACAAGTCCAGAGGAAGGGATAGATGTAAGTAGATGAATTGACATATCTGCATAATGAATTAATGAATAAATGAATGCATGTTTGAGTGTATGAACGTGTATGTGCAAATCTGTGCACACAAAATATGTCATTGTTGTTAGTTATAAACTTTAAATTTTACTTGCAAGTAGAAAACACAATAAAAGAGAACAAAACAGTAACACATATATTTTACGTGGAAACCTGCAATGTGCAAGAAAAACCACGGGGCAATGGCAACTTCTTTATTTTATTGATTTCAACAAACTTTACATTCACACTACTTTACATGCTAGGGGTAATTCCGCTTTTATAGATAAATGAAGGAAGGCTCAGAAAACTGTTCGTTTCCTCTCCCAAAGGAAGACTCCAAAAACTGTTCATTTCGTCTTTCGGAGCTACACGTCTGGCGACTACCTGTCTGGGGCTAGACGTCTGGTAGGTTACTCGTCTGGAGCTACACGTCTGACAACTACCCGTATGGGGCTAGACGTCTAGCAGGTTACCCGTATGGAGCTACACGATTGGTGACTACCCATCTAGGGCTAGACGTTTGGCAGGTTAGCTGTCTAGAGCTACACGTCTAGCGACTACCCGTCTGGGGCTAGACGTTTGACAGGTTACCCGTCTGGATGGTGACTTCACCTCCTAACATTCTCCCACTTGAAGTCAATATACAGGAATTCTTTGCCTATGTTTTTCCATCCAGTGCCAATTGCCCAATGCTGCCCTTATTACATTTTCAGGAAGCCCAAAGAAGTTCTGCACCACTCAAACTTCTTTGCCTTGACCGACTTTGTAAGCATATCTGCAGGATTCACTTTCGTACCGATTTTCTGCAACATGATCCTACCTTCTTCCACCACCTTTCTTATAAAATGGTACTTAACATCAATGTGTTTCGTGCGATCATGGAATGTTAGGTTCTTCACTAGCTGAATAGCACTTTGGCCATCACAATGCAACGTAATTTTTTTTTGCATTATCTTGAAGTCACCCATCAATCGCTCTAGCCAAATTGCCTCTTTATTGGCCTGAGTTGCTGCAATATATTCTGCTTCAGTGGTTGATAAAGCCACCACAGATTGCAACTTAGAAGCCCAACTCACAGCTCCACCAACAAGAGTGAAAGTATATCTTGTAGTGGATTTTCTCCCATCTTTATCTCCACCATAATTAGAATCCACAAAACCTGTAACTTGCAAACTTTCCGATCTGTAGTAAATAGCAACATCTGAAGTGCCTTCTTAATATCTAAATATCCACTTCACCGCATTCCAATGCTCCTTACCAGAATTTGCCATGTACCGGCTGACTACTCCCACTGCTTGGGCAATATTTGGTCTGGTGCTCACCATGGCATACATGAGGCTTCCTACTGTGGATGAATACGATACACAAGACATGCTTGTCTTCTCTGCTTATGTTCTAGGACACTGATTGGAAGACAATTTTAAGTGTGAAAGAAGTGGGGTACTAACTGGTTTTGCATTCTGCATATTGAAGCGCTGCAGAGTCTTTTCTATATATGGCTTTTGACCTAACCAAATCTTTCTTCCTTTTCTGTTCCTGTGTATCTTCATTCCTAAAATTTGGTTTGTTGCTCCTAAATCCTTCATTTCAAATGTCCTAGCCAATTGAGCCTTAAGTTCAATGATTTTCTTCATGTTGGGGCCTGTAACCAGCATATCATCAACATACAACAGCAAAATAATAAAACTGCCATCATCAAACCTCTTATAGTATCCACAATGGTCAGCTTCACTCCTGCTGAAACCTTAGCTCTTCATGAAGATGTCAAATTTTTTGTACCACATCCTTGACTCCTGTTTCAACCCATACAGAGATTTCTTCAGTCTGCAAACCAAATGCTCTTTGCCTCTTTCTTCATAGCCCTCAGGCTGATCCATATAAATCTCCTCGAGATCACCATGCAGGAAAGCAGTCTTTACATCAAGCTGCTCCAGTTCTAAATCTTGTGTTGCTATAAGTGCAAGTAAAACTCTAACAGTAGTAATCTTCACAACTGGAGAGAAAATTTCATTAAAGTCTATACCTAACTTTTGCACATGACTTTTTGCCACCAAGCTAGCTTTAGAGCGTTCCAAAAACCCATCGTTGTTCTTCTTTACTTTGTACACCCACTTGTTTCCAACAGTCTTTCTTCCAGGTGGGAGATCCACAAGTTCCCACGTTTTATTCTTGCGAAGTGCCTCGATTTCCTCTTTCATGGATTTCCTCCACTTTTCTACATTCTCAGACTCTCTAGCTTCCTGAAATGAACTAGGTTCACCATCATCAGTTAACAAAGCAAAAGAGGACTGATAAACAGGAGAACACCTTTCCGGACACTTCTGTGGAGGTGTAGATCTTCTAACCCAATGATCCGTTGATTTTGGATCTTGGTCTTGTGACCGTTGTGGCTGCTCTACTTGTTGTTCTTGTTGTTCTACTTGCTGTTCTGCATGCTGATCAAAAACTTCAGCATGCTGATTTTCATATTCATCTTCGTTCATATCTACTTCAACTGGTACAACATTAGGAGTTTGTTGTACCTCTTTCCTTTGCATGGATTTTTCATCAACAATAACATCTC
This sequence comes from Wollemia nobilis, assembly GCA_028583015.1. Taxonomy (NCBI): domain Eukaryota; kingdom Viridiplantae; phylum Streptophyta; class Pinopsida; order Araucariales; family Araucariaceae; genus Wollemia; species Wollemia nobilis. The sequence goes on from JAQPPZ010017170.1 coordinate 644,719, forward strand.
TGCTAAAAATTACCTTGTGGGCAGTAGGATCCCACAGTCTATACCCCTTCACTGTATCTCCATAGCCGAGAAAAACACACTTGCTTGATTTTGGGTCAAGTTTGGACCTTTTTTCCTTAGGCACATGGGCAAATGCATCACAGCCAAAGGTACGCAAATGAGAGTAATCAACTGGCTTACAACACCAAACCTCCTCCGGAATCTGTCCATCCAACGCAGCTGTAGGTGACCTGTTAATAAGGTAAACAGCTGTATTAACAGCCTCTGCCCAAAACATTTTATCCAACATGGCTGCGCTGAGCATGCTTCTTGCACATTCCATGATTGTGCGATTCATCTGCTCAACCACACCATTTTGCTGTGGAGTATATGGTACAGTCTTTTGGTGCTTAGTACCTTCATGCGTACAAAATTTATCAAATTCCTTGGAGCAATATTCACCCCCATTATCTGACCTGAGACATAAATTCCACTTGCCCAAACTCATCTATACTTGTGCTTTGAACTCTTTAAATTTTTGCAAAGCTTCCGAATTCTTCAGAAAATAACCCACACTCTCCTAGAATAATCATCTATAAAAGTCAGAAAATAGATAGCACCATTTAAGGACTGAGTGGTGGTCCAAATATATTCGAATGTATAAGTTGCAGAAAATCAGAACTCTTACCAGGGCTTGCAGTAAACCAAACCCTCTTTTGTTTAGCAAAAATATAGTGTTCACACAAGTCTAAATTGCAAGACTTAATCCCAAAAAGGATACCTTTGTCATGCAGAAATTTTAGACATTTTTCACTTATCTAGCCTAGGCGTTGATGCCATAGCATTACTGCATCCTGAGCAGAAGTTGTTGCTGTTGGATGGTTTGTCACTGTATCCGTGGTCTTCTCTTCAGCTACATTGAACAAGACAAAGTCTGCTAGGCAGAGACGAATTGTAGAGACCGTCTTCCTGTCCAACGTTGTCCACTCCTCATCTTTCATGCGGCTTGGTTTACTCGCGACCCCTCTCAAGGCTAGAGCTTGGTCATTCTGAACCAGCAAATCCTCCACCTTCATCTTCCATAGAGCGAAGTTCCTGCCATCAAATTTCTCAATCTCGAATTTGGTTACACCTCCTGTCAGTGTTTCAGCTCCCACTCACACAAAACCTTAGGCTCTAATACCAGATGTTAGTTAAAAACATCAGATTTTACCTGCAAGCAAGAAACACAATAACAGAGAACAAAACAGTAACACAGATATTTTACGTAGAAACCTACAATGTGCAGGAAAAACCACGTGGCAATGACAGCTTCTTTATTTTATTGAGTTTAGCAAACTTTACATTCACACTACTTATTTACATGCAAGGGGTCATTCCCTTTTTATAGATAAATGAAGGGAGGCTTAGAAAATTGTTTGTTTCCTCTCCCAAAGGAAGACTCCGAAAACTGTTCGTTTCGTCTTCTGAAGCTACATGTCTGGTGACTACCTGTCTGGGGCTAGACGTCCGGAGCTACACGTTTGGCAACTACCCATCTAGGGCTAGACGTCTGGCAGGTTACTGGTCTAGAGCTACACGTTTGGCGACTACCTGTCTGTGGCTAGACGTTTGGCAGGTTACCCGTCTGGAGCTACAAGTTTGGCGACTACCCATCTGGGGCTAGACGCTTGGCAGGTTACCCGTTTGGATAATGACTTCACCTCCTAACAATTGTGTCGCCGTTGATGGAACAACTTAAGGCTGAATAAATTCTATAAATCAAATAATGCTATTTATACAATGTTTTGACCAATAATAGACTCAAGAAATAGTTCAAATAGAAATTGTTGTTATTGTTAGATTAAATATCAAATTAATAATGGTCAATTAGCTTTTAGACTTGGGCATTAATAAAGTCATTGTGACTTAAGGTTATTTTATGCTTTTAAGTTGTATTTCACTTTAGTGTGTATCTCGATCTATCCCACATTCATAAAGTGGATTGACTCTGTAATGACCCATTTTTCGAATTCTTCTTGTACATACATGTGGTGTGGGGTTTTTATAAAGTTTGGTGTGATATAAAGGGAAAATAAATAAAAAATAATAAAAGGGGGAGTAATAAGGGGTATGCGTTATATTAAGGATAATAATATAATAATATAAGTCCATTATATTATTATTATTATTAAAATAAAAATAAAAGCTTCTCAACGACAAATTAGGGTTTGGAGTTTATAAAAGAAGGATTGGAGCATTCATTTGGTATCTTGGACATTTGATTATTTCTTTCTCTTGTGGAATTTGGCTGAGAAGCTAAATTACTCTTCTCTTGGGGACGAAACCCTACAAGAGATCCCTTCTGCAGACGAAACCTTGCAGGAGTCAGCTGAAGGACAAAAAACCCTTTAAGCTGAGGAACTCTAAGACGAAAACCTTGGAGTCTCTACTGCTCTTCAATTGCATTCTGCCCTAAGAGAGGGTTATTGCATTGTTCTTCATTCATATTTTTCGTAGGAAAGAGTTTGTTATTGGTTTGAGGCAAATATCATTATTGTGATCAACATTCAGCCTTTGTGACAGGAACATTGCAATTCTGGGAGGTTAATTGGACAGTTTGGAGATTTTAGTTGAGGAGCTTGGAGTCAGTTTTGAAGTTACTACAGCTCAGGAGCTGGACGTCGCATATCTGGAGGAAGTATTAGCAGGTTTGAAGATTTATAACAGCAGATTGAAGTATCTAGAAACCTGGCGTCCCATTACCAAGCTCATATCTACACATTGAGAGGGTTCAATCAGCCATTGGGTGGCTTACCTGCCCAACGTCCCATCTACTGGCCATACATTAGCAGTTTAGTGGGTTATTCTCAGTATTTGAATTTTGTAGAAGGCAACGTCCCACTTTCAAAGGTGTATCTGCAGATTGAAGGAGTTGTGGACTGCCATTAAGCTAATTAGGACCCAACGTCCCACTCCAAGACAGCATACAAGGCAGATTTGGGGTTAACACAGATTTCACAGTCATTCCAGGTTACACGTCCCATATTGGGGCTGTATTTGAGGTGATTTTGAGTAGATTCAGCATTAATTCCTATCTGGAGAGCAGTGTCCCAGTTTGGCAGAGTACTTTAGCAGTTTTGAGGACAAATTCAGTACTACAAGACCCCAATCAGTCCAGTGTCCCATCTGGTAGCTGTCCTAAGCATATTTTGAAGATCAACCAGCACTTTATCATCTCCTGGAGGCCAGTGTCCCATTCTTGGTAATATATTGATAGCATTCAAGTATTAAATCAGAACTTATTGAATGGGATTTGTCATTGTAAATCTGGTATGCCTTCAATTTTAATAAAAATCAGATTGTGGATTGTTGAAGCATTGTTGTGTTGCAATTGTAAATAAAATTCAGCCTTGGGAATTTATTGGAAATTGTTGTTCTACAATCGAGAATTAAATCTGCATTTTTATTGTAATTTTATTACCTGCAAAAACATTGGAATTTTATTAGAAATCTCTAGAACCCCAGAAAAAGGACATTACAGACTCAACTTATAGTAATCCTTTATAAGGAAGCTTTCGCTCCTCACTTTTATGATGATATATGCAATATAGAGAACTCTCACGAGTAATCTTGGTTTCTTTTATGTGTTCTGTGTTATCATGATAGTTACAACAAACTTGACTCTACCTACAACTACTTAACAACTCCCAAACAACTTGACTTCACAAACTTGTTAACAACTCACACTAGATTCCTACGTGAGTGGTTCTAACTTCTAACCACTTAATGTATTTAAATAATAATATCTATCACATCCTATGATGCAATAAATCCTAACAGCCATATTGTGTTAAATGGTGGACTGCCATATTAAGTGCCAAGTGTGAGTAACAATGTGTGTGTACAAAGTATTTGTAATAAAGTGCATATGGCAAAGTGTTGTAATAATGTAATGTAATGGGGTATTTTTAATGTTTTATGTAAATGGGTAGTTCGAAGGTAGTTGGGTAGTTGCCAATTGCCTACCAATCTGGTTATGTCTATAAGTATGCATCTATGTGGGAGATGCAAGAGAGAAAGCATGTATGTGTGCATGTTGTTGTTGTTTGAAGTGTGTTGTTGATGGTTTGTTTATGGTGTATTGCAGATAGTTGTTCCCATTGTATATTTTTTTTTATCTAAGTGGTAATGGAATTGTATTGCAGTCTGTTGTATTCCATTTCTACATGCCCATCCCACAATTCCAATAGCCTTCCCCACAACAATTACCCCAATATCCCCAATGTCAACCAGTCCCTCAGAACGAGCAAGAATTGTGATGCAACTAAACGAACTCAAGTATATGGTTTAAAACTTTAAACCCTTCAGTCACTCTATACATAGGAGTATGAACTCGATAAAGGGAACAAGTTGATTCCTTAATAGGGAGATTTTCAGATGGGTGATCAAGGGAGTTGGTCGATTCTTCAGCAGGGAAATTTTCAGATGGCTTATGTGTAATCAGCCCACCGTATTTAGTCAAGCAACCAACCAACAATGAGTCAAGTACTTGTACCTCAGGTTGATACTATCTAAATCGGTGGTATCCCTGAAACATTCTCGATGGGTGGAAATTATTCAGCTTTCCAAAGTGCTGTCATTTATAGTAATCACTCTGATGGATTGATGATTCCTCCAAAAGATTCCCCACCTCAGCATTAAGAGTCATGCCTCCTTGCACCATGGGTGGAACCCAAGATGGTAAAAGAAAATCCCAAAGATGAAAGGCCAAAGCTGATAGAGTGTGAAGCATTTGTCCCCCTAGATAAAGAGAAGAGTGTTTAGAGGTGATGTTGGCGAGTCCACAACCAAAACATGAGACCATTATACTGGGCCCTACTGAGATGATACAGAAGGAAGGAAAATCGGAGAGACGTGAAGAGTTATTAGACAAGCCCGCATATGTGTGAGTGTTTTGCTTCTTCGAAGCAAAAATCCTAGAAGAAGGCTACCAATTTCCCATAACATCTTGTGAACCAGAAAGAGAACCTAAAGTGGGGAGTGAAGATTGGAGGATGAGGATTCAAGGGTCAAAGCAGGATACGTGGCATGCTTGTTTTCACTAGAAGAGGAAAAGCCTATAAGAGTGATGAAAGCAGATTTTCCTCTAAAGTATGATTTATTCAGTTTTATCTTAGAGGAAAAAGAATCTTTGAATCTCAAAGAGTTTACATCAGAAGGATCTGTTGCAGAATAATTCTCTGCCTAAAGAGGAAACCTAGGAAGCAAACATCGTTCAATCAATAGGTATGGATCCACTTGCAAATCCCAAAAGTTTTTTCAAGAGTTCACATGAAGGAACCGTGCTAATAAGCCATAGAGAGATCATAATTCGAAGAATGACATGGTTTCCCTCGATTTTGGGGAGTAGAGCTGAGGTAGGGCTCATATTGCAACAGTTTGATGCTATGAAGGACAATAGCAGGTTTAACGAAGGACGACATCAAGAGGGATTGTCACTGCTGAGTAATGATTTGGAATTTGGTCACACAGGAACAAGGAACTAGACTAGCTACCAATACCAATATCCACCATGGGATGAGATGAGAAGCAAAGAGGTGGTCATAATAAAAAAAATTCATACATTAATACTTATCAAAATTTAACAACTGACCAGCCTTTTTTTGTAGTATTCAAGAATATCTACATAATGATGCAAAAATATTCTAAAAACGACTGCTAAAAAAATTGATATGATTTTGTTTTTTGAAAAAAAAATTGCGCAGTTAGAAAACAGCATAAATACCCCAATTTCAAACACCCATAACTTTCTCAATAATTATCAGAATTTAACAAATGAGTCGTTGTTTTTGTAGTACTCAAAAAGATCTACAGAGTGGTGCAAAAATCTTTTGAAATGACTGCTAAAGAAAATGATATGGATTTTTTTCTTCTGAATTTTTTTTTGTGCAGCCAAAAAACATAAATACCTCAATTTCAAACAGCCACAACTTTCTCAATGCTTATCAGAATTTAACAAGTGAGCAGTTGTTTTTTTATTACACAAAAAGATCTAAAGGATGGTGCAAACAATCTTCTAAAAATAGTTGCTGAAAAAAAAGATATGGCTCCTGCAAGATAAAATGTTGTCTAGAAAAATGTGCCCTAGCTCTGCAAAAACAACCCCACTTTGCTAGAATCGCTGCTTTGATACCAATTGTTATGAACCTCTATTCTCATTAACAATAAATCATTCACCAATATCCAAAATATCAAACATGCATCCACAATAAATTCCACAATAACAATCCACACAATAAAATAGAGATAGATAATACCCTTGAGGTAGGGCAACACCCAAGATATTCCTTAAGGAAGGAATCACTCTATAATATCTACAAGCTCCACGAGCCAAGACTCTTACAAAGAATACTTGATATGACTTATCTTTACAATTGGGGGTACATCTCTCATACACAAGAATGTGATGGTTCACCTTCCATGAGTTAGAAGGTCACCTATGTGGTGATTCACCTTCCATAAGTTACAAAGTGCATAACATTATACTATTGTACTATGCTATGTATTATTATAATTTTATGTGTGATCTGTGCCATAATACCAATATACAATATTATTTCCTCACATTCCTATCCCAAAGTACCTAATAGGTAGGTTGTCTGCCCCTATGGGATATCTGGGCCGAAGGAGAGTAGGGTTGTCTGGATAACCATACAAGTTGTTTACCCCCCTAGGCCATTCGGGCCAAAGGGATAGGTCGTCTAGACAGCTAGAAGGCTGTTTGGGCCAATAAAATTTGAAATTTCACCCATACAGACATAGAGCTCCCACTTACCCTATGGCCCTATGATTCATGAAGTTGAATGCATGTAAGATGGACACATCATGCGGATCGAGCAATTGCATGGACAACAATTGGAGGAGTTGAAGTGGCAAAATTCAAACCCTAGCCAAAAAATTGCATACAGGAAGGAGAGATCAGTGCACTAGCAGCATAATCAACGGTGAAAATAAGGAAAAATGTAGCAGAAGACGTTCATCCAACAACTACTGGAGGAGGAGTTGTGGCAAAATTAAAACCCTAGCTGACAAAATTAGCTAAGGTTTCAATAAAAATTGCATACAAGAAGAAGAAATCAATGCGCTAGTAGCAAAACTAGTGGTGAAAATAAGGAAAAATGCAACACGAGACGTTCATCCAACAACGTGACAAGAAGGAGAAAGTGTCTGGTGAAGGAGACACTTGTACAACAAAAATAGGCCATCTAGCAACTAGAGATGGTTGTTTAGTGAATGGTCGTACAAAAGACGAATTGCGTCGTCTGACAAAATAAGTTGAAGAGGTCCATCTAGGACAAGAAGTGTGTCGTATGACAAGAAAAGTAGGCCATTTGGGATGAGAGTCTGTTGTTTGACAAAAGAAGCAGGTCGTTTAGCAGAAAAGGTGTGCCATATGACTAGTGCAAGAACACAACCGAAATGTTTGGAAGCAGAATTACGTCATTTGACCAAACAACCGATTCATCCAAAGGTTGGAGTGGGTCGTTTAGAGACTGGAGCCGGCTATCTGGGCAGAGTGGGCTAGGCCATTGTTCATCAAATCACTCAGTTTGTCTAGCAAGTCCCCCAGGCTATCTGAGCGCACAAGCAAGTCGTTAGGGATTGGAGGAAGGTCATCTAGGCTTGTAAATTGATAGGATGTGGTTAGGGCACACACAATGAGGAGAGCGGCACAAAACACACGGCATTTGCCACGTGGAGCTATGTGAAAGTGCCACACTATTGACAAACGGGTGGGGCAGTAGAAATTTAACTACTAGGAAGATTCAAATTCAAAAATCTATTGAAGTGAGTGCAGGTGGAATATAGCAGAGGCTGCAAGTTGCAGAAGTTGGAGATCAAGATTTTCAAAGAAACTTTTCGAGATTTACCCCCAATCTAGTGTTGCAACAAGGACCTAAAACGCATGGAGGGGTAGGCTTGCATGCAAGTCATTTGGAGTGCACATATCATTGGGAGTGGGAAGGACACAAGATGGAATCCCAACGGGGGAGCTTGACACCACAAAGATAGACAACTTGAGGTCGAGGTCAAGGATGCAAATTTTGGATGATGACCATAAAGGTAAAAGGAAGGGGCCAACAACATCCCCACATTTGAAAGGGAAGGGAAAAGAAAGAATGCACATGCCCCTAGAAGAAATTACTTGGACAACACTTGTAGGAGAAATTTGCAAGAACTAATGAAATGAAAATCCTATAGATCACCCATTGAAATCAACTTTTTGGGAAGCGAATGTTCACCACATCATGTAAGTTGGAAATTTGATAAAGACTTCTTCAAGTTGTATCTGTTTCAGATGTTGGAGAGGTACGACTCGGAGAAGATAAGCACAATCCAGGTCGGAGAAAAGGACTTGTGGGTATTATACTCCCCAAATCACTTTAGACGTAAGTTTAGGCTACCTGGTGTGAATAGAAGACCAATGAAGGAGGAGGTGATAGAGCCCTATATATTGTCGATGTTCGTGGACAAATTCACCAACTTGAATCCGAGAGAGGTTGGTAGGCTGATGAAGCACAATAGGCATGGTTTGAAGATGCAACATATAAAGATGGATCAACTATGTTATGCGATGAACATGGTTATGTCCAAATTGTTGAGCGAACGAGTCTTGGATATGCTCACTTGGCTTGTGTTGTAAATGGAGGGAATCATGTGCAGAGTAAAGTTCTATTGGGCAACCCATTTATCATACTGCATATAGAATTTTTTGTTGTGGTATACCAAATTGTTTTCAATGTTTCTCCATGCCATTGCATAGTTTTTGAACGTGACGGTGTATGAGAAGGTCCCAATTCCAGGATTTCCAACTACCTTAGCATGTTCCAAAAGGAGCTCCTACTATTTTCCATTGGATGAAAGTGGCCCCATCGACAAAAGTAGGACATACCCTGGGAGGATAGAAGACAAAGATGACAACGACAAAAAGGAGGAAGGCATTATCGGTGCAATTAGTAGGGTCATTAGAAGAAGAGAAGGATGAAGGTGATGACATCGATGCATTGGCTAAAGAAGATAAGTCTCAGATAGAGGGGAGTGACGAGCAACTACCCATTGCAGAGTTGGAGCAAAAGGAAAAGAAGCAGAAACAACTAGATCGGCAGTTTGATCAATAAAGGCAATTGTTGGAGGAAAATAGGCAAAAGTAGCAATTGGATCAACAGATGGAGCAGTAGCTACAACTGTAATCTTAGTTGTAGAGGTAGATGGTGAGGATCATACCCCCCAAGGGATTGTCTCAGAGTGTAGTTGTTGGCACAATTCGCGGGTAGAATGGAGGTGTTGTATGCATTGTGGCAGGCCAATGTTATCACTTACAAGGTCAGACGTATGTTGTGGGACGTATGTTGTGGTAGGCCATAACGCAATGAGTCACTAGGAGTTCAGAGGTCACACTTGTGCATTTGGGGAGCCAATTTGCGCAAGGCGACACTGCAGGTGCTAGTGACAGTAACAGGAGAGAGGTTTCATAGGAGGATGCAAGACCATAATAATAGGCACACCAACCAATAGCCATGTAGGAAACAATGGCAGTGAAGGAGACAACACAACATAAAAGAGGAGAGGAAGCTGTGCAGGAAGCCACACAACTAGTATCAATCATGGTGGATGTTGACATGGATGTTGCTTTAAAAGCGATGGACACTTAATGTCCAAGACTTAAGAGGCCATATGGATTTGGAGATGATCCACAGACACTAAGGTTGTATGGAGGAGGAATGCAGGTGGTCACACCAACTTTGTCCACTCCACTCCAACAACTTGTGGAAGAGGTAGAGTGATTTAGGTCCCTTCCCTCGAATGATGAGGAGCCTGTCGAAATTGCTTCCACCACCATGTAGATAACGACACAGGCTTGGTGCCTTAGGAGAAGGGTAAATCCCTATACTAGAATATGTTTTGTGGCAGAAAGGCCAAAGCAACAAGACGACGAAGATGAAGAAATGGTTAAAGCAAAGAAACAACCAAGTACATAGCCCAACCACAATTGCAGGAGAAAGGAAAAGTCAACAAGGGGAAAGTTGCATAAGAGAAATTGGTGGGGAGGACGAGGAACCCACCATAGATGATGAACTTGGAGCAAACAATGATACGAGTGAGCACATGTTCATTGAAGTGCCAAATTTGAGGCAGTCCCCACCCAGTATATGGTGCAAGAATCAACAAATAGGTCGATATTTTCTTTGAAAAACTTGGTGACGTAATTGGCAGGGTGCGCAACGAATTTTTAGTGCCCATGAAGGATGGCGACTGTTGTAGATGAGGGTAGATGTGGAATTGGGCAGTTTGATTAGTTGGGACCAAGATGAGGAGAGGATCCGGAAATTCGTTGAATTACATCGAGTTCAGCCATGGAAACTTTGTGAGGGCACTATTGTGTAAACCATGCTTAGCATGGAGCTGCTAGAGGGAACCGTAGTGTTGTATTAGCATCCACCCCAAGTGTATGTTGACAAGGATGGTTTTAACACATCCTACATCTTAGGCATTGAAGAAAGTGAAATTGGCATCTGAATTGGAATCTGCCTATGCCAGGATGAACTATTTGGCCTACTTGATATAGTGGTTGTTAGTTGGATTGGAGATGTTCCACAAAATGGCCAACAATTTGAAACTGCAAAAGGAACAACAATGCATTCAGTTGAATGAAGTGGAAGAGCAGATTTGGCAAGTGAAGCAAGATGCCAAAGTAGGACCGACAAAATTGCGGTAGAAAGTGAAGCTGAAAAAGGAACAAGAGGAGCAAAATCAGCAGATTGGTCTTTTGAAGTCTAAATGTGTAGTGCAACAACAAGCTCTTGAAGCCAAAGTCCAAGAGGCAACCCATTAAGGCCAGTTGATTGCAGAGAGAGACCAACAACTTGCAGAGTGGGATAAGCAAGAAATTGAGTTGCATGCTAGGTTCGCAAAAATTGAACAAAAGTCATAACATTATGGCTTCTGATGGGCATGGTATCAAGCCTATGCCATTTGAAGATGCAAGTTTAGGAGTTGGGAGTTTCACCTCTTCAAATCTAGTCTACGTTACAACCGTAGCAGAGTTAGAGCCCTTAGGAGCAACAATAGTCATCGATGAGGGTGTTGACCAATTTAGAGGGGAGGGCAGATATAGCATCCAGTTTTGACGTGGTGCCACCTTAAGCGTGAATAAGAGCATACAAAGACGAATAGACAAACCAATTTTGATTGTACATAAGTTTTGTCATTTTGTATAGTTTGCACACTAAGTGTTTGTCAAAATGTCGTCATGTGTTAAATGGAGGACATTATTAGTGTGCGAATAAAAAGAATGTCATGCATTATGAGCTGTCATGTAAGGGTAGTTAGGGATAGGTACGAGGAAGTTGGAAATTGGCTCCCTTGTTCGGGAGTAGTATAAATAGATGCCTAACAATTTCCAAACATCATCATCGGTATAGTGTATGATTGCATGATACATTTTGTGAAGCATATGATGGAATAAAAGAAATGCCATGCATTAAGAGTTGTCATGTAAGGGTAGTTAGGGGTATAGATATGAGGGAGTTGTGGAAGTTGGCAACTGCCTCCCCTATCCAAGAGCAATATAAATAGACCTCTTACAATTTCTGAACATCATTGGCATAGTGTGTGATTGCATGATAAATTCTGTGAAGCATCTATTGAAGAAACTATAAGGTGGTGCGTTCAATAGTTTGCAAGATGTGAGTTTGCCATGGGGGTGATTGTGTTGAATCAACTAATTAGAATGACTAGTGTCAAGATGACGCAAAAGTATCCCAAGTATCGTAATAATGAAATAGAAGACCTCGTCAAACATTGGACAACCTGCATCATGATTTGGAATGCCAATGCGCAAATTGATGAGGTAGGTTGGAGGAGGCTATTCCCTTTGACAGTTCATGGAGTTCCAATAGTCTGGTACATGCAATTGCCAAACTAAGTATATGGACCTAGGATGAGTTGCGCAAGCTTTTAAAAAGGATGTCAAGTTGTTACACAATGGTGATGGGGTTATCACAAAAATCGATAAAATAGAGCAAAGAGAGAGATTTTGTTTGGTCTTAGAAAGGAAGGCTAAAATCGTTGATCATTGAGAAGGATGAGTTGTTTGATTGACTAAAGAAAAGGTGGTTCACGATTGGACTTCTTGCTAAGTATGCAAAGAAAATCAATACGGACCCTCCAATGTCATATTAAATACCTTTGAGTGGGCCATGGACATAGAAAGTGAGTTGAAGACATCATCCAAATGTTGGCATGAAGTCAACGATTATGAAGATGAGAGTGATTGATGACTTTGAGAAATGAAATATTATTAATGTCCGCGGTGGGCCAAAATAAGACCCAAGGGACTATAAGAAGGACAATAATGACTGCCAGCTAGCAGGCTAAAAAGCCCAACAAAGAAAAGAACTAAGATAAATACAAGATGAAACCCGACAAACGGGCCAAAGAGAAAGGGAAAAGAAAAGAAAAGGGAGAGCAGAGGGGGGAGGGCTGCAGTCCAACAGAGAGGAGTGCACGCCAAGAAGAACGGAGAGAGAGGAGGGGGAGGGAGCAGCCCAGGAGGGGCAAGCTCCGAGAACCCCTAGAAACTAATCTCTCCTAACAGTCGAGGCCGAAGTACCGGAGCTGAAGAAGTCCATGATATGTCTCTGCCCATTGCTAGTTCGGAACCCTGACAAACTGTGGGTGCGTTGTCTAGTGACCCTGCTTCTGTTCGAACTGGATGATGTGGGGCGTTTCCGATCGGAGTCACCTGGTCCGTCGGAGTTGGTGAAGTATGTTGTGATGAGCCGATGTTGAGGAGGGTGAGATCCATTTGGAGAACTTTTATGTCGTCGAAGCTGAGTTATCTCCCTAAGAAAGAGTGCGAGACACCGCTGGTCCGGGTATCTGAAGAAGGTAGAAACAGATCGAGAGTTGTCCCTGAAAAGGCAATGGAACCTACCCCGGATCTCATAATAAATGGGACAACAAAAAATAAAGTGATGAAGGGTTTCAACTTCACCCAAGGAGCAAAACAAGCAAATCCGCTCCTCCGTCGGAAGATGGTGATCTGACTCAATCCGGAGTTGGTGAGAACACACCCTGAGTTGCCCAATAGTGATCCGAAGACTATGCATTGTGTGTTGCTGAAGGTATTGTGGAGGAACTATTCTGCCCTCTTGTATCTGTAAGAAGTGCTCATGGTAGAAAGACAACTTGGGGGAAAGAGGGGCAACAGGAGAGATCCATGTGCATCTGGTGTACTGGAGACTAACATCCTTCCGAATCTCGTGGAGCATCTTCTCCTTACTAAGCCGAGAGGGGGGGAGAACCCCCAAAGAATAAGGGGGGAGCCTGTCTATCCGTATCTGAATGCTGGCCAGGAGAGCAGAAACCTGAAAATACCAGCTCCTCCGGCCTCCCCGAGAACTCGGAGAGAGTTCCATCGAGGAGCGAAGGGCGAGGTAAGGGTACCGCTTGCAACCCTCAAGGGTATCTCCGAAAGTACGGATCCTGTGAAGATAACCGATAATCAAGAAGATAATCTCAAGCTGGAGAGGAGAAGCCCCAAACTCTGCCAAGAATAATAGAACGGGGGATTGTGCCCTTGCAACGAATGAATCGTCGAAGAAAGAGTGTCTGGACTCGTTCAACCCGTGACCACTCAGTCGGGCCAAGACTAGGACCCCAAACCACTGACCCATAAGTAATAGTTGGCTTGACCAAGGCGTCAAAGATCCTCATCTTCACAGGTATATCCTGAAAATGTGCTTTGAAGCAATTCCTCTCTAGCAAAGACAGAGTTGCATACCCCTTACACACCCGGACTAGGCGCGGGTTTCATACCAAAAGTGGGACCAGTGAAAAGAACCCCCAAATACACATAAGAGGTGGTGATCTCGACCTCCTGACCCTGGAAAAGGAAGTGGAGATGGGATAGAGCCTCTTTGGTAGTATTGAATACCATAACCTTGGTCTTAGAAAGATTCACCGTCAACTGTCTCGAGTCACAAAAAGCGGCAAGAGTGTCCAGATGACGTTGAAGCCCCTCAGGGGATGAGGCCAAAAGAACAACATCATCAACAAAGAGGAGAATAGAAATCAGCACATAGTGAAGAAGGCAACCATCCTCTAGGTGAGCGTTCTCCCTAATAAAAGTCTCAAGCTCGTCGATAAAGATCCCAAAAAGTGTCGGGGAAAGGGGGCATCCCTGTTTCACTCCTATGGTGCTAAGAATACTGGCTGAAAGCCCTTGAGGGGAGCGAAACCGACCTTTCACAGTCTCATATAACCATGTAACCGCTGTCAAAAGCTGCCCAGAGATGCCAACTGACCGAAGCCTCTCAAGAAGTAAATGTCGAGGCACCGTGTCGAAAGCTTTCTTGAAGTCTACAAAGCAACAATAAACCTTCGAGGACTTGGAACGCGCCTCCTCAATAATAGCTTTGAGGACTAGAATGTGATCTGTGGTCTGGTGATCTTGCCGAAAACCAGCTTGGCCAAGAGCCCTGAAACCCCCTCCTCCAACCTTCGGGAGAGAAGCACATCCAATGTTGTGGCATAGAGCTTGGCAAAGATATGCCCAATCATGATAGTCCTGTAGTTATTGGGTTCATGGGGATCACCTGCCTTATGAATGGGGTGAATGATATGCTGAGTCCAGGAATCAGGAAACCCAAACAGACAGAGAGATTAAAGAGATCAGTGAGGGGCCCAACAAGAGGGTCAATACCATGCTTCAAAAATTCCGCCTGTAACCCATCCAAATCTGCTGCTTTGCTCGTACAAAGTTTCCAGATAGCCTGCCTGACAAGACCAGTAGAAAAGAGGTGGCACGAAGAGGGGGGAGGGAACAATAATAGGAGGCTGATTTGGGATGGTATAGAGGGAAGAGGCATGAATGGTCCAAGAGGAAAGATCGATCCCATGAGTAATCCGATCACGGGGGAGGATAAGGCGCCAGAAGGATTTAGGAGACTATTGAAGGGAGTGGATAAGATCAAGTCGATGCCGAGAGAGGAAGAGACGCTTCTTCTTTCGAAGAAGCATCCTGTAGTCTTTGTGAGAAATGGCATAGAGCTGGGAAGGATTCCGAATGGCATATTTCAACCTTCGGTGGGCAGACTTACATTCCTCATCATACCAGATGTTCATGGGGCAATGACCAGGGGGACGAGGACGAGGGGGAGGACGAATAGTGTGGGGGTACGAGTCCAAAGCAGCCTTCCAAATAGTTTGGACCAAGCAAGCAGAACGATTGGAAACATCGGGAAGAGAAGACACCCTGGGGAGAACATGACGCAACCGGTCCATGTAGGTAAAGGAATAATAATAGTCAAAGTCTATAATGACTCGAGGGGCTGAAGGGGAGGGAGGAGGGGGAGGAGTAACAGGAAGGGAAACAATGGATAACGTAAGAGAAAGAACTGAATGATCGGTAAGGGGGGAGGGTGATCAGAGACGTTGAATCGGGAAATGAATGGAATGAGGGTGGTAGAGGAAATAGCATAGTCGACGACACTGGCTCCACCACTATGAGGAAAGCAAGTAAACCCACTAGAATCCGGAAAACAAGATATACCATTGAGAAGAACTAGCCTGTTGGATTCACCCAACTCAATAAGATGCTTACCGTAAGCAATCACCTGTGTGTCGTTGGAGGTTCGAGCAAAACCAAGGTCCTCAAGATCCAATTCCCGAGTCTGCATCTCATCGGTTGTGAGGTCATGAAGAGAAACCTGCATAGGTCCGGTCCGAGCATTGAAATCTCCCAACAGAAGTATCTCCCCTGAAGCCGAGTATCTAGTAATGTCCTCATAGAGATCTTGGAAAGGGTCCCCGTCCGTGTGAATAGCAAAATTGGACGTGGTGGGGGAAAGTAACAGGTGGCAATGTAGATATCCCAAAGAGGTGGGTGACGATGGATTTTAATCCATAAAAACCTGGAGTGGGGGTCAGTTGAAACCAGGGATACCGAACCCTGGAGCCTATCCCTGATAAGAGCAACAACACCTCCTGATCCTCGAACCCCCTAGAGCGCCGAGTGAGTTGCCGACAACTGGACCACCAAAAGTAACCAGAGATAACTGGAAGGGCCCGCTCAGGACTCTCGTGCGTCTCACAAATAAGAATGATGTCATGTCTGCCAATCACATCAAGAAGGGACCCTGGGGCAGACCACATCATACCATTGCAGTTCCAGCAAGCTATAGCTAGCTTATCTGCCACCCCCCTTCCGTGCCGATGGAGTCATTTGTTAGGCAAGGGTTTGGACCACCCAGGTGGGGGAGAGTCCCTAATCACTGCACGCAAATTACGAATAACTGCCCATTTGTTGGCTTTCCTGGCTGCGGCTACTTGTTCCCTGGCTTTCTTCAATTCTTCAACCTGGAGTCGCGTAAGGTCCTCATCAAGGTAGATCTTGTCCTGAAGAGTAAATAATTTCCGTTTGGCCCTCAACGCCTTCATACGCTCTTCCGCATTTTTGAAGCGTATGACCAATGTGGAGTCGGGAGAGAACCATGCTCTCTCGAGAGTAACATCTGTTAACTCAAGAGTGTTGTGAATGAAGGCATTTCCAGCTTGAAGCGGATCAGTAGGTTTGGGCACCCCACGAACCCTGAGATTGAGCGCTTTCGCATTACGGATCCTTTCTTCTTCAAATTTAGCTTGGACAGCCAACTCAACTATGGGGGGGTTCTTCTTTCCAGCTACAACCTGAACCCAAGATTGTTGGTCGGCTAATTTTTGGCTTTGTGCAGTTGACGCTTCCTTGAGACGTTCCTGCTCAGCAAGAAGAACAACCTGTTCATCTCGAATTTTTAAAATTTCAGAGTGTAAATTCGCAAAATTCTGAGGAGGTTGTTCGGTATGTGCAGTCTGCAATTGAGTAATGATGGCTTGCTGATCTTGAAGTTTAATTTGGAGATCCGTGATAATGCGGCTGTCGTCTTTCACTTGGTCTTGCAAGGAGAGTATAATACTAGCTTGTGTGTCTAGCTGTTTCTGGAGAGAATTAATCTGTTTAGACAAACGCTGATATGAAACTGTTGTGTGAAGGCGTTGGACAGATTTAAGAGGAGAAGCCCGTGTCTCCTCCATTCCTCCTTCATCAAGTATCCCCATAACACCAAGAACACCGGGCTGCTAAACGATTCGCAATGAGGACAACTGGGACATGCTAGGGCACGGTCGGGGCTGCGCTAGGGTTTTTGCTGAGAACAAAAGTGACTTTGAAGACAAGGGCAACTTGGAAAAAGAAAGTGATGGAGAAGGATCTTCGATAGATGCTCTCCATAAGGAGTTGTTGTACACGTTTCGTGAAGTCAAGAATGAAAGAGATGTATGGTGCAATGATTTGATAGAAAGAGAGAAACATTTTGTGCTATCGGGAGGTGGAAGGACATTTGGTGAAGGAATGCCCTTTAGTTTGAAGGACAACCATCAAGTACATCTGACAAAGAATGAGAATGTTTCAACAAGAGGTGCCAGTAGTTGTGGGTTTTATAACAATTGCCAAGACAAATTATGCAACTAAATTGAGTAGGATACAAATAACATACTCATTATTGACTTCCGTAATGTGGTTTATGAGGGCACTCCATTATAGGTTGTCAGAATAACACAAGTCAAAATGAACCAACATGTGCATAGGGATTGAGAATCATTAACAAAGTTCAATCCCCAAGCAAAAAGCATTGGACATTATAAACTTGATTAGAGTAGATGTCGATGAGGGAGAACAAATTGTGTGAGACAAGTGACAAGTGCAAGAGTGATTTATGCAAATACCTGGGGAGACATAGCTCGAGGAGTCTACTTCCAAATTGAAGATTGCAAAATAAGTATTTCAAACCTTGTAAAATTATAAAATCTATGTGAATGTTTATGTTTACAAGTCGAGGATGATCAAAGACGACGAGGGTGGAACCAAAAGCTTGTTCTTGCCCTTGATTGCAAACCAAAATGAAGAACATAAAGAGTGTAGTCGAGATGGAGGAGGATGCCATCTGGACAAGTAGTGCTATTGGTCTAAGGGTATAATCACATGATTGACGATGAAGGTTGTTTGGACAATGAAGGATGTTGTACGAATAAGGAGCAAGATGTTTGGATAATGAAGAGTGCCATTCAAATGAGTAAGTCTATTACATAATTAAAAAAATCGTAACTCGGGTTAAACTTGGAACTCCAATCTTGGAGATTTTATCTGCAATGCGGGAAAACTCGATAAAAATTAAGTGGGGGGGAGGGGGGAGACTACAATATTTCAATAAAAAATACATTTTAAACAACAACTGGAGATGCAGGAAGCTAATTTTATATTAGATATTCATGAAGAAGAGTATAATTAGAATTCTTGATAAAATCCAACCAGATACACCATACAAATTCAAAGTTTCAAAATATAAAGCAGTTTTTAAACTGCTTTTTGTTTTCCCCTCTTCCCCCTCGAACTAGATGTTTGGACTTGGCTTTGAACAGGTGATCAAATTGAAGGCTCCTTAAGTATACGATCATAATTGTATGTGTTCTACAATCATCTCAAATGTTTAGCTTTCACCTTTATTTCCTTCTTATCCTCTACAATAAATTTGGTACCTGATGGACTTTTGGCTGTAAACTTGGTATGTACCGATTCAGTCTCAAAATGTGGTGAAAAGTTCGTGGTTGACCTCTAGGAAGATTTCTTTCAGAGTAGGGGAGAAGAGAAACGGCAAAATGGGGCCAAAACCCTTTTAAAAGAGTGATTTAGCATTTTTCTTCCGCAAAATATGATTTTTGCTGAGTTTTTGGCACTAACTCGGCGAGAAAATAGAGTAAAAATTGCTGCTGTTGGCAATTCAGCCAGATTATCTCACAGGTCAATAACTCAGGATCAAAATATCAATCACATAAATCACATTTATAAATAACACCAATATTTCACAATAGAAAATCTCACTATTATATTCATAAATCATCAAGAATTTTAATTACAAAAGTTACATAGCATGGAGCTTTGTCTCCAATATATAACCTTACAAAATGACTCTTCAATACTCTCAACTATTGCTCTCCTCAAACTCATGGGAGATGCAACCTTTCACATTCCTCACTTATGACAAAGCCCTCATAATTACATAACTCTTCACTTTACAACTTGCCACATCTTTATGACTCTTCACTCTCTCACTTGACACCTAACACCTATGACTCTTCACTTACTCGACACTTTGCATCATCACAACTCAACACTTGCACACTTCACACTTCACACTTCACACTTGCACACCTTACATACTTTATTACATAACACATGGACACTCCTCACACATTGACACATACATTAGACAAATGGTACCCAACGGTACTTTAATGTTACCAAATAATGTAATATCTCCAACAGCAGCCGTGAGTTGGCAATTTTCTTGGTGTTGAGTTCTTTTTTGTTTTAAATGACAGCTCCGAATTTTTGGTCAGTTTTGCAAAAACTTGTAGGAAATCTATGAACTTTCCAACTATGGTATATTGTCTAGATGATGATATTTTAGCAATCTGGAGGACAAACATAGATAGGGCAATGATGTGCAATTCAAAGAGTGGCATGGACGATGAGCACAATCCAAAAAGTGTTCTGGAAGATGAATGTAACCCAGGTAGTGTCTGAAAGATGGACGTAGTCAAAGACACTATTGACCATTTCTAGTAGAATCCCAACTTGGGTCAGAGAGGTATTGTAAACATCGTTTGATAGGAGACACTAAATGCAAGTGGCCATAAAATGGGTGTTACTATCTCAAACTTGGGAGTCGTCTCGCGCTTGGCTACTGTCTCACACATGGATATTGTTGGGATAATGAAACATGTTGTTGTCTCTTGTCTATGGGATTTTATCTCAAATGTTACTATTTCGAGTTGACATAGTGCCCATATTGTTGTTTGTGCTATTGTCACCCTTCACCAAGCTTGTGTCATCCCTGAACAAGCTTATGCTTTTCAAAGCAGAGGAATCACCCTCTTAACCAAATCATATATTTCTTAGTCCTAGTAAAGGTCGTCCAAGTGATAGAATAAGTCAAATTCATCCAAGAGAGTTTCATTTGCTATCTAGAGAGGAGAAGATGCCTACTAGGATTAAACAAAAGCCAATGTTAATGCCCACATTGGCCATAGTTTGCTTGATATCATCCTATGTATTTTGAGTTTCGTCTTAGGTACATCAAATGTGGTCCCTGTTGTCGCAAGCAAAACGTCTTCATTTGTGTTTGGACTTCAATCAAATCCATCCCAAATGGAGTATAGTTGTCCTCTATTAGGAGTAAGTTGTCCCTTGGCAGTAACATGTACTCAAAGACAATATCGTCCTTTGCTTCAGACAAGTTTGCGTGCTATCCACACTTTACTTTGCCATTCATTGGTTGTTAAGAGCCATATAACACAAGAGTTGTCATCTCAAAGGGATCAATCGAAGTTGTAGTAGTCCAAGGCGAGTCAAATATTGTCTCAATGGAATCAATAGAAGCAAATTTTGTCCAAGGAGGGAATGACCAACTGAAGTCATTAATGCTTTCTTTAATGTTTTGTAAAGGGGAAATTTTGTTTTAATGTCGTCCATGTTAAAGGTTGTGTTGACCCTACTAGACAACCATCATCCTCAAGAACATCGTCCCATTCTTAAACAGGTCAGGCTTGCCAGAGAATCTATCCATACCAAAGGGCTATCTAGTGAAAATTACCGTAGAAGTTGTTTAGAAAAAGTCTCCTATTGCAACAATCGTTTAAAAGGATCCTACTCCTATGTTGTTGGAGGGAGACAACTGACAAGGGTCCTTTGCTGGTAGTGTTGCCAAACATAATTGGCATCTTGTAGAAGGTCATCTGTCTACACTAATCTGAACACCATCTTTAACTCTATTGCCTATGGTGCAACAATTGTCCATGGTGTGCGCATCGGACCCACTTTAGTAGGTGTTGTCCATAGTTGGGAGTTTGTCATCCATGAAGGCATAGTGTGCTGTCTCATGTGCACCACCCATATAAACAAAGGCCATCCTTCTCTTGGCTATAGTTTCCCTTTGCCACATCCAAAAGGCCATCGAGGAGTTTTTGGAGGGTCGTCCCCCTTTTCTAGAATGTTGTCACTTCTGAGGTTCTCCCTTAGAAGCAAACCATCCATGCCATCATAACATCAACTGTTTTGGGCATTCTACCAAGTTTGTACTTTTTGGGCCAGACTAAACCGTTTCAGGCTGGGTCTGCCTTTTTTTTATTTTAATTTTATTAAATAAAGTTGCATTTTTTATTTTATTAAATAAAGTTCCATTTCTTTTTAATTTTAAAAACATTAATTAAAAATTTAAAAAATCCTCACTTTATAATCTTAAGATTATAAAGTGAACGCTTATGAAGTGTTAGATTAGAAAGTGAATACACTTTGTTTTTTTTTTTCGATTAGATAGAAAAATCAGGGGTTTTAAAAGGCTCCCCCCAACCTTGTATAATAGAGACCCAAATACTGCCGTATAGAAGAGACAACAAAACACATACTAAAAGAGCTAGCTACAAAGCAAGATCAACCCAGCCCGGAAAACACTAAAAGGAGACAGAGAAGACAAAACCCACCAAAGAGATCAACAAAGAACCACCAAAGCCAAAGCTTAATCTTGCGAAGAGTCCTTCGAGATGATGAGATCTGTCATCAGAGTGCTTGGATTGTGTTTCAGATTCCAAGATAGCTCATTCACAAAATAAACAGTCTGATTTACTGATCTCTTAATAGATCTTAGCAACTCCTTACCAGTCTGAGCCCCTTTAAAGAACACTCTTTTAAAAACAAAGTTTGGGCAGAAAGACTCGTTTTGATTGAAGCCGTTGGAAACCCATCCTAGAAGCCAAAAGACAACACGCAGATCAACAAAGAACCTCCTAGAATGACCAAATCTCTCGTGCAGAAAGGAAGGACAACGAGAATAATTACACTGATTGGAAGGCATCGGGAAATGATTCAAGCCCCTAGGAATTACAATCATGATGACTTCTCGTTCCAAATGGAAGGTGGCACATGTGCACCATACGCTTGTAAGTTTCAGAGGGAGCCAACTCAACCACACAAGAAACCGGTTCCAAATTACAAAGGAATTCTTAGTAATATTCATCATGTGACGAGAACAGCTCCAACCAACACAATGAATGTGCTTGTAAATCAATCCAATCTGCCACAAAGGGAGGCTCCAATTTCTAATAATTTGCTTTGAAAAAAACACGATCTTTAAATCATGGCAGGACACGCCCACTTTCCAAATTCGAACACCAGCCCCAATCTTTCTAAGGTCAGAACCCGAGGGAACATCATTCTCCCGCCAAAAACAAAGGATCCCAACTTTAAAACGGGGCTGCCAAAAGGATTTGAAACTAAGAAATCAAAACTAAACCCAAAGCAAAAACTTCTCTTTGGATCTCTTCCAATCTCCAAACCTGGAGACTGGACCTTGCTTAAGATCAAAACATTATGATGGACCTTCATTTTGAACAAGTTGAACGAGCTCTTGGGGAAAAATCATTGCAACAAACCTAAGTTTGCTAAAAAATCTGCAACCTTATTTCCTTCTATGAAGGTATGCTCAAAAGTTAAGGACTCGTGACCTCTCAAACATCTAATCGTGTCACCCATCATATTATCAATGGACCAATTTGCAACTTGTTTACCCAAAAGAATATTGATTATATTTAAAGAATCTCCTTCAAAAATGAACTTCCTGCCTTGAAAGGACATAAGTGGGAGAGATCCTTAATGGGCAGCTCTTGCCTCCACAAAGTGACTCGATTGACTGCCCAAATCCTCAAAAAAAGCTAGAATAATCTCACCTTTCTCATTCCTTAAGATGCCACCAGCCCCAGTTGGCCCCGGGTTTCCTTTATATGCTCCATCAAAGTTAAATTTTAACCATCCGGCCGGAGGAGGATTCCAAACTGTCTGCTCTCTAGACTGATGATTAGCTGAAGGAACAAGAAGCTCAAGAAGTCTAAATTCCTGAGGAAGCTCTTTTTTTTTGAAAAGTTGATACAAGAGATGTTTTCTTTGAGAGCACAGAGGATTCTATTACTAATTGAAATGGTGTCTTCAAAGGAATTTTTAAAAGCTCGCCTATTCCTCTCTTTCCAAATGCCCCACAGGAAATGGGGGAGAAGAAAGGCCCAGAAGGTCCTGCATCTTTTATTGAAAAAAAGGTTCCATCCATTGCTCAAAGAAATCAACCAAGACTGCGGGAAGACCCAAGAGATTCCAATCGGCTGCAAAAGGATCTAAAGGACTTCATAGGAGAAGGGGCAATCTAAAAGAAGGTGTTTAGAATTTTCTTCATTTTGGCCCCAAAGATAACATTTGTTAAACAAGATTAAACCTCTCTTCTTGAGGTTCTCAATGGTTAAAATTTTGTTCTGAAAAGATAACTGAGGAAAAAAATTAGCTTAGGAGGCAAGGCTTTAAGCTAGACCTGTGGCTATAAGTCTGTAGGCAGTTTTGACTGAAAATTCACCATTACTTTCTAGAGCCCAAATTGGAGAGTCTCGGGCATCCCATTGAGGAATAACTTGGATCTTCAATCTGTTCCACAAATTCTTCATAGCATCTCTAAGGTCTTCGTTAAGATTAGGTATAACCAGTTCCTTCCAACACTTCCATTCACATCTCCTATAAAAGCAGAGACCTTGGGACTTGTTAAAGGCTCCAGCACAATTTTAAGCGGGCCATATGAAGGGAGATTGGAAATAGGGGAATCCAAGAGCCAACATCATTCCAAAAATCAATAATTCGGCCATTGCCTAGTTTTCATCTTAACCCTTTTTGAATGATCTCCTTTGATGAAGTTAAACTCCTCCAAAAAGTCGAACCTGAAGGGAGGTTGTGATCCTCCAAGAAGGAAAGACCTCTATTAAGATATTTAGACTGAATAATTTTAGTCTAGCTAGTACTTTTGGAAGTGATGAGTCTCCATCCTTGCTTTGCCAAGAGGGCAAGATTCATAGAGCCTAATCTCTTCAACCCAAGACCACCTTTCTTTTTGCTAGAACAGACCTGATCCCATGAAACTAGGTGAAATCTTCTTTTGTTTTTGGAGCCCAACCACAAAAAGCTTTTTTGAATTTGTTCAATTTTGTTAGCAATTTTAGCCAGAATTTTGAACATAGACATAAAGTAAATAGGAAGGCTTTGAAGAGAAGACATAACTAAGAGAGCCTTACCAGCTTGACTTAGCAAAACACCCTTATATCCTACAAGCTTCTTCTGCATCCTTTCTAAAATAGGAAACCATAAATCTTCTTTGGCACCTCCCATGAACAGAGGCATACTCAAATAAGAAGCAGGAAGAGAAGCAATGGAGCATCCAAGAATACTAGCAATAGCTCTTTGCCTCCTGAAGGGTGTATTTAGAAAAAAGACCTTACTTTTTTTGAGATTGATTTTCTGCCCCACAACCAACTCGTACAAATTCAGAATATGTTTAAGCACTCTAGCTTGGAGAACAGAAGCTTCCGTCATTAAAAGCGTATCATTCGTAAACTGCTGAAAGGAGACAGGATTTAAATGAGCAGTTGGCTTGATCCCTCTAACAAATTGTGAGTCAGAAGCCGCAGAGAGAGCTCTTCCAAGGGCCTCTGCAAGAATGATAAACAAATAAGGGGAAAGAGGGTCACCTTGCCTCAGACCTCTTAAGCTTTTGAAATATCCTGCAGGAGAACTGTTCACCAAGACTGAAAAGCTTGGAGTGGGGAAACATTGTTTTAGAAGATTCACGCAACTCAAATGAAATCCAAATTTGATCAACACCTTTTCCATAAAAACCCAAGAAACCCTATCATAAGCCTTATTCATATCCAGTTTGATAAACATGCCTGAATTTCCACTTTTTTCAGTCGAATGAATCAACTCATACACTATGATAATTCCATCAAGGATTTGTCTCCCCGGAACAAAACCACCTTGATTTGGACCAATTATACTAGGCAAGGTCTTTTTAATTCTATTAGCCAGAACTTTTGAAAAGATCTTATATATAGTGTTACACAAACTTATAGGCCTGAAGTCTTTGAGCTCATTCACCCCAACAATCTTAGGAATGAGGGCAATAAACGTGGAGTTGACATCAGAAGGTAAAAAACATCTCCTCTGAGCTGCACATAAAGCTTCTTGCACCTCCTTACCTATTATATGCCAAAACTTTTAAAAAAATATAGCAGGAAATCCATCAGGGCCCGAAGCTTTCTCCTTTGCTAGAGAAAAAACAGCATCTTTAATTTCCTGACCATCAAAGGGAGAAGTAAGGAATTCATAACTTCATGAGAGATGAGACGGGGAATGCAGTTTAAAAGCTGAGATTCGGCTAAATCATTTCCTTGGTGTCTGGTACCAATGAGATTCTCAAAAAAACGGACAGCTTCCGACCGAATCTCTTCCAGGTCATCAATTTTTGAACCATCTTCACTAATTAATTCCTTGATTTTATTGTTGCTCTTATGCCTTTACTCAGTTACATGGAAAAATTTAGTGTTTTTGTTTCCTTTCTTCCTTCAGCAGATATCTGTCTCCAAAAAGTTTCTTCCTTAGCCAGGATGTTATGATATTTAGTCAAAAGAGATTTCTTTATCTCTCCACTCAGTACTGCTAGAACCAGAATCCAAGGCTATCTCAATATCTGTCAATTGGGATTGAATTTCCATTTTTTGCTTGAAGATATTACCAAATGCCTCCTTGTTCCAAATTTTTAAATTTGCTTTTATACATCTCAGCTTCTTAGCTATTTGAATAAAAGAGGACCTGAAAATTTTTGGGACCACCATTTGACAAATTTGCCTTCTAGATCCTGTTCTTTAAGCCACATGGACTCAAAACGGAAAGGCTTCTTGAACACTGGATCTTCCAAAATTTCAAGAAGCAGAGGATTATGATCTGACCCAATTCTGGGAAGAGAGTTCATAGAAGAATTCCCCAAAACATCCAATGCTTCTTTTGAAAACAGAACCCTATCAAGTCTGACTTCGATTAGCTGATCTCCTATTCTTCTATTGCTCCACATAAATTTGCCTCCTCTAAGATCAAGATCCAGAAGTTCATTATGACTAACAAAATTTGCAAAGTCCATACCTTTAGACCAGAGATTGCTAGCTCCCTTTTTATCAGAATGGTATAGGGGAGTATTAAAATCTTCAGCAAGCACCCAACATTCCTTAAACTGTTCTCTCATTTGGCTCCGAATATTCCACAGATTTTCCCTATCAGTAATAGAGTTTGGCACATAGATATTAGATAAAACCCATCTTCTGTTTGAAGACTTACAATGAAATAAAATTGTAAAATATTCAAACTCCTGTCCGAGGTTGAAATCATAGACCCTTCAAGAATAGAGGGATCCCATAAACAAAGAAGACCCGCAAACGATCCCACTACATGACTTGCAGCAAAATTGGCATCTTTCCAAATAGTTTTTGATATTAAGGATGTTAGCTGAATCAATCTTAGTTTCTTGAAGCAAAATAATTGAAGGGGACAGATCTTTCCTCAGCGAAGCTACAATTCTCTGCTTGGGGTGACCATTAACGTCTCTGACATTCCAAGATAAGATCTTTATTTATCAATATTTGAAGAAGAATTCATCAAAGTTCCCAAAGGAAGGGAACCATGAGTTTCAGGACCCAGGGAGAAATCCATAAGAGTCTTCCTGAATTGATCTAAAGTTGATTTGTTTGCCATCAACAATGTTGTCACTTGTTGCACACTGCAAAGCCTCTAGGATGGCTGGTCTTCCCAATTTTTCTTTGCCCCACATTTGGTGTTGTATTAGATTTTTTCCGAGGGCTAGGTGTGTCAACAAAATTGTTATTAGATTTCATTGATCCCAAAGGGTTTAGGTCTCTCAACACTCTTTTACCAAGAGGGGTAGGAGAATCACTAGAATCAGGATGGATAACAACTTTTCTTGGAGGGGGACTTCCAGGATTAACTAAACTTAAATCAGAAGGAGGCTGCATGTTAAAACAAACCTGGGAGTTCACAGAGGCTTTGTAATGTCCAACCCCCATTTGAACACCAAATTTCTGCCCTTGTTTTGAATTTTTTTGGTTTTTTGTATTGTTTGTGATTTTATGTGTTTTAACAGCTTCAGAGGTGCCAACTTTAAACTTGTACAGCTTTTAATCTATGCACCCAAAAAATCTACAAACTTGGGAATAGCAAGATAACACCTTAATCTTCAATTTTACCAAAGGAATTTGCAAGATTCAATCATATCCAAAAACTATGAATTTTTGAAGTTGGCTGGATTAACACTGGTTACCAGCAAATTACAGCTAACTGGAAATGAGCATGATTTTCAAAATACTTATCCAAATGACATGAAATTCGGGCACAAGATATTACAAACATAAATCTCAAAACCCTTTTGACAAAATTGCATAAAAGTGAAAGTACCAGGAGATTCGCAAATCTGGAATTTTCTGGAATTTGCAACAGCAACACTGGAACTCTATTATTTCATTCACTTCATCAAAAATATAACATTCTCCAGCAAGATAATACAAAGTATGGCGAATACAATGCTAGGCGCCAATGATAGAAGCCAAAAATGCGACCAAAGAAGGGGTGTTTTTTGCACAAAGAAACCCCACGTACTTCCTTCACTAGTACGGCCAACAGGCTGTAAAGTACGGCTGCCTAAGGAATGTCTCAGAGTGCCACGAACTCTGCTGGAATAGTTCCCCACTGGTACGGCTGGGCAAAATGACCAATGTCTCTAAACCACCAATGAAACCCTAGCCCAAATCGCTATGTAAATGCATAAAAATATCTGCAATTGGGGCGGCTATGCTGGAATAGATGGTAGGAAATGAATACCACAGCAAACTCTTACAAATCTTGTCAATCTCCTCAAAACCCCAAATGAGATTTGCAAACAATAACCACAAAATGCAACCTCTGATATAAGATTGCCCTAGAGCACCCTGAGAGTGTCTTCCAACTCCGAAAGTGCTGATCCTGAAGGTGGTTTCCATCACCCACAAGCAAAATCTGCAAAGAGAACCCTCTGCAAATCCTTCTTCTCTCTAAACAAGAATACTCAAATGCCAAAGATGATCAAATGAAGCTCCCTTTCTCTTTTTATTTCAATCCCCCAAAAAGGTCGGCCAAATAGAGGAGGTATTTGTTTTTTTTTTTTCAATTTTAATTCATTTCATTTTCCTTATGTCCACAAGGGGTTGTACCACCTCATGACCCACTTAATTTAATTCTTTATTTAGCTCCCTTTCTTTTAAGTGGCTATAAGGCCCCCTTAACATTAAAATATGAATTTATAAAGTAAAACTATGTTATATCAATTAAATATAACATATTAAACTTTACACATTAAAATCTCGGGCCTCCACTGATCAAACCATCAAACAAAAAATAGAAACGGATACCCATTTGGCCATACTGCTTAGATGTAACATCCGTTTTCCAAGAAACTGCTCCTAATTGACTTACTAAAAATAGTAAGTCCCCTGAATTACTGCTAGAAACGGTCCTGTAAGCTGACAACTGGAAATGCAGAACGTCCAACAGTAACATCTCATCACCTGGTGGTCCCTAAACACACGACATTGCCTACGGAACCCCATGAATAGGCAAGTCCACTCTGCACTCTGAAGCTGACTAAGATGGGGACATTACAGGTTTGAACGCACCTTTTGATATTTGGGCTTTCTCCAGCCTTCAAAAGAGCAGTAGGATCAACACCATTCCCTAGACAGCAATCGGTCAGAGGAACTAGGCTCGAGCCTTTAAGAATGTTCGCCAGAGTGCAAACTGTAGACTCTTCCTTACGAACCCATCTCTTTTTTATGGCATTGTTTTTTGAGGAGGTTCCACAATTGTCGATACGTCTAAGATTCGGAGAAAAGGAAGGAAGGACATTAACATACAATCTAGCTGCCACCATTCGGGATTTGGTGCATGTTGGTCCATTTATCAAGATTAGTTCTCCAAAAAATTTAGCTAGCCCTCTTAGAATATTCACGTGCTAGAAATGAAGGGTTAAGCCTGGAAACTTAATCCACACAGGAGCATAATTTAGTTTTTGAAGCTTAAAATCAAAATCTCCCTACCTTCTCAAAAATAGGCTTCTTCTGCCAAAGAACCAAGGACCTCCACTAAGAATACGAAGCATATCCATTTCATCAGATAATTTGATAAGAAAAAAGTCATTCGCAAGAGCAACAATCTGCAATCCGCCGCAAGGATTCCACTATTGAAAGGACCTTTTCCTTATCAAGTACGAAGTCCCACAAATTCACCAACAATATGGAATGCCCCTTCGTCTAAAGAGTGGATTAGCTCCATCAGAATAGACAGAGATAATCGGTTTGGGTGCAGCTCAATGCCTGGGAGGAAAAATAACCAAGACCCACACATCCCTTGGCAAAGGATGCAGCCCCTGTGTCAAAGGGGACATGACAATCTTGGAGACTGGAAAGTGGCTCCCTAGACCCAGAAATTTGACCCACACCATAGAGCTCCACAACGCCCGCACAGAGCTCACCTCACTTCCTGCTCTCTTGCATTTCAAAATCCTGAATACACTTTGTTTTAACTTATAATCCTGAATACACTTTGTTTTAACTTATAATCCTATTCCTCATTCCTTACTTAGGCATGAAGAACTCCAACATGTAAAACATAGTCTCTTGGATTAGACCACGCAAAGGCATGCACATGTGGAATCTAGATTCGGTCATTCATACCATGAAGAGGGGACTTGACACATATTCTAGACGGATGGTGGAGGGCAAAGGAGGGACACACAGGGGAGCAGCAACCACTGCCAACAACTGCATACTTGTTGGCTGTCACTTTAAAATTTAAAATAAGGGAGCAACAGGAGGCTGCAGCAACAACAATGATATAGGGCACAACTGCACAGCAACCGCCACCAGCCCACCACATAGAAAAATCTATATTTTTTTGCATTTATTCATATATTTTCTTGAATATTTTGTGTAACTAACTAACTATATATATATATATATACACTAAACTTCTTTTAACCGAACCAAAACTTCATGATAAAACCAAATTGAACCTGATAACTATGGTTTTGGGTATTCATTCTAGGTTTGGAAAGTTCCCATTGATGCCATCACAGACATTAAACACATTGTCCATTAGATGAAGGGTGTCATCCACCAATCGACTCGTGTGGACCATCAAAAGCAAGTTGTCTAAGAGGCTTAAGTGGATGTAGATGCCATTTGGGGAGTATCATCCAAGTAAGCCTCCATAAAGCTGACAAGGCAAATTTGGACAAAATAGTGCTGCCCCTTGACCTTGCAAGGCGTGTTGTCCCTTGAATCTGCAATGAGGCTCTTGCCCCTTTCACCCACAACATAGATGGTGACACGCATTGCGTGTCAGACTTGAGGTGATGCAATTGTTGATTCATTGTGTGGATCATTGCAAAGTTGGGGTATGGGCAAGTGAGGAGAGGAGATACGTCCAAGTGATTGTAGATTTGAGTTTTGTGAAAGACATATGGAACATAAAGAAGTGAAAGGAATGGAACAAGTCTTGGAAGTAACAAGACCATTGGATCTACCCCACTAATTTTCAATTGGCATGTTAGTGTGGATGTTGACAAATCTAAAGGAGAGAGATGTGGGTGGATAAGTTGGTCTGCATAAATGCATGAGCGCATGAATGCTTCCATGAGCTACATCGACATGCCTCTATGATGAGTTGTACAAAATGTGTTGAACATAGTGTCTCATATGATGATATGTGTTGATTTTATGAATAATGTAATACAATAATGTGGAATACTATGTAGTGACTTTAATGTTTCATGTATATGAGTAGTTAGGTAGTTGAATAGGTATATCAATAATTACCAGCTATCTTCCATTTCCCATGATGCTATATGTATCCTACCTACATTGGTCAATGGGTGTAGCAGGTAACAATCAGCTGTTAGACAATGATCAAGGTACTTTGATTGGTACAAAAGAATATGGTGCATTTTAGATGATTGGAATGTGAAGGATACGTGCTGTGTATTTTGTTATTATGAGGTTCCTACTGAGTTTTTGCGATCTCAAGTCTTTGGTGAATCTTTTTGTAAATTTTTAAGACTCGCAAGTTGAATAGCAAAAGCTCATTTTGCCCGACTTGGGTCACCATTTGGCGAGTTTTTTTGCTGAGTTTCATAACTTTGGATGGAACAATCATGGCAAAAAAGATAGGGCAGGAACATGGCTATGTTTACACATGAAATTAAAGGACGAAGAGCTATGGTTATAATTGGCAGCAAAGGAATGGCAATTATGGGTAGACATGAGATCAAAGAAGTAACATCTGATTATACACAACATCAAAAGAGTAACTACTATGGATCATATATGAAAGTAAAGCAGCAACTAAAGCATGGCACCATTGAACACCGTCACCTATGAAGATTGCATATAGATGAATGATCAAGCATGATGCAAGTGTGTAAATTCAAGAAAGTCATAAAATTTGGTGTTTTCCATGCATTGAGTGGGAAACATGTTAAGTTGGGAGGGCACATTATATATGTATGCCTGTGATATTATGGTGTATACGAGGGTTATATAGCAACTGACATGTAGAAATGAAATGAAATATTATTAACCAGAGGGGGGGAGGGTTGTAGTCTGAAAGAGAGTACACGCCAAGAAGAACGGAGAGAGAGGAGGGGGAGGAAGTAACCTAGGAGGGGCAAGCTCTAAGAACCCTTCAAAAATTAATCTCTCCTAACAGTCGAGGTCGAAGTATCGGAGTTGAAGAAGTCCATGATATGTCTTTGTCCATCACTGGTTCGGAACCCTGACAAGTTGTGGATGCGCTGTCTAATGACCCTGCTCCTGTCTGAATTGGATGATGTGGGGCGTTTCCTTTTGGAGCCACCTAAGTCGTTAGAGCGGGTGAAGTATGTTGTGATGAGTCGATGTTGAGGAGGGTGAGATCCATCTAAAAGAGAACTTTTATGTCATCGAAGCTGAGTTATCTCCCTAAGAAAGAGTGCAAGACACCGCTGGTCCGGGTATCTGAAGAAGGTAGAAACAGATCAAGAGTTGTCCC
The DNA here is from genome assembly GCA_028583015.1 of Wollemia nobilis. Lineage (NCBI taxonomy): Eukaryota > Viridiplantae > Streptophyta > Pinopsida > Araucariales > Araucariaceae > Wollemia > Wollemia nobilis. The sequence goes on from JAQPPZ010017170.1 coordinate 676,823, forward strand.
TGAAAAGGTAGTGGAATCTACCCCGGATCTCATAATAAATGGGACAGCAAAAGATAAAGTGATGAAGGGTTTCAACTTCACCCAATGAGCAAAACAAGCAAATCCGCTCCTCCGTCGGAAGATGGTGGTCTGACTCAATCCAGAGTTGGTGAGAACACACCCTGATTTGCCCAATAGTGATTCGAAGACTATGCATTGTGTGCTGCTGAAGTTATTGTGGAGGAACTATTTTGCCCTCCTGTATCTGTAGGAAGTGCTCATGGTAGAAAGATAGCTTGGGGGAAAGAAGGGCGACAGGAGAGATCCATGTGCATGTGGTGTACTGGAGACTAACATTCTTCCGGATCTCATGGAGCATCTTCTCCTTACTAAGCCGAGAGGGGGGGAGAACACCCAAATAATAAGGGGGGAGCCTGTCTATCTGTATTTGAATACTGGCCAGGAGGGCAGAAACTTGAAAATACCAGCTCCTCCGGTCTCCTCGGGAACTCGGAGAGAGTTCCATCGAGGAGCGAAGGGCGAGGTAAGGGTACCGCCTACAACCCACAAGGGTATCTCCTAATGTATGGATCTTGTGTAGAGAACATAACTTTAGGTCGGCTAAGGGTCAAATGATTAGCTTGGACTCAGGATTTAACCTCCATTTGTGTTATTTGATTGTGTTGTATGTGTGGACTTTCTATTATTTCATTGTCATCAAGCCAGGCATCGATGTTATATTTTACTCTCTTGTTGTGGGGTCTTCTCCACTGCATTATTTCTTGAGAGTTATTGTATGGTGTAAACCTACCTCAAGTGTGTGTGTGCGTGCGCACACATGCGCGTGTGCACACGTGTGTGCATGCAGGCGTGTGTATTTTCAGGGGGCACACAAGGCAACCCCTCATGTATCTCTTTGTGAATCGTGTGTTCTGCATTTTTATGATATTTTGCTTTTTGTTTCTACACAATTTCAGTAGTGTATATATGATATGAAATGTAGAGATGGGAGTATTTGTCTATGGAACAACTGTGGAGACTTCCTGAATTTGAGGGGATAGAAGATCATAAGATTATATGTGCTTTTGCTTCTGTATGATATTATGAATCAATCAAATTTAATCCATAAGGGCAATTGTGTGGATAAACGGTTGAGTGCCATGTGGTACATCTTGATTCAATCCAGACACATAAATAAAGCTTGCATGAAACAAATCACAGGCTATCCAAGTAGAGATTTGGAAATAAAGATATTTTTCATCTCTTACGAGAATATAAGAGAGAACAATTATATTTAAATTAGTTTCCAAAGTCCAGAACAGTGCACTGCATCCATGCTATAGTAATAAATTTCTGGCATTTGCAGCAAGAGAGAATTGCAAATCAGAGTATTGACAAGAAACAAAATTATTGAACAGGTAGGAGAGAGACAAACTTTTAGGATTATACACATGTTCCCATTTTAATCACTACCAAGCCTTCAAAAATGCAAAAGTAAAAAAATACAAATTATTTGCATGTTTCAAATTGATTAAAAGGCTACTAATCCCACAAGTCATTACCACACTCTTGAAGTATAGATGCTGAGCCCCAAAGAGAACATGCAAAGATGATTTTTGAGTTGAAAAATATGCTTTTGGATGTATTTTTAATTTTGTAGACGTATATAACATGTGATCCTTTAGATCCATTGTCAATATTGACTGCATTGACCAGAAAATGTAACATGGGTTGAACTTAAGATGGAAAATAATTTTCCTTTTTCTGAACCTAGCTGCTAACCACCAGAAACTGAAAACTGCCCTTGATCCTTCTATTTTATGATGAATGGCTATTGGTTAGGATTTGATGATTTGTTTTTCTCAAATGCCATAATATATCTTGATAAGGCATGTTTGGACATCCGTCTACCTTTTTATTTCCTTTTTATGTCTGTAAGTTATCTTGATAAGTTATGTGCGTAAGTGTTCTATTTGATGTCGAGTATTTATTGTTTTCTTTAGAGTGTCCATCAAATGCATGGAAAACCTGTGAGGCAGTGAATCTGACTGAAGCTATCCATTTAAAATCCATATTCTGTGCACTTTGATACTTATCCCCTGATTACAAAGAACTAAATTTTGCTCTTTGCAAACAAGTTATAAAATGGTGTCCTTTATTTCAACACTTTGTCTTTTCGATGGTCATAATAGGTCCTGTTTTATAATGCTTTGGAAGCCATTATAATCAACTAATTATGTTTACTTGTTAGTATTGTGTAGTTGATTTGTCACTAGAAGTGCTCATTCTTTTGCACAGATTTATGCTGCATCTTTTTTTGTGATTCCATTGTCGCGCTGGCTCCTTATTCGCAAGAAGAATGCCGAAATTGACCAGAGGAATCGTGCAAGGCAAGAGCGAGCTCTTGCACTAGAGGCACCTGACTTATCTCTCAGACAAAAGGTATGGCTCAGGTCTATCATCAAATACTTGTTCAAAGGAACTATTGGATAAAAGAAAGCAGTTTTACTTTTTAATCTAGAGTGGAATTGTGTTTGGAATTTTTGTTTGTACTGTAAATGATTGGCATTTACCTATGCACTTGTGTACTAGGCTGTGGAGAGATTTTATGGACACTATTCACATGCACTGATTTTGTTTTGTTCTTGATGAAATTTAAAGATTGAAAGTGCTCAAGAAATGGCAAAACGAACAGTTATTGGGCAAGATCGTATTATATATACTACTGAGAAAGATTTTGCAGAACAAGACTATGATAGCCAAGATTGGGAGCGCCGACTTCGTGAGCTTGAAAGATCAGATTAACTGTGTATGCTACATTTAGTTTCATTCTGTCTGATGTGAGGCCCAAGCTCACATGCTTGTGCATATATCTTCAAAATTATTGTCATAGTTTTCTTCATCACCAATGCCGATGTTTCTTTCATTTTTCACTTGTAAAATGGAGTTCTGCTACCTGCTACTTGTTTTAATTTGGATCTTCTGGTATCTATGTTCTATTAAAATTTATTGAATTGAGGGTCATTTAAAATGTATGATCTGGAGCTATGATTAGTGTTTGCAATCAGTGATCATTGTCTAATAGAAGCAACAGTTTGGAATGTGGCCTGAATGAATTGTTTAAGAAATCATTGTGTAGGCAACTTTGTATAACCTACTACATTTGTAACAAGAGAGTCCACAATATGGTTCAGAAAGAAATGCTATTGGAAGACATCGATCATCTGGAACTAGGAATTTTTAAAAGATTCCTGAGCAGGACACTGAATGATTGCACTTCCTGAACTTTAATGTTAAATATCGAATTAGATGCTGAATCTTGACAGATATTTTGATTCTAGCATTTAATTTACAGGCCTACATAACATTTTACAATTTCCTTATTGAATTAGTTAAATGTTGCACCTTATTAAAATTATTGTTATTGGTAATGTCCTTGAATGCATATGGAGACTAAGTTGGCTTTGAACAATAGTAGTACTTCCAACTTTTTGTGAAAAGACATAATGAAAGATTCTGAAGCCTGCAAAATTACAACAGTATTGCTTGCATAAATGCTTCATCAAGTCCAAGTTCTGTGAAAGACTTTCCTTTTATCAAAATAAAAGGTGATTGGCGCAAGCCACCCCTTTATCAAACATATAAAAAAGTATAGAACAGAATCTTATAAAAGAAGTATTCTCTCTTCAAAGAATAAAAAAAGTATTCTCCATTAGATTTCTGTCTTGAAAGCAAAGGATTCCTAAAAACTATCTTAAATTTTTAAAAGCCGAGGAACCCTAGTAAATGCATGTGTCCATTCTAGTAATTTCAACATGCAAATCTTTTTGTATCCTTGTGTTCTTGAAAAACCATGGAAAATGAATCCATGCAACCTTCCAAAATATCGCTTGCCTCATGCCACATTAGTATTTTGTTTGTTCATTATTGTGTTGTAATTTGGTCATTTTGGTTTTGGCTTATTTCAAGTTTCACTTGCCTGATGCTACTTTAAAGTAGGGATTAGTATCTTGATTGTCCATTCTTGTTTTGGGATGTGGGTGTTTTGTTTGTAGCTCATCTTTGGAAGATTCTTCAGAATAATTGAAAATAATAAAAAATCTCTGCGTCAATTTTTTTGAAGTTAGAAGAACTCTAGCAAATACATGTGTCCATTCTAGTAATTTCAACATGCAAATCATTTTGTATCCTTGTGTTCATGAAAAATCGTGGAAAATGAATCCATGAAACCTTTCAAAGTATCACTTGCCTCATGCCATAATGTATTTTGTTTGTTCATTATTGTGTTGTAATGTTTTATTTTGGTTTTGGCTTATATTGGAGTTTCACTTGCCTCATGCCAATTTAAAGTAGGGATTAGTATCTTGTTTGTCCATTCTTGTTTTGGGATGTGTGTTTTGTTTGTAGCTCATCTCTAGAAGATTCTTCAGAATAATTGAAAATAATAAAATATTTATGCACTACTTTTTGTGAAGTACTCTAGGGACCAACAATTGGTGATTGTCTTTTAACTATCTACTTTAATTATTATATCTTCCACTTTTTTATTTGTTTTTTTTCTTCAATTAGTTAAATGGAATTGAAATGGGCCCCACCCGTATTACATCATCACCACATAGTGGTATTACAACAAAACTTGGATATTATCCATGTATCACTTGACAAGATTTGAACCTTGGTCTCTTTAAATATTGAGGAATCATACTGAGTGGGGTTTGAACCTTCCACTTTTTATTTGCTATTTTCGGGGATGCATGCTATTTGAGATCCTATTCTAAATTGTCACATTTTTTTGGTAAAATGAATTTATATTAAGATATTCAAATAGAAGAGGTACATTGCTTGTCTTTCCACATAAACAAGCTTTTGATTCAGGATTTAACAAATGATGTAGTGCTACATTTTCTATCAACTGATCTATTATAGTAACCCATGTATAACAGAAACAACCTAGTACAATGAATTACAAAAATAAATACATCTATTGTTGCTACCATCAAGAGATAGGATAGAAAGGTCTTCCTTGATTTGCGTTGCCCACCATCTAGGGGGATAGACATAACAAGTGAGGTTGCCTTTGTCTAGAGACTAGTTGACCATGGCATTTGTAACTTTGTTTTGTTCTCTAGGGATGTGATTATATTCCACATATAGTAAGCTTGTTTGTACCATTTGAATCTTCTTTATAATTTTCGTTAGTCTCCAATCAAGCTTCCTATTCTCCATTGGATTCTTTAGATGGTTGATCATGACTTGTGGGTCAGATTCTATCTAGGCCTTCTTCTAGCCTACCTTAAATGCCTCTTGGAGTCCTTTAAGGAGGCCACAACCCTCTATTAGGTTGTTGGAAATAATGCCAATATTCTCGGTTAGGGTGAAAATTGGGGTCCCATTCGGTAGTCTTCCTATCCATCTCACACTAGCTCGTCTTGGATTCCTCTATGATGCTCCATATGTGTTAACTTTTCCCCAATCCTTTGGGGGAGGTTGCCATTTTTCCTTTTTGACTACATTCAAGTGCCTTATGGTCATCATTTGTTGATTATCATCTTTAGGAGCAATTTTTAGTCTGGTCATGAACTGTTCCAATTGTTGGTGGGGTTCTTGGGTTACTTCAACATATGCTAGACTATCTTTGCTATGTTGGTTTTGCCAAATATGGTGGATGTCTATAGACTTTTGTTTGAAGATGCGATTGTTACTTTCTTTACATATGTTTCGAAGTAGGAGAGTAGTTCCTACCCATACTATTTGCCTTACATATTGATCTACTCCATCCTGTGTCGTCCATCCCCTCCATATATGCTCTAGGGTGGTAAAGCCAAACCAATTAATGCCAAGGTAGTCATCATCTTCCACAACTTTGAGGCTATAGGACACTCAATGAATAAGTGGCAAAGTGTTTTGAGGTTCTCCCCACTTCTCACATCGAAAAGGATTGTGATAGCCTCTTTTCATAAGTTGTTCCGAAGGCATAGAGTTTCCCATTACACCAACGTCCATTTCCTTTCCTAAGTGTTCCTCCAAAGGAATTGATGATTTATTTGATCCAGCTCTTTCGACACTACCTTGGGAATGTCCAAAATTGTGGAGACATAAATAGGTGTATATTGAAGGATTGATTTAACTAGGGTTATTCTTCTCCTTGATAGCCATTGATTAGTCCGCATTTTTCTATTTTCCTTTTTACTTTGTCCACTAGCTAGACCCAATCCTCCTTTTGTCTACTTGTTTTAAGAGGAACACCTAACTAGGTGATGTGGAGGGAGGTCTTTTGGTATCGTAGATTGTCAAGAACCATGATCTCCTGTCTAGGTGAGCAATGTGACAAAATGACTTGGACTTTCATCATTTATCAGTTGCCCTGTAACTCTTGAGAAACAACTTATATGTTTAATTTTTTAGGTTTCCTTCATTGTTGCTTTCCCTCACAAAGTAAAGTCATCAACAAACGAGAGGTGAGGGATTGGTTTGGCTCCACTTGTAATAGTGATTCCTGTTAATGTTTGGTTTTCCTCATATTTGATCAAATGTTCTTCCTAGGCATTCAACCAAAATGGTCAATAAATATAGGGAAAGGGGATCTCCCTACGTAATACCCTTGGATGTAGTGAACAATTGTGAAGGATAGTCGTTGATCAGAACTGAATAGGACACCGATGAAATACATCCCTTGATCCAATTTGTCCATTCCTGCGAGAAGCCAAATTGACCCATTACTTTGAGGAGGAAATGCTAGTCCACCCTATCATATGCTTTGGACAAGTCTAATCAAATGAACATGGATGGGGATTTTTATGCTTCCATGGAGTGAATAGCCTCTTGATCCAAAACTATCTTATCCATTATCGGTCCGCCTTCCACAAAACCACCTTGTTATAGTGATATAATCTTATGTAGAAGCGGTTTGAGCCTCTTCGCCATTACCTTAATGATTATTTTTAGGAAGACATTACCTAAAGCTATTTGTCTAAACCTGGTAATGTGCTTTGCATCATGTGACTTCGGGATCAATGTTATATACATTTGTTGATTTACTTTAGCACATATTTAGCTTTCGTCGCTTCTAGCTTCCTGGACCACATCCAAAAGGTCCTCATGCAGGATATCCCAAAATTCTTGGTAGAATTTGATAGGGAATCCTGTTAGAATAATAAAATTATATCCTAAGTTGTTACTAGGATATTGTGTGGTTGAGATTAGCTCAGTTAGTTATGATCCAATGGATCAAATTGTAAGCACTTGCTATTTAAGCAAGGTACTTTCAAGTCAATAATATCAAGTTATTTCATAATTCTAACATGGTATCAGAGCGGGCTTTCCTTGCCCTGTGAGCCTGAGGAGCTTTTCCTCATGGGGGGGACTTCCCTCATTGAAATTCCCCCATCCTTTTCTCCCCATTATTTTTTTTTCCAATACCGAGGGAGTATGCTCTCCATATTTTGATGGATCAGGAACCAGACGGTTAAAAGAAAAAACATCTGCAGTTTTTTGGGAGATTTTTTTTAGTTTTTTAGTTTTCTGTGGGGTTTGTAATTCTACTGCAGATTTGAGTCTGTAGATCGGAGCCATCATTCCTGGTGACAGTTCGAAGTGGAAGATCAGGGTTGCCATATATATTTCCTTCAGATATGCAGCCATATTCGGTGCTCGTGTGATGGACGTGATGAGGAGAGAACTCCCAATGCCTCTTTGCAAGCCACCACTTCCTTTAAAGGGTTTTAAGCTATTTTGTTCCTATCGGGAAAAGATGGTTATTCGATGCGAACAGCGGAGTGCATCAATGGTGTGACTCCCAGGGCATCGCACCCTTACTCTAAAGCGATGGGGAAGGCGAGGGCATCACGTAACAGTATGTTGCGAGAGCCGATTTTTTTTTCAAGCCGGTGAACGAAATTTTTTCCAAGTCCGAGCGTCGCGGAAGGATTTCTCCAAGGTAAGGGCGGCGCTGTTGGCATTCTGCTTTCTGGCATGATATGTGAATTTTTTCGTCCTTCTAAATTTGGATGCCGGTTGCGGTATTTTGGATCCAAAATTTCATGCAGCAGGAGATTAAAAAAAAACAAGAAAATTGTTAATCCTTTGCTCGTCCACCACACCTGGTGAGGTCCACTTCTGTTTCTTATCAGTTTCAGCGAATGAAAAAAATCAGGCCATATTTTTCTGTTTCCTAAGCCTGATTCCTGTGCTTGGAACCATCAATTTCGTTCGGAGGACCCGTGATCTGAGATCTTCAACAGAGTTTTAAAGCTTCAAGGCACTGTGGGTATTTAATAATAGCAGCGATAATTGACGAACTCCGGAGAGCTGTTGCCAGACTTGAGAAGATGATTTACAATAGAAGCAAAATCGCGGTCTCGACCTTAAAACAGAAGAATGAAGGATCATCATTTGTTGTGGTAGCTGACAGGAGCGATCGGCAAATGGTGGAGATCGAACAGTGCAGATCCTACAGAGCGAGGCAGAGAAGAAGGTGGTTCGGGGGCCTGTGGCCACGGCGTTGTTGCAAATCACGCCCATTCCTCCACTCACAGAAGGTTTCAGCCCAATTATGGTGGGATTTTCGGGATGGCGGACAACAACGACGAATTTTTCGAAGAGGAGGCTGTTTCGAGCAGCTTTTCCAGAGCAGCGGGAGGTATTCAGTTGAGGCCAAATCAAACCATTTACCGGAGCAAGAGGAGAGTTCAGTTGAGGCCAATATTTAAAATCTGGATGTATATGGAGAGTGCTCGATGTAGCGTATTGCGAACGTCGTATTGGAGCAGCAAGAAAACGGCCACCAACGAGCGCCCTCCTCAGGCGAATGTTGTTATTGTGAAGTTTATTTTTCGCTAAATGTGAGGTTTATTGCCGCCCCCCAAGATCGCGTCTGTCAACATCAATATCGTGAAGGTCATTTCTAAGATGGCGTGGAGATGGAGGACCTGAAACAACCTGTTATTTTTTAAAAGCTCACGATCCGGACTCTTTGTTTTGCGTCAAGTATGGCTGCATTTCTGTATCGAATGGAAGACTGTTTGTTTAGCTGCAGTCCAAGCCTAAAACTACGAATGGCTCAAAGGAAACGTGACGGGAAGCTAATATTTTTTCCAGGCGGGAAGCTAATTCTTTTTTGCTTTAATACCTAGTTGGTTGTGGGTTGGCTGAATGCGAGCCAATGATGTTGCAATTTCCTTCGTTATGCATTTCCTCCGTGTGCTTCGCAGCCGATTCAATCGTCGGTGTCGGCTATATTTGCTTTTGTTGTTGCAGTTCAGATTTTCAGTTCATGGTGGAAATGGTACATACAGCAGATCAAAAACACCTAATGCAGAGTGTAGTTTGAAGCTTACACATGAAAAACCGTGTTCGTGAATGGTTTTGGAGGGAAACGCATTGCTTAAAGGGCCCACATTTTTGGCGTACATGAAATCCGTGATTTGTGAAATACAATCATCGTCAATGTAGCAGTCGTTGCTCGAACCAAAATGCTCCCACTGCATACGTCCTCCAACGTCGAACTCTACCACGTAATTTTTAGCCCATCAGATCTGCATTGTTCTTGTGGCCCTGATAGGTTAAGTTAAAATCTGGAACACGGCGCAGTATGCTGCGCGCTGCTGATGGAGACAGTTTTCAACAACAGTCAGTGTGGCGACAAAATTTGCGATGGTAAAACAGACGAATGCTGGCAGCAAGACCCACGACGGCGTGATCTTTGAGGTAGTCAGTCGTTTTGTTGAATACAAGCTGCCATATATTCTCGACGCTATAGCCACAGTAACAGAAGCGAGCGGGTACCATTTGGGACTTGATGCCGCCGAGGACAACATAAGTGCAGTGGAGGATCTGCATAAAATTTTGCTTGCCGAAGTCGACGCCCAGACGTGAAAAGCTACCTGTTTCTGTTTTGCGAAGGATGCAGTTGATTTGTTTGTGTAACGCTGAATCGCCTGCGGTGTTCCACGCTATGGGATGACGCAGTTAGCCGTGATTTCCCGTTAATTTCTGCTCGTCTTGGATTTTCACAATATGGATATGATTCTACGTCGGTGGTGGTCCCTTTGTTGGAGCTGTTCGGTGCGGTATATTCTCCGGTGCGTAGAAAATCCGGACGCAAAAAACATCCATTGTTGGGAGACGTTATCTGTCTGCCTAAATTTTTTCAGCTCCTACGCTAGATATTCGCATATTGATGAAGGTTGAAGGTTGTTGCGTTTTGTTATTCTCGAAACCGGTTTTTTCTGTGCAATGGCGTAAAGCATGGAGAGCACTAAAGTGATTTTTTAATACAAGTTGTTATCCAATTTGTTTAACCTGCCACATAGCTACCATACGATTTGTTCTCCCGTTCGTGGCACTGGAGTTCACCAATTGAAGACTGCTAGTTGATTGCCACTGTGGATCCAACAGATCGTGCGAGTTAGCAATCCATTTTTACCACAATCAAAATCGAGCAGTGTTTCAAAGTTATATATTGCGGCTGCAATCCCTTTCAGCTGCATTATTTCTCCTGCGATGAGTGGATGCGATGGCTTCATGAAGTGGGCGACGTTGCAAAATGGTTTGATTTTCTAGTGTTTTCAAAATACTGATGTGCTGCACGATGTGTTCATGTGTTTCGTAACATGATGGGCGCATAAAATTAAGCAAATAAAATATTCTTGTGAGATGGTCATTTTAATGGTCCCGCATGGAGTTTCTGCCAATTTATGCGGACGTTTTTTTTTGGCAATTGCACCGCTAGATCTGGCGTCGTGGAACGTGGTGGAGCTGGCTTTCCCACATAATGAGATGAAGCTCTATATAAGGTGATGGCGAGTGTAGAAATGGCAACTTCTAAGCCGATGGTGGCCAATTGGAGACTGTTTAATGTTCTAAATCCCAGATCTTTAAAGCTTTTAATAGCGAACAGTCGCGTTGTTTGAAACACGATCATCGACGAAGGATCTGAGCAGCTCTTTGAACGTCTGTGAAATGCTTGCACCCCCTGCTAGAGATTTTGTCTGGTTCCTTGTTAATAGCCAGATTTGACAACGGAGGTGCAGTTGTTTTTCTACACCCGTCTGCGGGCCTGTCTGCATTCTTATTTTTGTGCCATGATGCACATATGTTCTGCAAGAGGTCAATTTATTATTTCACTTCCTCATCTATCGGGCTGGGTATCGGGGCTATCTGCGGTGCTGTGAGCAGACGTGAATTTTTCTGCCGAATATTTTTTGCTCGAATGACTAGGGAAATTCCGATGGACGACTAGGAGGAAGTCGCTTGGCACTTTCCGTCGTAACCCAGCATTCTCGATGAAGAAATTGCCAAACATGGATTCTGGTGGGCCCTCTGATGATTTTTTTCTAAACCTATCGTTGTTGCTTGCGATGTGGAGTTTCTCCGGCGCATAGACTGCATTTTACGTGTGTTCCACCGATCATGTTTTGCCACTTTTCCCATGGTTTTTTCTGTCTGCTCATCGCTTTTGATTGGGAGGAAGTTTCTGCATTTATTTTTTGTGATATTGGTGTCCTTTTAATAACGGAAGAACGGTTTTGGAGAATGGCGTTTAGAGTTGGTCTTTGTGCAGCAGCGGTGAAGCACATTTATAGGCAGTGGTTTCTGTTGGCGGTTTGGAACATCCTCACGAATGCAGATTTTTCTTTTATTATTATTTGTTTTGTTCTGGTGAAACCACATAGATTGTGGATGATGGAATACTCCTTGCAACAGACAATGGTGGCGCCGCTGTGGAGGGTCGTTACCTTTGTTTAAAAACGAAAGTTCTTTTTGAAATAATCACCTATCAATGGTTAAAGAGGGCTACTATTAAAAAGTTTTTCTTTTATTGGGACCATGTGGTGAAATCTTTATATGGCCCATGTAAAAAATTTTAAATCCCACTAAATGTTTTATAATAGTGGGGGGCCATTTTAGTTCATCCATTGTATGAAGTTTTTGGCATGTAAGAATATTCTCTTGCGAGAGAAAATGTTTTTTTTTCAAGGATCATTTAGGAATATTCTTTTGTAAGGGATAGGAGAAGATTTTAGTTTTTCCTACAAATGAAGGTCATTTTGAAACCCAATATAGGGGTATTTATAGTCGTCGAAAAGGTTTTTTCGAGTCGGACACATTGGTAGTGTCCATTTTCCATTATGAGGTAGTTTAACTTGTGTTTTTTTGGCCTCAAATATATTGTATCATGGAGTGCACTCTCGGTTGAACCCGACACTCCCATAGCTTTGTAAGTGATCCTCGTATCTAGTCATCTCCTCTATATCACCTAGTGGTTGCAGCGGCTGGTTACCCATGCATTCCGGTAGGATGAGGAGGTCACCATAAGGACACGTTGGAGAGCTACTTTGGTGCCCTTTCTTTTTCAGATTCCCTTGAAGTAAGTTGTTTGTCCACTCTTTTTGGACCTTGTTATCAGCCCATTGTGTTCATATAGGTGGAAACCACTACTTATGCTTGTGGAGTCGATTTGGACATCCCTTGCGATCCTTGTGGTTCTTTCCACACTATCTTCACACTCTTCTTTTGTGAGACACTTTGGTTTCAAGGGGTTTTCTTTAGTGACCTTTTTATCATGGTTCACAACCTTGATCTGTGTCACAAGCACCAGTTTGGGAGTATGGTTTCATTCTTTTCAGCGAAAACTTTTTGAGACATCTGATGGATCCTTCGCAGGCTTCTTGATGGAAGTTGTCCTAAGGGGGTTGAAGAGGACATCTTCATTCCTCTCCATCCTCTATGCATATCTTCCTCCTTCTTCTATTCTGGCAGGTGGTTTTTTTTCTCATCTCTCCAGCAGAGTTTTCTTATGCATATATTGTACATGAGTACCTTATCAGGCCTTGTTGTCGGGACTCATACTTGTGGATATGCCACTTGTTTAGTTTTGTTGTTTTTTGCTACCTCCTAGTATCACTTAAGGGGGGGTGTTAGTATATCCTAGTACCACTTAAGGGGGGTGTTAGAATAATAAAATTATATCCTAAGTTGTTACTAGGATATTGTGTGGCTGAGATTAGCTCAGTTAGTTATGATCCAATGGATCAGATTGTAAGCACTTGCTATTTAATCAAGGTACTTTCAAGTCAATGATATGAAGTTATTTCATAATTTTAACAAATCCATCCGATCCAGGAGTTGCTTTTTTACATTTTGAAAACCACTAGTTGTAACTCTTTAGTAGTTATAGGTGTTCAAAACTAAATTACCCTTTGTTATTAGTGCAAGTATCTCCTATAATACTTCCTATTGGGCTTCCATATCTAGAGGTTTTGCTGTGAATAGACTTGTAAAATAGTTTATTATAATAGACCTCGTACCTTTCCATGCGTGGACAATATCTCTTGCTTTTGTTCTCAAGGAGGTTATGAAGTTGTGCAATTTGTGGCCTAGAAGAGATTTGTGGAAGAATCCTGTGTTTTGATCCCCTTCGTGGAGTCATTGGATTCTAGATTGTTGGTTTCATAATAACTCTTTTTCATTTCTCTGGTTGGGAAGAAGTTTAATCTCTACCATACTCAGACCCCTCATGAGGTCATCCATGCAGATCTATTCATTCAAATATTTTAGTTGGGCTATTCCAAATTTTTTTTTTGACATCTCCAAACTCTTCCTAGTTCTAGGTCCTTATCTTGGATCTGATGTACTGAAGCCTCCTCACAAAGTAATAAATCTTGGTTTCATGCTAAGGTTTGCCTTCCACTATTGCTACACTTTGGGCTTGAAAGAGTTGTCTCTGAACCAAATTAGTTGGAATATGAAAGGCGGGTGTTTAGCCTTGGATTTCCATAATTCTGTCATGATTTGCCAATGATCTAAGCCTCTATTGTTTAGGATCTTCACCCTCGGAATGTGTCAATGAATTAGAAAAATGTTTGATAGTAGGAACCTATCTAATCTTTCCAAAATGTAGACAAAGCCTTGTCTCTTATTGGACTAGGTCATCAAGTCATTGTCTGGCATGGCATCCACTAGTTGGAGGTTTTTGATGTATTCCTTCATGAGGTTTGTGCTCTCGTCTAAGCTATCATTTCCCCCCAACTTCTCTTCCAAGGAAAATATGGTATTGAAATCTCCTACTACTAGGGCCCATGCTTGAGGAAATTGGATAATAATGTAGTTTATGTTCTTCCATTGTCTTCGTTTCTCCTCCAAAATAGTAGGTGCATAGACATTCATGCAAAGCATGACTTGGTCTATTTACGTACTCTATGTTGTTGCCATCAGGATACCCCAACTACCCATTACTTAGGGATAACAACCTCTTTGGGGTCCCAAAGGCATGTAACACCTCCTAATGTCCCTTGGAAGTTGAGTGATTCCACTCTTTCGACAAATCACACTTTTTTTGCAATTGTCTCCATCTCTTCCATCGAAACCTTCATCTCGTGAAGGAAGACGAGTTGTGGTCAATTTCTCTATATCATTCTTCTAATTTCATTTTGTTTTGAGGGACTCCCCTAAGTCCTCTAATGTTCTAGGAGATGGTTTTCATAAGTATTGGGGGCTCAATATGTGGGTAAGGGCATTGACCTTACCTTTCACTATTAGCTTTTCTCCTCCTTTTGCCACATGGTGATAATTAGTTTTGCATCCAACCTTTTGATTAGTGTTCATTTTCATCTTCTTACTTGTCTCTTGGTTAACCCTTCCTAATTCTAGAATAACATCCAACCCTAGCATATGTGTGTACAACACCAAGGTATTGTTGGTAGATCCAGTGAGGTCTTCCTTAGGCTTTGTGTTCTTTTGTGGTTCCTACCTTTAACAACTTGCCACTCTTATTCTTATTTTTCCCTTATTTTATGTTGGTAATATGTTGTTAGCTGGTTTACTACTTTTTTTGTTTCTATGCATGGCTACGATGGTGTTAGGGGTGCTATTTACCTCTTCTGGCACAGATTTCTTCCTCCTACCATGGAACTGTGTTTGTAAAACTTTTGTCTCTATTGTATCTTCATCATCCAAAATGTCATCAGTGGGGGATTGCCAAATATATTGTTTTACATCACTACTTAACTGTGTTTGTAAAACTTTTTTCTCTATTGTATCTTCATCATCCAAAATGTCATCAATGGAGGGATTGCCAAATATATTGTTTGACATCACTGCTTAATAACTCATTATTGATTTATTTTGGATATTCTTATTTTTGGGCACTCAAAACCCTTTAGGATCTATTTCCTCTCTTCCTTGCTTTGGGATCTTATGTGTGCACTCTTGCTAAATGACCATATTCATGGCAGATTCTACAGGGAAAATGTATGTTCTCATAATCCATCTCCTGCTCCCATGTTTCCTTCCCAAATTGCAAAATTATCTTTTTTGGGAGAGGTTTGCTAAAATCTATTAGGACACATATCCAAGCATAAATAATTTTCTCAAATTTTTATGTATTACCAACAACCATCATGAGTGTTCCTAGGGTATTCCCAGTTGTCATAAATGTTGTCGGATTCCAGAATTTTACTAGCAGGCCAAAAAGTCTCACCCAAACTAGAGTTGTGGATGGCATCTCTTCCTTTGCTTTGAATTTAGTATGCCAAGGTTTCATAAATAAATCCACCCCTCCAAAAAACCATGGACCCCTTCGAATATTTGTTTCCTATCTTCTTCAGAAGCAAAAATAACAAGGAAATAACCATTGGGGTAGACAAAGATTTGTAATTCACCTTTTGTTCGTCATTGTTTAGCAGCCCATATTTTAAATTCTAAAAGGATCGGTCTAAACCCCATAAATCGACATATCAACCTTCTCTTCATGTCTTCTATTTTGTTTTGAATGTCCTTCATATTCACCTTCACTATCGGGGAACCATTCGTCGCCTTTAAACACCTCGTCATAGTTTTCTTGGGATATGTCTTAGGCATCCTCAAATGTTTTTGTGGTGCCCTCAAGTTATTGATTGCATGTGGCTAGGGTTGTTCTCCATGAAGGGCATCCCCAAAATTTATATTTGTGGGTAGCTCCCATGACTCCTTCCCCATGTTGAATATTGGTATAGTTGGCCCCTTCTGGTAGTTTACCCTCAAAACCATCTTTGCTCGAGTTCTGGACCATATCAATTTTTCTTGCTTTAATTTCTTTGATCTGGTCTGCACCATGAATTTTTCTTCTAGTTCTCTTCAACCCTTGACCTCGTTTTTGTGGTAGACTACGATCTTACGTCTCTTTTTGCATTGTAAATAGAAAGTGCTTGTTGCTTTTTCCTTCTTGTGTGGCTTGTAAAAAATTGTTGTCTATTGCATTTTGAATCCACTACATTTCCTCCAGCTGCAACTTCTCCTTACTATAATCATCATCGTCAAAAAATCCTACTGGCTACTAGGGCCAATAGGCCCCATCTATATTTTCTCTATAATTTTGTTTGAAACCCTTTAGAACCCTCGTCCTAGCTCTCTTCTCTGCTTCCTTAATTTGTGCTTATTGAGGCTTCTGCATGCAATGACCTTAGTCACATTTTTATTAGTGTGAAATTTAATATATATATATATATATATATATATTAATAATGGCCATGCATACTAGTCATAGATATTATTAATAATTTTGTATTTGTCCATGCAAGTTGATTGTATATTATGTTTTATCTCGTCCAAAGGTAAATGTTTTATTCATTTTGTAGTTTGGAAAGCTCCTTGTGAAAATTTAGCCAGCTTATCAGGGGCATAAGCATGTTGTGATCATAGCTTTAATTTAGTCCATACAATATGCGTTGGAATGCTTAGGACCTGAACGCTAGTTTATCAACATTATGAATGTTGCAAAGACCATAAAAAAGCAAAACAAAATATTTTTCTAAACATCAACATTTTGGAAACAGTCATTTATGCACATATTGGAAAACATGTGCATGGTATTTAGTCTTTTGTTTGACATTTCATATGAGTTACTTCCCATGGATTGCACACTCGTCCTTTGTCTTTGGAATGTGGCTTCTCTTACATGACTTAAAAAATGTAACCCCATTCCACATCAACGTCATGGTCATCCATTTTGACCATTTTGCCCTATATGTTGATTCAAGAAGCTGATGACCCAACTTTTACCCCATCAAAAGGAAAATTCTATGGCAACTCTAACTGAAACCATATGAATCCAAAAATTCACTCCTCATTTTCATCACCAAGTTCCCTGTCTTTGCCTACCCAAGTAGGTCAACTAGGTGGAAATTTCTTACAACCACAACTCAAGCAAATCAAACCTTGGCCTTGGCTAGTCCATTGGTACACATTGTAATTACATATCCTTTGTACAACATGCCCTAGGTGATGCAAGATTTACCGAACGTGAATAATCAACAATCCTTTTGGACAAGACCCTTTACATCATAGCTAATTAATTAGTCCATGGCCCCAACTAGTCAACCAACCAACATGCCCACTTTGCAAATGAGTTATAACCTACAAACCCGATTCAACACACAACTTGGTACTAGTCAATTACAAGTTGCTTGAAGCCCTTCAACCAATCTTTAAACTTACACTACTCAACCTCAGCTTGGAATAAGCCAACAAATGAGCCTTGCAACTATGCAAGGCTTGTCGAGTCAACCTTTGTCACTAGGCCAATCAAAATCATCATCCCAAGTGATGGGGCAAGTACCATTCAATCCTTCAAATTCTAATGTTGGCACTTTTCAAGGATAGTTCCACTAAACGTCCAATAAATATAGAGCATTGTACAAAATTTAAAGTTCTACCTCGTCAACTAGGGATACAAACGACTCAAGGTTCTCTCATAATCAAGCAATGTCTCCTAGTAGCCATCCTGTACATATTTGTAGTAGGCTCCAACTCCTTAGAACTAGTTTATCCCATAATATTGTCTACATCCATAAAATATACCTAATCCATAAGCGATGTCAAATCCCAATCCATAAGCATATAAAAAATCTACAACCTATACAAAACCTTCATTGAACTAGAGGTTCCCAAAATCCTCAAGTAGCTATATAACAAGTGGTTTAATATGTGCTACAACCACAAACATACTTAGGCCCATGCATTACGTGCTAGAAATGCAATACAAGCATAGGTCCCAATATTGTCAAGTGTAAATGCAAGTAAGACCCCAAAATTAATTACCTGATTGGACATAGCAAGGGCCTATCAACCTAATATTCTATTCTCAAATCTCAAATACCACCATGAAGCCCTTAATTTTGATGGAAATGAAAACAAAATTGTTGTGGATCATCTTAATAGGTTTTCAGTATTAAAGTATGTGTATAGGATCAAAGAGGAAGATATTATGGTGTTACTCGTATACTCATTAAGGGATAAATCAATTCTATGGTATAGAAGCTGGCACAATAACTCCATCACCAATTGAGCTTCCATTGTTGAATATTTGATGAGGAGGTTTGGAAACTTAGGTAATGCCTATTTTGTTCTTTTCAAGATAAATTATGCAAAAACATCCTCAAGAACATATCCATGACTACAACTCAAGGCTTATAAGAACACTATATCTCAAACCTCCTAGCATTTGACCATCAAACAAATAAGCTTTGGTATATTACATAAGAGGATTGTATTTGGATATTAGCCTTGATGGTCTTGAATGCTAATCATATCATCCTATTATACCTTTTGAAGAAGAAACTCAATGCACAGGATATTATCATCCAAGTAGGAAAATTACCTCCTACTTTGTCTATGGCCTAAATCACATATTTAGCCCACACACAAACCCTACAAATATGTAAACCTCCACCACCAATGACAACCATTCTAAATGCTTAAAATAAACTCACTCAAATCCATCAGTCTATCCAACCCAATACCACTTAAGCAACTTTATTACCAACTAATACACTCGCATATCCACAAGCAAATGTTTCATATGTTGTAATCTTTCTCAATCAAAATATGCTTAGCACTATTGCATTCCAGCCACAATTATATACATTTCTAGCCACTTCCTAACCATCCAATTTAAATATTGCCTATTTGATATAAAATAAAAAATAATAGGATCCATGTTTAGGTGGACGAATTAAAAGGAATGATGAAGATTTTTTTCAATCAAGCCAACATAGAAAATTGACAAAACAACAATTGGTATCTAAATAGTAGTTGGTAGTGCAATGAACCTCTTATTTTGATGTGATTGTTTCACCTCAAAATCCTTAGTGTGGAGTTGTATTGAGATAAGAAATTTAGTGCCAAAGATATTTGTTAACTATGATTACAGAGTATTGATAAAAGCAACACTAATATTGTGTATCCAATTACAAAAGCATTCATTAACTGAGACATGGAAACACAAATAATAGTGATTACAATAATTTGGGACAAGAAATATTACTATCATGGGCCACTTTGAGGGGGTAACCTCCTTACAAAATATCAAATTCTTCTCTAACCTGTGAGGGTTACATCCTTTCCATTTTATAACATTTGCAAGAATATTTCTTGCCATTTTATAATAATATTTTATGACATCCTGCTATGACAATATTCCTGACTTACCTAATTTATGATAGTTACATTCAATACCAAGCAATTACATTCATAATTCTATGACAACAAAGATATTTTATGACAAAGCAGTTATATACATGATTATATGATACACACTCTCCTTAAAGCGTGGACCACTTCTAACTAGATACATGGTCCACTTTATCTACAATAACATATGCCCCTATGAGTTACAAGTGTCGGGTATGTAACGTCATCCATGATAAAGAAGCTTTATCCTTAAAGCTGAAAGGTATGAAATTTTTGTTGAAAATCCTACAAAAGCTCCCATGTGACATCTTCTAGTGGTAACCCTTTCCATTACACCAACACTTCAATGATATCTCGAGATGAATATGTCGGGTTCAACGATCCAAAATGGTGGTAGGTTGCTAAAGAATGAATCCCTCTTCATCCAATTCAGAAAGAAAATTCTAGAATTGAGTGTGTATGAGTCGATCAATTCTATGGTGCACGAAAATTAAACATATTTTAATAATCTTCATTTTTAAGCTGCTTCGACTGTGGTCTCGTTCACACTTGCAACACTCTCCCCCTTAAAGTTGAGAGGACTGACCAGACATTCTCTCAGCTTTATAAATTGAGCTTTAGCCATGCCTTGGTGAAGATGCCTGCAACGTTCTCCAAAGTGCGGAAAAATTTAAGCTCAACAATATCTTGCTCCACCATGTTTCAGATGAAGTGATATTTCATATCAAAATGTTTTGTTCTGCTATGGTGGATTGGATTATATGCCAATTGAATGGCACTGATGTTATCACAGTAGGTTTTGGTTGGACCACTTTGTTGTTCTCCAATCTCTTCCAGCACTTTTCTTAGACATAGGGCTTGAGTACTAGCATAGGTGACTGCTATATATTCAGCTTCTATAGAAGACAAAGCTACAATAGTTTACTTTTTGGAACTCCATGTTATTAGCCTTGATCCTAGACTAAAACAGTTCCCTAAAGTTGATTTTTTGTCATCAATATTGCTGCCCCAATCACTATCACTGAAGCCTACAAGCTTGACAGTGTTACATTTATGGTACTAGATTCCAAAATCCAATGTACCCTTTACATATCTGAGAATTCTCTTAGCTTCCTACAAATGCAACTCAGATGGGCTAGCCATAAATCGAGAGACAAGAGAAACAACATACTAAATATCAGGTCTGGTGTTGGCGAGAAACATCAAACTCCCAACCATGCTTCTAAAAGTGGTCACGTCAACTTTTGATGCTCCATCATCTTTGCTCAATTGGATCCCATGTCCAATAGGAGTTGCAACTGGTTTGCATTGCTCCATAGCAAACTTCTTGATCATGTCCCGAGCATATTTAAGTTGACAGATGAAGATCCCTGTATCTGACTGATGGACTTCCATTCCAAGGAAGTAGTGCATTAAGCCGAGATCCTTCATCTCAAACTGCTTCATCATGGAGCGCTTGAACTCCATATTCACTTTTTCATTACTACCCATGAATATGAGATCATCCACATACAAGAAAACTATGAGGATGTCACTACCTTGCTTCAGGTAGTAAAGTGTGGCTTCATTTCTACTTCTGGTGAACCTAAAATTTTTGAAGTACCCATCAATGCGTGAGTACCAAGCTCACGGTGCCTGCTTGAGGCCATAGAGTTCCTTTTTCAATCTGTAAACAAGGTGCTCCTTACCTTGGTCTTGAAATCCTTGAGGTTGCTCAACATACACTTCCTCTATTAAGTACCCATTGAGAAAGGCACTTTTCACATCCATGTGTTGGACTTTCCATCCCTTGTGTGCAGCTAAAGCAAGAACTGTTCCGATGGTCTCCTGTCGAGCTACGAGGAGCAAATGTCTCTTCATAATCAATACCATACTTTTGTGTAAATCCTTTTGCAACCAATCTTTCTTTGTGCCTTTCAATGCTTCCATCAACATTGAATTTGGTCTTGAAGACCCATTTACATCCAACACACTTCTTTCCTTTAGGAAGCTCTACCATCTCCCAAGTGTCATTGTTTTTTATAGAGGTTATCTCCTCTTTCATGGCATCTTGCCAAATTTTTTGAGTACAAGCCTTATCATAACTAGAAGGTTCAAGTTGTGCACTAGTTAACAAGGCATAGTTAACTACATCTCCCCGAGGTTCAAGCTGGGAGTCATCATCACCATACAAATGCATATTTTCAAGTCTTTGTAAAACTGAACTCATCTCACTAGCTTGACTTCTAGTATACCTTCTTTGAAAATTTTTATCCAACATCCGATAAGATGGATGATGCTGGAGAGTTCTCTTACCTCTCAATGGAGAATCAATATCCATTGGTGAGGAATTGACTGACCTTTGTGGAGGACTTGGTGATGATGATGATGAACTGGAAGTCGAATGTCTACTTGGGCTTGGAGGAGGAGGAGTATTCTTGCATTTCTTTGGTGCTATCTGCTACACCTATGTAGAACCTACATCATGAGATTCAACATCACTATAAATTTGGGGATGTCCCCATTCTCCCCCTTCATCAAAAATCACATCCCTAGAAAGTATTATCTTTCGAGTCCTAGGATTGTAGAGTCTATAAGCTTTTGTGGTCTCACAATACCCTACAAAAATGCATGCTTGACTCTTGGGATCAATATTCTTCCTCTGCTCATCAGGAATGTGAGAGTAAGCCAGTGAACCAAACACTCTGAAATGCTTGACATTCGGTTTCTTACCACACCATGCTTGGTAAGGAGTTTTCCCTTTCAAACTTGAAGTAGGACTCCTATTCAAAATATACACATTGGTCCTGGCTGCATCTGCCCAATACATATTTCTCAAATGCTTCGTTTGAAGCATAGATCTTTCCATCTCTACAATGGTGCGGTTCTTTCTCTCAGCCACACCATTCTACTATGGAGTATAGGCAGCAATGAACTGCCTCTTTATTCCATGTTTTTTACAAAAATTCAAAAATTCATTAGAGGAGTATTCTCCTCCTTTATCTGATCTAAGACACTTAACAGAATATCCACTCTCATTTTCCACTCTTGCTTTAAAATCTACGAAGCAATCAAATGCTTCATCTTTATGCTTCAAGAAATATATCCAAAACATTCTTGAAAAATCATCAATGAAAAGAAGAAAGTAAGAGTTGTTACCAATGCTCTTGGTCTGCATCGGACCACAGATGTTCGAGTGCACTAGCTGGAGTGGATAACTAGCCCGCCATGCTTGTCCATGAGGAAATTTGGTTCTAGCGTGCTTGCCCAAGGCACAACCTTCATAGACTTCCTTATTGTTCTGAACTTTAGGAAGTCCGGTCACCATCGCTTGAGAAGTTAACATCTTCAAACTGGCTGAATTCAAATGACCGTATCTCAAGTGCCACAACACACTTTGATTTGCAATAGCAACATTTACTAATTGATCTCCTCCTGGCTGGCCAAAATTTAAAGGAAATAACCTGTTCCTTGTCATTGGCACTTGAGTAATGACTCTATCACTATTACTCTTATCAAAAATGGTACATTTACCTTCATCAAACAGTAATTTATAGTTCTTCTCTAACATTTGACCAACACTTAAAATATTGTGTTGGAGATGAGGTGTGTAATAGATATCACTTTCTTGTTTCATGCCCTCTTTTGTTGGAACCTCCATGGATCCAATGCCTTCAACTGACAATGACTTGTCATCTCCCAATTTGATGTTGGATTTGTAGGAAGAATCCAGAGTAGCAAAGAGTTCTTCTTTGCCACTCATATGATTTGAACACCCAGTGTCCAAGATCCAGGTATCATTCAGGTTCTGATCTAACTTGCCATATGAGAGAAAGAGATTTGAGGTCTCTTCCTCTTCTCCAAAATTTCCATACTGACTGCTCTGGTTGTTGCTCCCTTGTGAATATTTTGACCAGCAGTCACAAGCGAAGTGGCCAAGTTTACCACAATTATAGCAAGCTTGTTTTGACTTGTCACTTCCTTTTCCTTGTCCTGGATGCTTCCCTCTGTTTTGTTGTCCACCTCTATTATGACCTCCACCTCTGTTTGAATATCCTCCTCTGTTAGGAGTTCCACCTCATGGACTATTCCTACCTCTACCTCTATGTTGACCTCTGCCACGACCTCTACCTTGTCCTTTTCCTTCTTGTGAAGTGAAGGCTTTGTCATCGCCTCCGTGGCTAGTGGAAGGAGATTCTTGCAATCTCTCTTCATGTGAAAGAAGAGAACCAATTAGTGCATCAAAGGAAAGTGCGGTCAAATATTTTTACTCTTCAATAATGATTGCTACATGATTCCACTTAGGAAGAAGTGTTCGCAACACTTTCTTCACCACAACCTCTGGTTTAATCTCTTCACCTAGAGTGACCATTTTATCTACTACGGCTTTGACTCGCACGTAGTAGTCTCCTACTTTCTCATTCTCTTGCATTCTGAGATTTTCAAAATCTCTTTTCGGAGTTTGAAGCCTGACCTACTTCACTTGATCACTCCCTTGAAAACTTTCCTTTAAAGCATTCCAAGCATATTGAGCTGTTACACAGGATGCTATTCTAGGAAATATGCTTTTATCTAGGGCTGCTTGCAAATGATACAAGGCAAAGAAATTATTTTTCTGTGCTTCTTTCCTAGCTTTTCTATCAGCAGCACTTAAAGCAGTCCAGTCAGTAGGAGAGGGTTCTATGTAACCCTCTTCAACTACATCCAACAAACCTTTACCTATCAACAAGGTTTTCATCTTTAGTGACCAATATTCATAATCACTACCATTGAATTTTGGAATTGGAAGATTTGAATTTGAAGCCATTTATACTACTTGAAAGCAAACTTTGATTTGACTAAAATTAGGAAGTACAAAGCAATTACAAGTTCAAATCAAATCTAGATTTCTTAATTCTCTCACTGATTTCTTCTTCTTCTTATGGATTGTCCAGTAGTAGAAGTCCAAAATTGTCTGCAATGGAATCCTCGTCGTCAGTGATGACAACTATTTTAGGAGCTGGTTTTAGCTTTGGCTCAACTGGATCTGGCTCTGGCTCTGGCTCAGCGTCGGGTCTTTCACTTGTCGCTCCGGCTGAGCATGGGGTATAACTATCACTGGATTGTTCCTCAGGTACGACTTCAACTGAATCGGACTCCTCCACTCGTTGTTCGAATATGTTGTCTTTTGAGTCAGCCTCGTAACCGAAATCTGGATTCCTCTGGTGGGCTATAACAACATTCTGCAACTGACTGAACACAACGTGCAGTCCATTTCTCCGAACTCGTTCATCAAATGATTCGGTTGTCTCTCTTTGCAGTAGAGAGCATAAAGCATGGTAACATCCGGTTGATCGGATCATCTACTCATCAATGCAAAAAAAAAATCATTAGAGTCTCTGAGGTTAAAATTTTCACTCCTTTACAGCCATTGAGGCTATTACATAAATTTTGAGCCTTAAACGGGGTTCCAAGGGGCGCCCCTGGCATCCAAAATTTTTTGGAAGTGCTAAACGGGCGCTCTAGAAGGCTTCCCGTCACTTTTATGCTCCTCCTTTTTACAAAGATTGCCCTTTTAAAGTTTTCAAAAAATCAAGCTTTTCAAGCCCCTTGGGCGATTTACAATTTGGCACAAAACTTCTCTTATAAAAGTTTACAATAAATTTTATAAAGCTTTTCCTAATTTTTAATTCAATAATAAAATATGCTTTTTTAAATTATAAAAAAAAACTTTTTTTAAATAATTAAAAAAGCAATTATTAAATTATTAAATTAATATTAAGAAAAAAAACTTTAATAAAAAAATTTAATGTAACCCTTTTAAATCAATAATGCAAAAAACCTTTTAGTGGGTCGAACTCGTGACCCCGAGCCTCCAAGTGGGGTTTCAACCGCTACTCCCCGC
This sequence comes from Wollemia nobilis, assembly GCA_028583015.1. NCBI lineage: Eukaryota > Viridiplantae > Streptophyta > Pinopsida > Araucariales > Araucariaceae > Wollemia > Wollemia nobilis. The sequence goes on from JAQPPZ010017170.1 coordinate 702,111, forward strand.
GGTCTCCTTTGGAACAAATTGGGTGCCCCCGCACCTTTAACCGACTGGCAAAATACTATTATATAAAAAAAATTATCTCCCTTGCCACCGATGGGTTTTGAACCCGAGACCTCACCCTTGCAATGCGGCAGACTTTGCCACTCGCTTTACGCACTCCGATAGAACAAAAAAGCAATAGGTTAAATTTCTTTAAGCGCGGCGACTTCGCTTTTTAAAAATAAAAATAAAAAAAATTTATCCCACATGGGTTGGGATACAGCCTACAGAAACCTTTAAAACTTGGAACGCGCAATTTGAAGTTTGATTGCCTTTGGGCAATCAGCTTCCCACCCCTTTTTGTCGCTCTTGATCAACCACGCAGTGACACCTCAGCACACCTACCCACTTGTACACCTCGAACTGTGCACCCACGTCAGCTCGTCGCCACCTCAGCCAGCTCAACGCTACCTCAATGCCATGTGTCCTGCACTCTACCTCCCACGTCAATATCTTGAACTACGTGCCGCCAGTCAGCGTCCATGCCAGCTCAGCTCCCTACAACCACCTCGAGATCTGTGCCCTTGGATTTACCTCGAAGTTTGTGCCCAACTCTCAACTTGCCATCTCAGACCTCGATTTTCATGCCCTCCTGGCGTTCCTCGACCCCTACGTACACTGGATCTAATACCAGAATGAGCCGATCAATTCTATGGTGCATGAAAACTAAATAAATTTTAATAATCTTCATTTTTAAGCTGCTTCGACTGTGGTCTCGTTCACACTTGCAATAGTGTACGCACCACTTTCTTCAAGCAAGATACATGAAAAACTGGATGATTCTTGGATGTTGTTGATAGCTCCAACTTGTAAGAAACTTCCCCTATTTGCCACAATATATTATAGAGTCCATAAAAGTTGGGTGCCAACTTATGTCAACCCTTTTGTTTGAGAGACATTTGTTTATAAAGTTGAAGACAAAGGATGGCCATGTTGCCCTTGGAAAATTTTTGCTCAATTTTATGCTTGTTTGCTTGCTTCTTTATACGATTCTTGATGGTAACCAAATTCTACTTGAGAGTTGCTAAGATCTCCTTCCTGCGACTAAGGACTATGTCCACTGCATCTACCTTCGAACTACTTGGTAAGTAACTAGTGAGTGTTGGGGGTGCTTGACCATACACTACTTCATATAGTGTCATCCTTGTGGTTGTTTGAAAAGGGGTATTATACCACCATTTTGCTAAAGGAAGTTATTGACTCCATTTAGACTAATTATCTGAAACAAAACATTAAAGATAGGTCTTAACACATTTATTCACCACCTCTATCTAGCCATTTGTCTATGGGTGATAGGACATGCTTCTTTTCAACTAGGTCCCTTGAATATGATGTAGTTCCTCCAAAATTTACAAGTGAATATCTTATCATGATCACTATGGAGTGTGGGATCTCGGGGAGTCTAAATATTTGATCTATGAAAATTTGTGCCATTGTCTTGGAAGTGTAAGGATGACTTAAGGATAAAAAATGAGCATATTTGATCAATCGATCCACAATTACCATGATAATTATTTTACCTTTGGATAGAGGAAGTCCTCCAATGAACTCCATTGAGATGACTATCCACGAGGACTCTAGAATGGGTAAAGGTTGAAGTAATCTTGGAGTACTAACTATTCCCTCTTTTGTCGTTGACAAGTAATGCATATATCTACAAACTGTTTGACATCTTCCTTCTACCCGATCCAATAGAAACAACGCTTTATGCATTCATACATTTGTAAGAAACCCATGTGTCCCCCTATGAGATATGAATGAAACTCTGTGAGAATTTGGGATTTAAGTTGAGACGTGAGTGGAATAACAACCTGATGCTTATAGTGCAACTCCCCCTGCTTCCATGAATAATTAGGATGGCACTTTGCTATTGTTTGCAAGTATGGGCACTGCTTGCCATTTAGATTTAAGTGTATTTAACAAATTACCCTTAAGGACGGACACTAGATATAGGATATCCTGTGTTTTAGGCAATTGATAAAGAACATCAACAACCATATTTTCTTTCCCCTTGTAATAGACTATCTTGTAGTCATATCCTAAAAGTTTAGTGACACATTTTTGCTACTCAGGGGAAGAAATTATTTGTTCCATGAGATACTTAAGGATGCGATGATTGGTCTTGATGATGAAGTGTTGCCCCAACAAGTATGGTTGCTAATGAAGGATGACAAAAACAATGGTCATCTCCTCATAAGTTGATTTGAAAACATTTCACCCTGATAGGACCTTGTTTATGAAAGCAAGTGGACAACCTTCTTGCATAAGTACTACCCCCATCCAACTCCTGAGGCATCACTTTCAATGAGCAATATTTTAAAAAATATGGTATGACTAAAATGGGTGTGCAATACATGACATCCTTTCAAAGTCAGAAAATCTTTCTCAATTGCACTATTCCATGAGAATGCATCCTTCCTAAACATAGTTGTCAAAGGGGTCGTTAAGTAATGCCTTAAGGCTCTTCAATGTTTTGGGTTTGGGCCACTCTTTCATGGCTCAATATTTGTTGGATCTAGTTGGACACCATATCTAGCCATTATGTGCCCTAAATATTCTACTTTTGCTGCCCCAAAGGTGCATTTAGATTGCTTGACATAAAATTGGTTTTGTTGCAATAGCTTCAAAACCTTATCAACATGTTATAAGTGCTCTTCCCATGTTTTGTTGTAGATCAATATTTCATCAACAAAGACCAATGTAAACTTCAATACGTAGGGTTTTAGAACCCTAGTCATCAAGCCTTAGAAAGTTGATGGCGCATTGGTGAGACCAAAGGACATGACTAATAACTCATAATGCTCCTCATGGGTCTTGAAAGCTATTTTGGGATGTCATCCTTATGAACTCGAATCTGATGAAGTTCGACTTGAGGTCCATTTTGGTACAATACCAAGCACCATGCAACTCATCTAACAAATAATCAATCACCAAAATAGAAAACTGATCTTTTATGGTGATATTATTGAGTTCATGAAAGTCCACACACATTATCCATGACCCATCCTTCTTTTTGACTAGTAATATAGGGGATGAAAAAAACTTGTGCTTGGACAGATGAATCATGTATCCAATAGTTTCTTTACCAACAACTCAATCTCATTATTTTTGTGATAGGGGTATCTATATGGCCAAATGTTCAGAGGCTGATTCCTAGAGATTAAATGTATTCTATGATCTTCCAGTTGACTAGGTGGTAGCTATTTATGTTTGATGAAGACTTGTTGATTCTTGGTTAATATAATTGAAAAGTCTAAGGGCATCTACTCATCCTGGATAACACACAATTACATTTGGTAAAATCTTCCAACTGCCCGATGACCTTTCTTAAAAAATATTTGCATATGATGTTGGGACTACTAGTTTTCATACCCTGAATGGTGTAGATTTTGTTATTGATAGTAAACTACATCCAAAGTTCTAAAGAATTCCAAGACACTGTTCCCAATGTTTGCAACCAAGGGAAACTTAATATAATGTCCACTCCACACAATGTAATTGCCTAGAGATCAGTCTGGTAATGATAGTCACAGAAGGATGGGCAAGCATTTTGGAACCTCCTAATACAAGCCATGATATCTTCATTAGTAATTTTTACTTGGACTTGATGATGATCATAAATGAAACAATATACCCTTTATGCAACACTAGGGTAAATAAATTTATTAGTGCTACCTAAGTCTAGTAGGATCAAAACTTTATATCCTTTAAGAAATCCTTATACTACCATGCACTATGATATGGATACTCCTACAATAACATTCAAAGAAACCATAGGAATATCTTCTTCTTGACTGACGATTAGAGGTTCTACATCCATTGAACCTAGGTGTTCTTCCATTAAATCCATAGTCTTCCCTTATGTTTGTAGAAGAGGCATAAGTATTGCTCATATCTAGGAGGTAGAGGCATTGGGTTTTGCACTTATGTCCCATGGCCCATTTTTCATCATAGTTATAATAGAGTCTCTTTGCTCTATGATCATCTCCTCTGGCTTGAATCGCTTAACTATTAGATATTTTGAAGTATTATTATTGGTGGATGTAAAAGTTCTATTTTGAAATGGAGGGGGTCTAGAAGACTTTGAGAATTCCATTTGTTCACTGTAATTTTAGCTAGCCCTGTGGCTATCATGTAAGTGGCTAACTTAAGCATTTGAACCTTAGTCCTTATCTCTTCCTTAAGGCCACTAATAAAACAACTCTTGAATAATTCATCAGGAAGAGCTTCAGTCCTATTGGAAAGCTTCTCAAAAGTAGTGATATACTTAGACACAATGCTTGTTTGTCTCAACTTAGTGAGTGCTCTAGTAAAATCTTTAAATTTATATGACCTAAACCGACTAAGGAGTTCTCTCTTAAATTGTGTCCATCCAAGAATGAATTTGCTTTCTTAATCATTGGTACTAATGTAGTGCTTCCAAATTAAAATGAAAGGCAATTATAAAGATCATTCGGTCATGGGGAGTTTCATGAAGCTCATTTTATTGTTCAACCTTAATTAACCAACTTTGTGGTTCTGTTCTATCAATCATTAAAAAATCTATTTTAGGGAGTCATGGGATCATGCCTCTATTGGTCCCCTATGAGTGTTTTCCTCATTAAATATCCTAGAAAAAATTGGTCAATCAATAGTTTTCCCCCTTTCAGCATTTGGATTATTTTCAATAGACCCATCAAAATTTGGATTTATAATCTTTAACACATTAATGTCTTGACTCGTCTAGTCCAACATATGTTGGCATTCTACTATCTTGATGATGAGAGAAGATATTTGACCCTTGAATTCCATGAGGGTATCCATTCTGAAGAGTTTTTCCTCCAAATTGTTCATCCTAACCTCCATTGCTTGATAATGGGTCTTAGGGGGCATTTACTAAAAAAGAAATGTTATTTTTAGTAGTTAACAATACGATCAACTTGATGAGAAGATCATAATGGGCTATATCTCAAAATAACAATTTTTGACACCCTAGACTACTATTTTTAGTAAGGGTCCCAAAAAGGTGTATGGGTGCTATATACTAATATTATTAGCTCAATGATATGATCACAATGGGCTATATCCCAAAATTATGCTTTAGGGTAACTCAATTTTTTTTCAAGAGTTTTGAGGTAGTGTATATGCTTCCAAACTCTTTGAATGTCATTTTTTGTCCTGTGATCTTTGCTCCTAATAAAGTAAGCATGGAGTGGATGGATTCTAGGTTAGGATTTGTGCTCTTCATAGCCCTTTGTTATAGCACAATATCGACCGATAGTGCTCGGACCAATATTTTAGACCACTACTCAAGGAGGATTTCACACATGCCCTTGAGTGCACTAACCATCTCTAATAGTATGGGAGGGTAATATTCCCGAGTGTTATGCTCGGTGCACTATGGATATTACATGATCGACTAGTTTTCTATATATGAAGGTTTGGCTATGGGTTCCTAAAGGGGTCTCCCAATATACATGAGGTACATGGGAGCTCAAATCCATGTATGGGTGCTATCTAAGGCCTAGGTATTGGATCCTAATTGCTCCTCACTTCACTAAACACTTTATGGGTAATCTAGCTTAGCCAATAACAATAGCTCCTTTGTATTATTTTAAAATGACCAAAACACCATTTCTAACCTATAAATATAGTATTAACAGAAAAATATTATTCATAACATAAGCTTACCATGCCCTAGAAAGATCTCTAATACCACTTGCAATGAACCTCTTCTTATCATGCAAATATTTCACCTCAAAATTCTTAGTGTGGAGCTGTATTGAGATAAGAAATTTAGTGCCAAAGATAATTCTAACTATGATCATGTAGAGTATTGATAAAAGTAGTACTAATATTGTATATCCAATAATAGAAGCATTTATTAATTGAAACATGAAAACACAAATAATAGTAATTGTAGGAATTCGGGACAAGAATTATTACTATTGTGGGCCAATTTGAGGGGGCAACCTCATAAAATATGCAAATTCTTCTCTAAACCGTGAGGGTTACATCCTTCCCATTTTAGAATAATTGCAAGAATATTTTTTGACATTTTATGACAATATTCTAACATCCTGCTATGGTAATATTCATGACTTATCTAATTTATAACAATTACATTCATGATATCAAACGGTTACATTAATAATTCTGACAAGAAAGAGATTCTATGACAAAGTAGTTATATACATGATTCTATGACACACTCTCCTAACTTAACATGTGGCCCACTTCTAACTAGATACATGGTCCATTTTATTTACAATAACATATGCCCCTATGAGTTATAAGTGTCAGGTATGTAACAGGTAATGACAAAGAACTTACATCACAATGGACCAAGTTCCATAGAAATAAAGGGATCAAACCAACAACCAAGTACATAATAATATTGTCAAATGGATTAAAAAATTAACACTTTATGATGTTTTATCTATAATGTTGGGCACAATCCAATAGAATATGTCATGGCTATAAGGAATACCTAGATTGAAATATCTTATTGACAATGCCAGCTACAAGCAACAATAAGGAGTCAACCAAAAGTGGTCTAAATACTAGTTTCATTTCAACTGTCTGCCATGATAGACCAAACAAGAGTTATGCGACACTTAGTCTTGATTGTGCCTAACCAAATAGTGCAGTATTTATCAAATTTGACATTTGAAAGGATGATGATTTTTTCCCTTTGAGATAATGCAATATTATCTAGCCAACAATAAGGGGTCACAACTTGAGGAAAAATGAAAAGCAATAAATGAATAGCCCCAATCAATAACCTATCAGGTGACAACACATAAACAACCTGATTCATGAACAAATATTATTGTTCTAATAAGGGTGTGACTTCCATTAAACTTGAAATACAAGAGACCAATAACATCTAATCAATCCATCATATAGGATCCTGATAAATGCATCAACTTAAGCTCTACAAAGTAACATTTTCCAACCAAGGGAAACTGGGTATGATAAGAATAGGAAAACTAAGAAGGAAAAGTTACAAGGAGTAGCTAAAAAATACTTGAAATATCCATCCTTGACTAGTAAATGTTGTGCTATTGCAACATGACAATATAGAAAGTTTCCCACATGGTGAGGGTAGCTCAATTAAGTAAAAAATTAATATTTTTGAAGAATTAAGAAAAATATTGACAAATTTCAACATGCTAGGAGCATTATCTCTACTTGGGTAAAGAGACCTATTACAAGAGGCCTTAAAAAAACAAGAATGGAATTATGCCAAAGCCAAAAAAACCACACAACAAGTACAACCTAACCTGGTTAAAAAATAAAACTTAATAGCTAAATACCCGTCTGATATTCAAGTGAATGAAACAAACATATTGAATGGTCCTAAGTCTAAAATAATGAAGCCTTTGCCATTCTATTTACCTTGACTATTGAGAATTACTTCTTGTGCAATTGCATTCTAGACTTAGGGATCACTGTGATGGTTATGTTGAAACCAATATGCGAAGAAATAGGACTATCTTATGCTAAAATTTCTAGGGGGATATTTAAATGGATGAAACAATGGTGAATGTTTTCAGGGTATGAAAATATCTAATCATAGTAGTGCCTAAGCATCAAAAGCTAGTTGTGGTCTAAGAAATAATTATGGTTTTTTGTCATACTTTGAGATGTTGCTTTCAAGAAAATGGACCATGAAATTATTAGGGGATGGATAGTTGGTTATAGATTAAAATCACATGAAAGTCCCTAAGGGAAAGAAAATTATTAGAATAAATAATGAGCCTCCATGCAACTACCTCTTGCACAATTTAGGTGGTGATGGATGAATTAGCTAGAATGAACTTCCCAAACATGCAAACAAAGAGTTGAATGAGGGTGAAATCATATCTAAACTAGATATGATTATTGGATTTTTGTTAGAGAAAAAATCAAGAAACTGAGCTATGCATTTACTTAGTATCAAAAGAGCCAACGAAGATTGTATCTTTGGTGAATAGAAAATATAAAGGATCAGAAGACACTTGGATGTTGTATATGGATGGAGCTAAAACAAGATATGAAAGTAGGTGGTATTTTTTTTACCAACCCATAGGGTTCATAATTCAATTACACGAATTGTGTAGTAGAGTACAAAGCATTATGCATTGGATTGAGAAAGGTAGAAAGATGGGGTTGAAAAACTTGAAAGTATTTGGTGATTATGAGCTAGTTTTAATCACATAAAATCTATAGGAGTGCTTAAAATAAATATTTAAAATCATATAAGCATTGATTATGGGACCTACTTGAAAGCTCCAACACTCGATAAATTGTGGAAATATTGGGGGAGCTCAATGGAAAATCAAATGAGCTAGCATCTTTGGCTATGAGGTTTAATCCAACTTGAAGTATGTATTATACAATTGAGTTGGAGATGGTCTTTGGGATTTCTATCCTAGATAATTGATATCATTGGCAAGTGTTTAACAATGATGAATAGATCATCAAGTTCCTTATCAAGGAAGCTCAACATGAAGAAGTAAAGAATGAGTATGGGGATGACATTAAGGATGGAGTGAATTCAGTTGAAAACAAAATACATACCAAGAGGTCTAATCATATTGGAATTTTTGTAGTCATGATGATAGTGTCAGGAAGGCTAGCACTAAATAAAAATATGCTCATCCTACTAACCCATTGAAGTTGCTAAAGGTCAAAACTATTTTATGGGAAAAGAGTGCACATAAGAAGTACACTTGTTCAAGATTATGCACCAAGTATAGTGAAGTTATCACTTGTAGATATGAAAATCTCAAGGTCTGTAAAAATAATATAATTGAGTATACCATTGACTATGAGAGTGGGGCTAAATTATTTTAGTAAAAGCAAAGGCTAATCAACCTAAATATAGAAGCAACTATGAAGAAAAAGCTTCTCATATTGCTGCAAGCCCATATTATCTTCCTCATAAATCATTCAATGTAAATAGGCAATTTGGTCTAAATACATAAGAAAAATGATTATATTTGACTTTAGAAACCTAAATAGAGCATCTTTGAAGGACCACTGCCTATTTCCATCTATATAATAGATATTATAGAAAATGGTAGGATGCTTGATGATATCTTAGGATACAACCATATTGTTTTCAAGGATGATGACCAACATAAGACAATGTTCACCATAAAGTGGGGAACCTTTACCTATCAAAGAATACCTTTTGGGTGGTTTGACATAGGAGCCACTTTTCAAAGAGTCATGGAAATCACTTTTGTGTGGTTAGATAATGAAATTACATTCATATATCTTGATAATGTGTCTGTCTTCTTAGGGTTATAACATGGTCCCATAAGAATTGACTAACTATGAAAAATCTCACAGAACATAGAAAATTAATATAAAAAGGAAAAAATCTTAGATTTAAATGTAGACATTTATCAAATGGTATTAATTCAACTGGTTAGATTCTTCAAGTTTTAAGAAGGAAACTTAAGTTCATATCTTGTCAAAACAATATATATATAATGATGATATATGGTCATTGATTTAATATAATTGGAACATGTTTCAATCCCATTCAAGGTTATGCATAAGGGGTAGTACCAAAAAAGTAATTATAAAATCGGGGTGAATCTAGGTGAATGGTGTATAAACGTTGGGGCGAATTTTTAAAAAATTTGTAGAAAATTTATCAAAATAAGGTGATTTTTTTTTGCACAAAAATTATCAATAAAATTTTATGGCTATTGGCAGAAGGCGAGTGGCATAAGGCATGTAGCATAAGGTGAGTGGCAGAAGGCATGTAGCAGAAGGTGAGTAGCATAAGCCATGTGGCAGAAGGTGAGTGGCACAAGGCGAGTGGCACAAGGCGAGTGGCACAAGGAGAGTGGCATAAGGCGAGTGCAGAAGGTGAGTGGCAGAAGGCGACTGGCAGAAGGCGAGTGGCAGAAGGCGAGTGGTAGAAGGCGAGTGGCAGAAGGTGAGTGGTAGAAGGTGAGCGGCAGATGGCGAATGGTAGAAGGCGATTGGCAGAAGGTGACTGGCAAAATGTGACTAGCAGAAGGCGAGTGGTAGATGGCGACTGGTAGAAGGTGAGTGATAGAAGGCGATTGGCAGATGGTGACTGGTAGAAGGCGATTGGCAGAAGGTGAGTGGTAGATGGTGAGTGGCATATGGTGAGTGGTAGAAGGCGAGTGGCAAATGGCGAGTGGTAGATGGCGACTGGCAGATGGTGACTAGCAGATGGTGAGTGGAAGATGGTGAGTGGTAGATGGTGACTAGCAGATGGTGACTGGAAGATGGTGACTGGCATATGGTGACTGGCATATGGTGACTGGCATATGGTGATTGGTAGATGGTGACTGGCAGATGGTGACTGGCAGATGGTGACTGGTAGATGGTGACTGGTAGATGGTGACTGGTTGATGGCAACTAGTAGATGGCGACTGGCAGATGGTGACTGGTAGATAGCGACTAACAAAAGGTGACCATCAAAGATCGATAATAAGATGGCACCACGTGTCATCTCGTCTACCACGTGTCATGCATCTATCAACTTCCGCCATGCAAACTTCTATAAATACATATGCAGGGTCATTTTTCGTGTTTCCTACAGTGTTTTCTAGAGCAATTCCAGAGCTTTTTCCAGCATTTTTAGAGCATTTTCCATAGCGGTTTCAGAGCCTTTTCAGACGCTTTTTAGAGCATTTTCAGAGCATTTTGGCAGCATTTTCAGAAGGTTTTGGCAGCATTTTCAGAGGGTTTTCGTAGTATTTTTAGATGGTTTTCTGAGTGTTTTCCAAGGCTTTTCAGAGCGTTTTCCTGCATGTTTCAGAGCATTTTCCTACGTGTTTTTAGAAATGGCTAGCTCTTCCTCTCCTCTGCCTTCAAAAGTTAATTTCAAGAGCTTCTACTGCCCCAACATCAAGAACATGTTCAACACTCCTGGAAGAGATTCGCAATGGATTTACACCTCCAAACTTGCTGGTGTGTTGAAGATGCCATAGTTGAACATTAACGTTCAGTTGATGCAATGGATCGTTAATTGTTACAACCATGACGTGTCCACTATTACGATGAAAGTGGATAACAAGGACATTATTTTTTCTATTAAACCCTTCGATGTGCAGTGACTAACAGGGCTGCCATTTTTTGATGGTGTACTGGTGAACAACCAGTACGCCTTGACCGATGATGATAAATCCACCCTAGCAACCATTTACTTTGTTCACTCAGACAATTTGAAAGGTATATTTTTAAAATTTATTTTTTATTTAACATTAAATATTGATGTATTGTAGTTTCCATTCTCTAATAACGTTCTCCTTGTTGTTTTCTAATAATGTTCTCTCTTTTTTCAGTTAATTCTTCTAAGTCCAAAAGGGGCTTAAACATTTCCAACGTTGGAGACAAATTTCTTTATGCTTGCATTGAATTTTTTTAGGTAAGGCTTATTCTATAGGGGCGACCTATAGAAATACCTTTTTGGGCACTATCTTTGTTGATTCAATGTATTGGTGGTGGAAGATTTGATTGGTCCATGCACATTTCCAACCACCTAAAATTGGACCTTCTGAGTGCCCAAAAAATTCAAACTTCGTATACAGTGACAACCAACAATTTTATTCTTTGTCTTTTTTAGGAAGCTTATTTCAATCTTCAACAAAGCAATCCTCCCACTGCATTGCACCCCAATTTGTTGGCTATTGGCATGACTGAGAATGAAATACAGGTAAACATAGTTTTTTGGAATATCTTTGTTTTCTTTTTTTTCAATCTATCTTGTTATTTTTTAATTTTGTTTTGAAAATAGAGAAGAGCATCTCAGTCTTCAAGTAAAAGGGATGCCACATTTAGGATTCAAGAAGTGTCTGCTGATTCTGACTTGTAGTCGTAGTCATCACCAGTAACTCCCTCCAAACGTGTGAGGTCTCATGGTGATCAGATTCAACATACACCTGCGACTCCTTTTACTTCTCGAATTGCTACAATCGACGTGGAAGAAGTTACCTCCAGCCCACAAGGTAACCTTATTATTCAAAAGTACTATTTTAAATGATGTATTTTAATGACTTAAAATTATGTTTTTTGATTTATTTTAAATATTTTTTAGAGAAAGGGCAAATGGTTGAATCATCAACAGCTGCAGAGTCTGAGTCTGGTATGTTTGGTTAAAATAAATCTCTTTTTATGATATTATTATTTACACAAGATTAAATTTATACTTTCATGTGAAATTTTGCAGATAGACCTGTTACATTCAAAATACTAAAAAAAATATGCCTCCACCATCTGCCCAGCCGCAAACGCAACAACGACCATCAACACAGCAAGTTCCTGTCCATCCACAGTAGGTACCACCGGTGAGGAACCAATCATGCATGTGTGGTAAAATGTTCCTCACACCATCATCTCATGATACAAGAAGTGCTACCCAAACACACAATGTGTCTGAATCTAATGTTTCTATTTTACCAATTTTAACCCTAGAGAATTTCTCAAATGTTGAGAGTGCATCTCATATGCCCTCGAGAACTCTAGATTGTGATTTTCTTTATCAGGATATGAATCCTCAAAATTTCCCTTTAAAGGCAAGTGATATGCTTCAGGATGAAGAGGGCAATGATGAAGAAGAAAATGTTGATGCAGATGCCGCCAGAGTTTCCTCCTCCCCCCAGCAAGTCATCGCCCATCATCTAACAGATGATGATAAAGTAATTTTTTCTAAAAATGTGTTATTAGCTAATAGATGTAAAGTTGTAGTTCATAATAATCTTCTTTTAGATATTGATAAATTGAAAGAATGGGAATATCGGGCCAAGGTTTTGATTAAAGCAATAAATGGTCGATATAAGAATTTTTCAAAGAGAAAAGAGTTGTTTTTAAAGGTTGAGAATGAGCCCCAAAAGCTCGATGCTTTGCTACATAAAGCTGAATCTGGCACTATGGAGGCAGAGTTTGCATACACAGATGAAGTTCTGGCCATTGTTCTAAATCATTTGGAAAACCTGAATGCAGAGGCCCAAGCATATTTCAATGAATGGGCACTAGATCAGAATAAAGTAGCAATTGCAGAAACTACACGACTTACAATTGATGTAAGTTTTACATCTAACTAAAAAATCATTTTTTCTTAAATATATTTTGTTTATAAATATTAACCTTTTTTCACTTGTATTTTGCAGTCTAATTTCTAGCACTTAAAGCAACAGGTCGGTGCCATGAAAACGTTGATCAAGACTACCAAAATTAGTATTAATAATGCTATTGAAGTGAAGAAGAGGTTACAACACACTGTTAGAGAAAATAATTGGTTGAAGAAGTTTATCAGAGATAAGGGCCTAGATGTCGAGGTTGTATTGAAATAAAATGAGAAAGAGCTGAATGCACCATTTAAAGAAGATCCAACAAAGGAAGAAAGTTCATTGTTATCGGGGATCAACACTACAACTGAAAGTTTGGTTAGGGTTGGTGCATTAGAAGCAAAGGATATTGAGATAGATGAAGGTGGACCTTTAGGAAACACGAAAAAATAATAGAAGTTTGTTGTTTTAAATTTGAAGTGAAACAAAAAATCTTTGATATTTTTTATAAATTTTGAAAGAATGGTATCTTTCCTAAAATCAATGAAACAGACAATTTCAAAAAAAATTGTATTATATTTTTGAAATTTTGTTTTAAATATTGTTATGTTTTGATTATTTGTGTTGATGTAGAAGTTTGTTGTTTTTAATTTGAAGTGAAACAAAAAAATGTTTGATATTTATTTGTAAATTGTGAAAGAATGGTATCTTTTTTGAAAATTGAAATCAATGAAAGAGAAATGACTGGAAATGTTTATTGTCATCGTATGCTAGTTTTGATTATTTGTGTTGATGCATTAATTAATTTTGAATTATGTGGATGCAGTATGCCAGTTTTGATTATTTGTGTTGATGCATTAAGTAATTTTGAATTATGTGGATGCAGTATGCCAGTTTTGATTATTTGTGTTGATGCATTAAGTAATTTTGAATTATGTGGATGCAGTATGCCAGTTTTGATTATTTGTGTTGATGCATTAAGTAATTTTGAATTATGTGGATGCAGTAAGTTGTTCTTTTATGTTATATGAAATAATTTGAAATGACTGGAAATGCAGCATAGATATTTACTTTGACACATTGCCATAAATGATATATACAATACAAATCAACCAAAAAATTTGAAACTTTAGACTAATAATTCAATAACAAGGCTTATGTAAAATGATAGATAATGCAGTGTTCTAATGATAGATAACACATTTCTGATATAAAATATAATGCAGTGTTCTAATCAACACTATACAGGGGGCTACTCAAATAATCCAATTTCATTCAAATATACATAATCAATCAGTGGGCTATGCTATACAGAGTATCCAATGGCATTTCTAATATCATATTATATGATTAATGACATCAAAATTATACAGAGTATCCAATTGCATTTCTAATATCATATTATATGATTAATGACATCAAAATTACATTTATCAAATTACAATATAATCTCAATATTCCTTTCATTATAATGTTGAACTCAAATCAAATCAAATGAAAGCATCCTTTCATTCTAATATGTGAAATCAAATCAAAAATGAATGATAATATGTGAAATCAAATCAAATGAAAGCATCCTTGCATCATAATGCTGGAAGCTGGAACAAACTCTTTTCAGATTGTACAAATTTATCTGCACTCATACCCAAAATTTTTGTCATCACAATCTGATCAGTGTTACCATCATCCTCTTCATCCTCAGTATTCGTTACACCTCTTCTCTCTGCCATAGATTTCCAGTGTGACAATGCTCTTTCATAAGGAAACTTCTCCACCTCATAGGTTGACACATATACTCTCAAACAATTTTCCAAATTTTTGTCCAACCTATTTCGAACTTTAGATTTTACATATGATAATGCATTGAATACCCTTTCATCTTCCACAGATCCTAAAATCATCGTTTGACATAATTCATATAAATGAAAATATTCACTCATAGTATGTTGTAAGATACTACTGGGATGTAATCTTCTCCACAAACATGAAATAGAACCTGTTTCATGATGGTTAGAGAGTTGTGAAACTTGAGCAGACATTGTTGTTCCAAAACAGTTTGATTGTTTTGTCAAAAGATCTCTGTTGAGAATGCCATTGATTTCAATACCATTGACTACCACACTTTTACTGAAATGGCTAGCAAGAATACCCATGTATTTGAGAAAAAAACCATTTATAATCTGGTATTCACTACAAGGATCCCAAAACATCGGATTAACCACACCCATAGCCTCAAGCAATTCATCTCTTTGAAAATGGTCTCTTATTTCTTTTGTCAATGATTCTGCTATTTGTTTCAGTTTAATTTTTGTATCGTGTACAACTACATGAAATCTGTTGTAGGTTATGGGCATTTTCTCAACTTCATTTGTAGCTATATCCATTCGCAGACCAAAATAATATAAAGGTATTTCCTTTTCGTGGACATTAATACATAGATGATCGTTTATATTGAACTTCAGAAAGCTCTGAGGATCATTCACGTTTGTTAATGTTCTCCAACTCTCAAACATGGGATCCATAAAACTTTGACCAGATGCGTACATCATATCAATATGCATGCAAATTTATTTTCTTGCCCTGATGAAATCCACAATATAAATCGATCTTTCTTGTGCAATTTTGATCAAAGTATTCATTTCTTCCAACATTGGAAGAATACCACACAATGTGAGAAGTGTTTCAAAATCACTCATTCAAAATAGTAAATATTTAGCCTTATCAACTGCCCTACGATTTGCATACATAAACCCTATCAAGGATTGATATTCTTTGAAAACTCTAAATGTCGGTTGATACATCGAAATCCACCTAGTATCCACATCTTTTAACAGTTTTTTACCTTCAGTAACTCCTAGTGCAAACTGTTGAAACTTTGAAAATATTTTTGGACTACATGAGAAATAATCATGAATTTCACGGACAAGCTCTTCCACTCTCGCAACATTTGTAAATGTATCCACAATTTTGTATGCAAGATTCATTCTGTGAGCCATGCAATGAATAGGGATCAAATATGGGGTAACAAATGTTTGTAGTCTAACACAAAGACCATTCTTGTGTCCTTGCATTGTAGCAACACCATCAGATCTGACACATATTAACTTAGTGGCTATTTCCATTTCATTCATTCCTACTATTTCCTTTAAACTAGAAATAACAACATTGTAAATGTTTTTTGCATTGCAATTTTCCACCATCTTGCGTAATGCAAGTAAATGAGGTTGCCTTAAATGATTTTCCAATGTGTAAACATGCATGCAAATCCAAGATGTGTTGTCAACAGTAGTCACCTCATCAATTGAAAGTGAAATGAATTTGGCCTTTTTTACTTTCTCTTTGAGGTCATCCTGCTCAACCAATGAGAGACATTTTACCATTTCCCAACCACTTCGATCTGACCAATGGGCGTTGGGTAAGTTTTGCACATCAACTAGTCAAAATAGAGATTTATAATCAATGAAATCAGACATAGGTCTACCCTTTTTAAGAATAGAGAATACAACAACAAACTGCAAACTTTTTGAAGCTAAAGTTAACTTATTCATTTTTTGAAATTGGGCTTGAATTGTTGCACCTTTCTCAACCAAAGTTTGCTTTTGTTTCATTTCTTTATCATATTCTTGCACATATCTTATATGTGCGCACTCTGATGCATCCTTCCACCTATAATTTTTTGGTATTGGTCGATCACCTTCTTTTGTTTTGATATAAACCTTTCCACAATGTTTTTCTATTGTATCTTTCTTAAGTTGCAATCTATGATCCTTTTCGTGTTTCCAACTGCAAATTACGCATCTCAATTCTGTTATTTCCTCACTACTATTCTCTGGAAGCACTGGCTCAATAAATGGAAATTTTGCTATCCAATCAGGCTGAAATGATCTGTTAATTGTCCACCTAGATAACCTTGCATGTTTATGTTTTTTAGATGAAGATTCTCCGGAAGTAGGGACTGCATAAGAACTATTATTTTATTTTCCACTTGGCGTGTTAGATTCAGGAATCTCTTCATGTTGTTGTTCCATTTGATTAAGAATATTTTCATCTATGGAATTTTCATTAACGAGGATATGTGGAAGTGGAGGTATAACAGGGTCAACGATGTTTTCTATAGAGATAATACTAGTGTCAATAGTAGGGTCATTATCACTATGGCATTTAAAAGCATACCTTCTATAGATAAAAAATGGACAAAGCCATCAACCAAAAAACACACTTCTTTATGAATGAAGACATTATATATAAAATTAACAATGTTAAAAAATTAACTGGTAAGTAAAGGCGTTCATACCTTCAGTTTGTGCAGATGTTGATGGCTGACCGGATTTCAAAATATTATGAAAGTATTTGAGGATACTCCTCTTATCTGAAGACTGGCCTCCCTTATTTCCACTACCAATAGTTGACATTTTACCTGTATGAATAGAATATTAACATGAACAACAGAATATCTATCCCAAGCAGAATAAACCTCCTTATTGAGTGTCCATGAACAAAATGTTAAAAAGGAAAATTAATGGTAAAAGAAACTTACCGGTAAATGGTGATCGATGTATACTATCAGTCACCTTAAGCTAGTCACCTTCTATTGGTTGCCTTATGCCACTTGCCTTCTGCCACTCACCTTATGCCACTCGCCTTATGCTAGTCGCCTTATGCCAGTCACCTTATGCCAGTTGCCTTCTGCCAGTCACCTTCTACCAGTTGCCTTATGCTAATCGCCTTATTCTAATCACATTCTACCAGTCACCTTATGCCAGTCGCCTTCTACCAGTCATCTTATGCCTCTTGCCTTATACCAATCACCTTTTGCTAGTTGCCTTATGTCATTTACCTTCTACCAGTCGCCTTCTACCAGTCACCTTCTACCAGTTGCCTTATGCCAGTCACCTTCTACTAGTCACCTTATGCCACTCATCATCTTCCAGTCACCTTCTACCACTTGCCTTATGCCATTCACCTTCTAGCAGTCACTTTCCTCCAGTCACCTTCTATCAGTTTTCTTATGTCAGTCACCTTATGTCAGTCGTCTTCTTCTAGTCGCCTTCTGCAAATCACCTTATGCCACTCGCCTTATGTCAGTCATGGAATCATGTTTTTCAGTCGTCTACCTTCTATCGCTCGCTATCCAAAAATAATAATGTTGTAATTGTATGAGAGTCGCTGTCAAGGTTAGCTATATATAATTGGGTACAAGGGGTGAATTGGGTGGGATATTTTTTATTTTTTATAAATTTAAGGCAAAAATTAGGCGGGAAACCTTATGATAGCGTGGTGAATTTACCCTTAAAAAAATTGGATCCCAAAATTTTTGGGCGAATGGGCCGACCTATATGGTCCCAAAATTCGCAAAATTAACATTGTGAAAATCCGAATATTCGCGCTAAAATGCGAAATTCACCACTATGCAAAACCCTGATCTCATATAACCAATTAAAATAATGCATACATTTAACAAATCATTTATCCTATAAAAATGTATTATTTTTGTTATAATACTCAATCAACTTGTCTAGATCAAAAGAGGTACAATATGCATCGTGCAGGTGTTGATCGTTAGAAATTCCAACTAATGCAAGTAATATTTTATGTTACAAAAATGTTTTACTACTCCTAATGAATATACAATGTCAATTTTGCTTATTACTATTTATTTTATTAAATTTTTGTTTTCAGGAGGGATACCATAATGGTAAGTTTTGGGATTTTCATCCAAGAGACCCAAGTTCAAACCCCGGTATGAGGGTACTAGGACCCCTTAAATGCTTTACCTTAACATTTTTACTTGTAAGGGATACCATAGTGGTATATCTTTGGGTTTTCATTCAAGAGACCCAAGTTCAAACCTCAATATGAGGTGACTAGGGCCCCTCATAAAAACCCATGTTTTAACTCCAAATTGCCCATAAAGAGATAGGCAACTTTACTTTAACATTTTTACCCATGAGGTATATTATAGTGGTATGTTTTTGGGTAATTATTCAAGAGACCCAAGTTCAAACCCCGATATGAGGGTACCAAGACCCCTCATAAAAACCAATATTTTTAATTCAAAATTACCCAAAAAGGGATAGGCCAGTTGGTAGGGTTGAGTGCTTGCCACTAGGTTGCTCTGGTTCAATTTCCTAAAGGTTCAAGGGGTCGAATGCTTGCCACTATGCTACCCAACATTTTTACTCAATTGGTTAAGAACTATACATGTTCTCTACAAAGAAAAAAAAAGTTTACAATGGCATGACATGCACCTATAATATAAATTAATTACAATGATATTTACCTAGTTTGATTTCCTAGAGGATCGAGGGACCGAGTGCTTGTTGCTAGGCTACCTCGATTCAATTCCCTGGAGGGTCGAGGTCTTGTTGACTTCATCTTTATCCAATTGATTAGGGATTATAAAGGTTCTCTATCAAGAAAAAAAATTACAATGACAATACATGACATGCACCTATAATATATATTAATTACAATGATATATACCTAGTTAATTATGGATTATAGAGCTTCTTAAAAAAAATTACAATGGCAATACATAACATGTATCTATAATATAAATTAATTATAAAATATGTGTAAAGGACATGGTAAATTATGGAGCCTCAAGTGTTTTATGGCATTACTATTTTATTTAGTGCTAATTTTTCTCATTCTATTTTATTGGGTGTTAATAGTAGGAGTTCCTTTTGTAAAATCCATTTTCTTATTTTCATATTTATAAATGAAAGCACTAGTTTCCTTGGATTGTGCAATAGCAATGAAATTATTCTTCATAGTAATTTCAATTTTATGGCATGGACCATCTGCATTAGCTCCTTATTTAAGTGTGTTAGATCAAAACAGTTAAAAAATAATTTTATTTTATTTTATTCAATTGATTATATGAGATTGAAAAGATCCCACCCATATTACATTGTGATTATATAATAATAATACAAGTGGCAATTATGCATATTAGTTGAAAAGATTCAAAAATGGGTCTCCTCCTTGAAAGTTAAGGAATATAATTGACTGAGTTAATACCATTTTATTCATCTTATTCATCTTTCAGTTTGTTTTTACAAACATAATTTATTTGTCATTTAATATATATATTAGAGCTTTTAATAGTCTCATAACTCATTTTAAGGTTGTGTGATGAAGTAAAAATAACTTTAGAGTAGGCCTAACAATAAGACTTTGGAACTCCAAATAGGAGGTTCAAGATTCAAATCCAATAGGAGGTAGAGTTGTACACCATACTTTGGTAAGCAAATTTTGGGAACAAGAATGGTGTTATTATAGGTGAAAAGAGGATAGTTGTAACTTGTAACTAAAAAATTGAAAGCAAAAATTAATAATGGATGAAAGAAAAGAGAATAGGAAAAAGAGATGAGAGCGAGCGTGAATTGAAAAGGAGTGCAAGCCAAGAGAGAGTGTGAGCCAGGATAGAGTACAAGCTAGGAGAGATACGCACAAGGTAGCATCAAAGGAAAACCATATTTGAAATCCCTAATGTGAAGCCAAGATGCTTTAGATGGAAGTATTGATGCCCAAGTTGGAGATAAAAGGAAGAGTGAATATATGGTAAGTTTGATATAGGAAGCATATGTTACACCAAAAGTGATTATCAAGGATGATATGGTTGAGCATAATGTAATTTTTCTTAAACGTAAAGGGTTAATATGTAAGTTCCATGAATATTGGCTAGGGTTTTTGGAGATTCAAAATCAGATCAAGTGGAAGTGGTGATTGTATTCAAATTACCCTATGAATTTTCTTCCTAAAGGTATTTTCTTCATCATATTTTCTAGTTAAAAAATTACATATAAAATAATGAGTAGTGGCCCATGGTTTAGGAGGAGAGATACCCTTTATTTAATACCATGTTGTAAGGATTTTTTTATCAAGATAGAAATTATTAAAAAGTCTTCATTGTTGGTTTGACTTTTTGGACTTTCATATCAACTTATCAATAAGGATGCTTTGAAGAATATTGAAAATACCATAGGGGAGTTCATCAAGGAGGAACTAACTACTAAGTAGTGAAAGCATGTTATATATACTCGAATATGTTTTGTTATAGATATTTTAAAACTTTTGCCATAATCCATTGTGATTAAATCTAATTCAAGAGAATGAGACCAACAAGGGGATTATGACAGAATTAAATTTTGATGTCACAATTGATATGAGACTGGACACATGGCAAGAGATTGCAACCTAAAAATGATGAAGAAAGAAATAGAAAAATCCAATCGTGAGATAAACTTCAAGATGAATCAAGGAAATCGTATTGTAATAGAAGTTGGATTAGATCAAGGATACTCCAGTCCAAAAGAAGAGGCTAAGAAATCCTATATACAATATCATATGTAAAATATCACCATAGTTCACTTGGATCGACCATAAGAAGAAACAAACAACGATACTAAGGATGAGCAAGTACAATGTGTAGGTTCAAATTTAGAAGGAACTAAAGATGTATAGGAAGATATGAAGAAAATTTGTAAATCAAAGATGGCATAGTAGGTCAAGTTTAATCTAGGTAAATCAAGTTCATTTTCCTTAAATAGTATAGAATACTATCCTAGCAATATAAATGAAAGTAGTGTAGAGGTTATCCCTTGCACTTTAGGGTTCCAAGAGCAACATAATAAAGAAATGAGGATGGAGGAAATCCATAGATATTTAGGGTTATAAGACAACATATAAAGGTAATTGTTATGGAGGAGCATCCTTGTATTTTAGGGTTTTTTAAGATAACATAAAGAAGAAAGTGATTGTGAGCTTATTCCTTGCACTTTAGATCCTTTAGAGCAAGAAAACCCTATATATGATAAGTCTCACTATGAACAATGTGAAAAATCAAATATATTGATGAAGATGAAAGTGTTGGTAGGAATGAAAAAAGAGAGGAAGACCCAAGAAGCAAAAATAAAGGGAAATTTTGTTAGCTTGGATTTTGTGGGATTTTTCTACTAAAGGTTCCATTTTTTAGAGATTTGTGGATTTGTTTGCTAAGGGTTCTATTTTTTGGAGATTTATGAATTTATCTACTAAGGGTTCCAATTTCTATAAATTTATGGATTTTTCTACTAAGGGTTTCATTTTCTAGAGTTATGTGGATTTGCTTGCCAAGGGTTCCATTTTTTGGAGATCTATAGGTTTTATCTGCATTCAATCATAAGAAGTTGAGACGCAAGTAGGGATTTTAGGGCAAGATTTTAAAAATAAATATCAAAGCCTATTGATGTTATGGATTGTGAATGTGGAGTTGACAACACTCAAGCTTATTCAAATCCATCACCATTGATACTAAAGGGGAATAACCCAAAATCATCTCAAGAGAGTAGAAACCTGGATAAGGACAATAGAACATGGGCATAATGGTTGAAGGGGAAGAGAAATGACGAGGAAAATAAGGAATAGTGGATTATGATTTTATCTAAAACTAAGGAGGAAGAAATATACCTGAATATTCCTAATAAAATATATGAAAGAGCATAAAACAAACTTAATAATACTCTAATAGAAAATTTCATAAGCTTGAGACTAACAAAGGATCAGATTAGGAAGTGGGCGGCTAATGGTAAGAAAGTTAAAGGACATTGGAGTTCTCCTTTTTTCCAAAAGGTTTTTTCCTCGTCTCTTTTAATAATAAGGAATATTTCCATAGGATTCTACTAGGAGACCCATGGTTTATGGGTAGATTTAGTCTATATCTCAAGAAATGGGCTTTTGGCTTTAACCCTAACATAGAGAGGATAGATGTGACCCTAGTATAGGTAATATTTCCTGTTTTACCTCTAGAATCCTAGGAGGAGAAACTTTTTGAAAGCATAGCAAACTCCTTTGAGAGCTTTCTTAAGATGAATTTTGTTACCAAAGAAAGAAAAAGGATATTTTTTGCTAGAATTTATGTCATGGTTGAATTAGGATAGAAACTACCTAAGGAGATCAAACTGGTCTCAAGATGGGGGTATGGAACCAAAGTGTATTATATGAAAATTACCCATTTAGCTATAGAATCTATGCCAAACTAGGTCATCTAGCAAAGGATTGTCCTAATAGACAAAGGATGAATTACTGAGAAAGCCAATGTAAGAATGAAGAAAGAAAAAAAGAACTAATAGAGAAGAAAAAACAGCAAATCACTAAGGAGAAGGATAAAGAGATTCAAATATAGGAGGTTAAGAAGAGGAGGGAACCTAAACATAATAAAGAAGGAATAAAATAATATGGTATTGGTGAAGGTAAGGAAATATCTTAGAAGAAAATGGATATGGAAGAAGGTGAATACTGATCCAAAGAGAGAAAACTAAAAATGTAGAAAATCAGGACTCTCCACAAGGGATTAGCTCTCCAATACCATGATATGAGGTGACTAAAAAGGATGAAGAAAAGATGGATCAAATGGAATAAATGGAGAATGAAATGGTAGGGGAGATGGAGGCCCATGGAGAATCAAATCCAGAAGTTGTGTTATGTATAGTTAATCAAGAAGAAGTGGTTGTAGGAACTTCAAGAAAAGTATCATACCTAAGGATGTTGAGGAGTACTAAGATCCTAATTGTATGATTAGAGGAGGTAAAGAAGGTGGGTAAGCCAAATTTGAAGGAAAAATGCTTAAAGGAAATGAAAAAGGAATTATAAGATGGAAAGTAGACAACCATAGTCTTAAGTGGGCAGAAGCCTACCATAAGAAGTAAAAAATGAAAGTCATACCATGGAATGCTAGGGGAATGAATACCCCTAACAAACATAGATTGGTGGGATCCATGATGAAGGACTACTAACCTAAAATGGTATTATTACAACAAACTAAATTAACTTGTGCAAGGTGGAAAAGTATTCAAAGTGAAATATTGAAGAAGGGTAAGAGTTTTCAGGTGGGAGCTAGAGGAGCTTTAGGAGGATTAACTCTGTGGAACTATAACCTCTATGAGGGATAAGTCATACCTATAATTTAAAATTAGATTTCTATTCTTATCTCATCCAAGTCTTCAAAGTTGGATTTCCTTGTTGCAAATATCTATTCTCCAAATATAAGTAGATTGATAAAGGAGTTTTTCAAAGAGTTGGAAAAAATGGTATAGCAAGTTAGGGGGATAAGATGAATAGTGGTAGGAGACTTCAGCACTTTATTAAGTCTATATGAGAATAAAGGGGGGTCCCATGGATTCACTAAGAGTATGGATGACCTTATCAATTTTATATCAGCATCAAGTCTTTATAATGTTGATTTGAGTGACATGCATTCATGTGGATTAATAGGAGGTCAACGAAGGACTTTATCCAGGGTAGGATTGGATAATTTTTTGTTATCCTTGGAGTGGCTTGAGGAAAATTATGAGCATACATTGGCACCTTTGCAAAGAATAGGATCAGACCATAACCCTCTTATCTTTTGGTGTAGTATGAATAGTTAAAAGTGTTGGAGTATATTACATTATTTGATACACGCTAATGTACCCCCATGGTACCTTCATGGTACATCTTGTAAATGTTAGACTAGGGTTGAGTATAAGATTAGATTGTGAGTAATATTTTATGTAATGTAATAATGTGTAGGAAATGAACAAGTGTTATGTAAGTGTGTATGTGTAGGAAATGCATGAGTGTAATGTGAGTATATGTGCACAAGTATCTTATATATAAAAGTGCACTAGTGTCTTTAGATTAGAGTGTGTCAAGTGAAGAGTCGTGTCTAGGTATGCATACAAGATAGAGTCATGTGTATGCAAGTGTCAAGTGGAGAATCCAAGAGTCATGAGACTTAGCATAAGGAAAGGAATAGTCAAGTAGACAAAGAGTCATTCTATAATGGTTATATATTACTCCATGGAGGATCAATAGCGAACATAGAGAGATATAAAAAGCATAGTGATACATTGGTAAGAGAAAGATGAGTAATAAATACTGCATACATTTTGAGCAACTAATATTGTAAGTTGTGCTACATGCTTTGTACATGTATGATTCAATTACACTCATATTTTTGCATATTAATGAATTTTAGTTGATATATTATAAACCTTGATATACATATTAGTTTGCTCATATTTTCTATTTACATAATTATCTTGATCTTACTATATTGTGGTTATCTTATATTTGATCTTGTGAAATTTATCCTATGAGTTTATATTAATATTAAGGCTTCAAAAGCCATCAGTGGTATCAGAGCTACAATAAGTAGTTTCTTGCATAGCTGAATTTACTTAGATTCATATAAAATCAATTTTGTTCATATTGATAAGATTGATTTAGAGTTTATCTACTTTAAAAGGAGATAAACTTGGACTCTATTGTAAGATCAAAGTAAGCAGAAAGGCTAGAGTATTTCCATAGTTGCAGGAATAACTAGTGAAGACTATGACTCGATTATAAATTATTTTCACAGTTGAAGAACAACTAGTGAAGACTAGGACTCATTTATAGGGACGTTCCATAGTGATAACCAATGAAGACAAGGACTCAACTATTGAGCTAAATCAATTTTAAGATAGTTGATCATTACAAGGAAATAGCCAACCCTTAACATCAAAAGGATTTTAGGGACATAGATAATCCTTGACATTGATTTCTATCAACTTAGGATAAATTTGAAGGATTCGGTACAATCAAGTCATCTTCATCTTGATTGAAGCATTAGGGAAATTTATAGTCACCTTGACATCATTGGAGTTCTTAGGTGTAACCTAAGATAGAGCTGCAACAAAGATTGATCATTAGAAGAGTGAGAAGCTTCCTACAATGGATAGAGAAGAATTTCATCTTTTAAGTGCTAGAAGAAAGCAAAAAGTTTTCATCAAGCAAAGATTGATTTAAGTTGTAGGCTATTAAAGATTTAGATCTTGAATATGGACCTTGACATAGATAAAAGGATTCAATTCTTGAAGACAAACCTTGATAAAGAATAAGATTCAATGAGTTTTAGGTCTTGGAAAAAGATATTGACATAAGTATAGATTCAGGTCTTGAAGAGAGACCTTGATATAGAATTAAGTTGTAGGTCATTAATATTGACCTTGACATTGGAAGCCATATAAAGATTCAGTGATTAAACTGTAGAGAAAAGAAAAAAATTAAATATTTGGTTGAGTTAAGTTAAATAAATAAGGTTGTTATATCAAGTCTTGAGAAAATAATATTAGTCTCAAGATAACTATATCATTCACTAAGCTTGAAGGAAAATAATGCAAGCCTGAGTTCTAGCAAGACAAGCAGTCACTAGAAAAAGGAATATAGAAACTCAAGGTCTAATATATCCCAGGATCGTATTTTTTGATATAGTAGAGACACCCAAAATTTGAGATGTAGCTTAATGTCTCAAACATCTAAAAGTAGTTGAATACAATAGTGTTTTTCAGCTAAAACTAAAATAAAAAGGGGTAGTATTATTCAACTCAAAGCATAGACAAATTAGAAGGACAACGTTAGTATATCTAATATAGAAGTAAAGAAGGTGCAATTAAGAGTATAATTCATTTGGCCTGAGTAGGTGCAAGTATAAGAATAATCCATTCAGCTTATTGAACACAGGAAATATTAGTACGTTAGTGCATCAAGAAGATAACGACGTAGTTCGATGTAGGACTACAGGTTGCAGGATCAACATGATGAGCATTGTCTAACCTAAAAGGAATAAGAGAGCAACATATTAAAATATAAAGCAACAATACAACAATCTTGAATCAAAATAAATACAATGAGTAAAGGTGGAATCCTCATTATAGCCAAGTGCAAAGGAATTGTGCAGTCATTTCCAAGAGCCAACATAGGAAGGTGAAGTGCAATAATTGATGTCTGAAGGTGAAGCACAACAATTATACTCATTAGAGCCAATACATAAAGGTGAAATGCAACAACTTTCCTCCAAGAGCCAACATCGAAAGTTAAATCATAGCTGACTATCTTTAAGAGCTAACATCGAAGAGGAAATACAACAATTTTTTTCCAACAGTCATCACAGGAAGAAGAGTCACAATAGTAACATTTTGAGTCAATCAAATGTTTTTACACAAAATCCAAAAGAAGAGTAAATGAGCATAGCTTGGTCTAAGACACCTCATTGGTAGAGAAATACAATGTAATGCTTACATAATATAGAAGCACCAAAGTAAAATGCTCCTGGTAAACATAATATCCTTAGTGCAATTCAGAATATTAAGAAACCCTAACGTTCTATTTTTGCCTATAGTAGCATTCAATTGTGGGCACTTAGCATTCGAGTAGGATATTTAAAGAATAGGTGCACAAGTTGGAAGATGCATTCAAAAGGAATACATCAAAGTAAGTGCAAACAAAGTTTGAGGTAATTTTGAAATTATTTTTTCCAAAGCTTAAGTTTTTCGAGCGATAAGTTTTAGTTTTTATAAAGGTTTATTGTTAGGGGAATACATTATAAAGTTATATTTAATTTATTAAGAAGTAATAAGGTAGAATATTATTAAAATGTTTTATTAAGGATGAATTAGCTATTAAGTTAATGGAGGGATAAGTAGAATGCTAATTTAATATTGGAGTTATAAGGCTTTATTAATAGTTTTTTATTTCTTAGATAAATTTGAAATTGATTTGATTTATAGATTTTTGAATTAAAATATTAGAGAATTTTTGCAAACTAATTAATTTTGGAGTGAAAGGGATTACAACATCAAACTTAGAAAATTTAAATTTGCAAAATTCATATTTCTTAGTTTATAATATTTGGGAGACATAAGGACTTCTACTTGATAGGTTTTCTGATTTAGAAACTTTGATTTATTTAAATCTAGGGAGTTATAAGGTAGTCAACATTAAAACTTTTAATGAGTGCTTCTATATCTAAAAAATAAATTTTCCTCTCTGAATCTCAACTTCTGAAAGGACCAAATTATGCTTCATGGAAAAATAAAGTGAAATCAATTTTAATAGTGGAAAAACTTTGGGATATAGTTAGTGGAGCAAAAACAAAACCTATTGAAGATGTTAAAGAAATTCAAAGATGTGAAGACAATGAAGCAAAGGTACTTATGATAATAAATTTTACAATTACTAATGAAATACAACCTTCTACAGGAGCTTGGAATACTTAAGCTAAAATATTTGAATGGAAAAACAAAGTTACTATCTTCAATCTTCAATCTCAATTATATTCCTTAAAAGTTAATAGTGGTGAAAGTATTGAACTATTTCTTAGAAAGATAGCATATATAAAAGCAAAACTATTAACTCTAGGAGAAAAAGTAGAAGATAAACTTCTTGTTCAAGTGACATTGAGAGCTCTTCCAAAAAATTATAAACATCTAGTTACATCTTTGCAAGTTTTAAGCAAAGATACTTCATTTGATGAGTTAGTCAACATTCTACAAGAGTATGAAGTAGAAAATTGTGCCAAAGATTAAATGACTAACAATGTCTTAGTCTCAAAAGATAATTCACAAGGCAATATTGCTTCAACATCAAGAGATAGATCTAAATGGAATAATAGATATTGTCAAGTATGTAAGAAAAGGGGTCATAGCACAATTTTTTGTAGATAAAATCCAAGGAATCATTCTCAAGGAAATTAGATGAATCAAAGTGGTCAAAATAAGTTAGTACATTAAATACAATATCAAACTCAATACAATCCACAATGACAACAACAATTTCAACATCAATATCCTTCTTGTATCAATATAGTCAACCTCATTTACAATATAGAGAGGGGAATCAAATCTAGCTCAAGAAATTCATGAAATTCAAGAGTTAGAAGAAACTACTAAAGAAAATGAATTCAAAGCCCTTTTAGCAAAATTGATAATCAATGAAGATGAATTTATCTCATAGAGTTTGAAAGATACTAACCCTTCATTTAATCAGTATACAGGAAGACAACATGCTATGAATAAGTCAGAAAAGAACAAACTGAAGAAGCAAAAAAAGAATATCAGAAATATTTAGAAGAAAGCAAAAAGAGAACAAAGCAAGGATAAATTTCATGATTGCTTAGATCAATATTAAGACCATGATTGAAGACTAAAGTCTTCAATAACCAAATAATGTATTACAAGGGGTGTTGGAGTATATTACATTATTTGGTACATGCTAATGTACCCCCATGGTACCTTAATGGTACATCTTGTAAATATTAGACTAGGGTTGAGTCTTAGATTAGAGTGTGAGTAATATTTTATGTAATATAATAATATGCAGGAAATGCACAAGTGTTATGTAAGTGTGTATGTGCAGGAAATGCACAAGTTTAATGTGAGTATATGTGCACAAGTGTCTTATATGTAAGAGTGCACAAGTGTCTTTAGATTAGAGTGTGCTAAGAGAAGAGTCATGTCTAGATGTGCATACAATATAGAGTCATGTGTATGCAAGTGTCAAGTGGACTTGGCATAAAAAAATGAATGGTCAAGTAGACAAAGAGATATTCTACAATGGCTATATATTACTCCATGGAGGATCAATAGCAAACATAACGAGCATAGTGATACATTTGTAAGAGAAAGAGGAGTAATAAATATTGCATACATTTTGAGCAACTAATATTGTAAGTTATGCTACATGCTTTGTACATGTATGATTCAGGCTATTTACATTCATATTTTTGCATATTAATGAATGTTAGTTGATATATTATAAGCCTTGATATACATATTAGTTTACTCATATTATTTTTTTTACATTATTATCTTGATCTTACTATATTACGACTATCTTATATTTGATCTTGTGAGTTTATATTAATATTAATTAATATTAAGGCTTCAAAATCCATCAAAAAGAAAAACAATTCCTTCAAATTTGAATCCATATGGCTACAACACCCAAGCATTTATGAGAAAATGAAAATATGGTGGATGCATCCAATCCAAGGATCCAAGATGTATGTGGTTATTAGTAAATTGAAACATGTGAAGAGGGAAGTAAAAATGTGGAATAAGGAGATCTTTGAAACATATTTTTGAAAAAGGAGCAGTTAAGGCAAGAATTGAATCGACTTGAAGAGAAAATAAGCAAAAACAAGAAAGTAAGTTGTCTAGTCATAATTGCATACAATAATGGCAAGGGAGGAGACATGCTAGAGATAAAATTAAAGGAACTAATGATTAACAAAATTAGACAGGAACATAATATTCTTTCATGTCTTTTTCATAAGACATAAAAGTGGAACAAGGATAGCTAAAATTCAATAAATGATGAAGAAGTAATAAGGGAGGAAGATCAAATTAGACAAAGGATGGCAGACTTCC
The DNA here is from genome assembly GCA_028583015.1 of Wollemia nobilis. Taxonomy (NCBI): domain Eukaryota; kingdom Viridiplantae; phylum Streptophyta; class Pinopsida; order Araucariales; family Araucariaceae; genus Wollemia; species Wollemia nobilis. The sequence goes on from JAQPPZ010017170.1 coordinate 732,382, forward strand.
TTAGATTTTTTCTAATAAAGGATAGGGAGGAAGATAAAGAAGATATGGAGAAAATAATTCAACATTTTCCAAGGATTCTATCTAGAAACATGAATGCAAAACTTGTCATATAGGTGAGTAAGGAGGAGGTCAAGGAAGCAATCTTCTCATTAGGAAAAGATAAAGCTCAAAGGCTTGATCGATTTCAAGTGGATTTCTTCCAAAATATTTGAAACATAGTAAGGACATAGAAGCAACAATAAGAGAATCATACCACTCAGACAAAGTGTTAAGAGAGTTCAATAATAATTTTCTAGTGCTCATTCCAAAGAAGCCTAGGCTGAAGGGATAAAAAATACTTCAGGCCAATTCGTCTATGTAACACCATTTACAAGATAATATCAAAAGTGATTACCTTAAGACTAAAGTTTGTTCTTCTAAATATCATTGTGGAGCAGCAAGGGGGATTTTTTAAGGGTAGGTAAATTTTAGATGGAGTAATCACACTCCATGAGACCATGCATTCAATTAAAATTAGTAAAAGGGAGGGAATGGTGTTAAAGCTTGACATGAATAAAGTCTATGACTAGGTCTCATAAGTTTGGCTTCAATAGGCATTAGAGAAGGTGGGTGAATAGTTGCTATAGAGGACCTAAATTATTGGTTATAGTAAACAATTCTTCAGTTGGATTCTTTGGAAGTAGAAAGGGTTTAAGACAAAGTTACCCGTTGTCACTGTATCTCTTCATAATAATGGCAAAAGCATTTAGAAGGTGTAGTGTATCAATAAAACAAGCAAGAACATTAAGTGGGTTGAAACCATCTATTTCCATAGAAGGTATTATTTACCAATAATTTGTGGATGACATAATTTTGTTGGGGAGACTATCTATATTTTAGGCAAAGGAATTTAGGAGGATATTAAATCTCTATTAAAAAGCATCCCAAAAAATGATAGATATGGACAAGAGTAAGGTGTTTTTTATAAACACCAAAGAGAATTAGAAGAGAAGAATAGTAGTAGAGCTTGGGCGTAGTGTTTCAACTCTCACTTCTATTTACTTGGGAATACCAATGTTCACAGGAGAATGCAAGGATTAGATGTGGAATGTGCTAATTGATAGGACCTAGAGTAAATTAGTTAGATGGAAGGAATTTGTTGAGTCAAGCAGGTAAGTTATACCTTCTTAGGAGTAGTCTCCAAGAAATCCCTATATATTTATTATTAGTTTTTAAGATTACACTTAAAGCAGTTGATGTAATAGAAAGTATTCAAATAAGATTTTATGGTTAGGACTAGAGGAGAAGAGCATAATTCCACTTGTATAATGGGAGAGAGTATGCAATTATAAATAAAATGGAGGACTTGGATATAGAAGAATAAGCTATATGAACAAGGCTTTGGCAACAAAGGTAGGATGGAGGTTAGTGAAGGAGGGTCATGCCTTATGGGCAAGAATTCTAAGAGATAAATACCTTGACAATGAAGAGGATAATAGATTTTTTACCACACTAGAGACCTATTATGGATATTCAACGTGTAACCACATAGTAAAGGGTAGAGAAATGCTATAGAAAGGCATCCAATGGAAGGTAGAAAATTGTAGGATTGTCCACTTCTAGGAAGATGTGTGGCTGGAGATGTATCCATTAGTGAATGATGAGGAGTTAACAAGAATCATAGTAGAGTTAGAAAAAAATTATGGAAATATGGTGAGTGATAATATGGATATGGAAATAGGAGAGGTAATATGGAAAGATTTTAGAACCCATAATTAGTATGAGGAAGAGCTACAAAAGCTATCAACTAACCTAAAATTATATTATGTAAGATTCAATTTGGTTTAGGATATAATAGTATGGGGAGTTTCTTAGATAGTGTCATTCATTGTGAAATCAACCTTTGATCTTTCACTTGCAATAACTAGGAGTATTTCAATGGTATCGATTATGGGGAAGGAAAGCAATACCAAAGTTTTAAATTTTCCTATGGCTAGAAGTCCAAAACAAGATTTTAACAAAAAATAACCTACACAAGAGGGGTTTTCAATTCCCTAACAAATGTTACCTTTGTGAAGCTCATGAGGAATTGAAGAGTCACATCATATTGGAAAGTAAATACTCCCTCAAAATATTGTATTGTTGTCTTTTTAACCAAATTGTCATAGGTTCCAGTATTCAGGATCTTGAGTAGTCTCAAATATAAGAGCAATTACTATATTAAATGACCAAAATAATGAAAATAATATTCATAACAATAACAATAATATGAATAAAATGGTCAATATCATTCATGCAATAACATGAATAAAACTTACAATATATTGCTCAAATAGTATATAAGCTTCTTTGCATGACGATTGAAACACAAATATTCCTCAATGATCCATTACATGGAGCTTTATCTCCATGATATAGCTTTACAAATATGACTCTTAAGTACTTGACTATTATTGTCCTCACATATCCGAGAGATGCATCTTTTCCTATTCTATGCATAAGATAAATCCTCTCATGTCTTTTGGCTTCTCATCTTGCCACTTGTATACATGACTCTTGGCTCTCTATTTGCACACTTTATTCTATGACACTTGCACACTCCTATTTGCACACTTTATTATATGACACATTGCACACTCCTACACATTCTATTACAAGACACTTGTGCACATCCTACACATTCTATTACAAGATACTTGTGCACATCCTACACATTCTATTACATGACACTTGTGCACATCCTACACATGAACACTTACATAAAGGGGAAATATAAATCACACTCCTAAACTATAGAATCACACCCTAATCTATTACATATTTACATTTGTACCATAAAGGTACCATGGGGGTACATTAGCATGTACCAAATAATGTAATATTCTCCAATACCCCCTTGTATTACATTATTTGGTTATTAAAGACTTTAGTCTTTAATATATTTCTTTTTGTCCTTTGACTTGATCATTTATGTCTTCAATTTCTTCTTTATGGCTCTTGTTCTTCTTTATTTTGTGCTTTGCTTTATTCTTTATCTTATTCTTTGATTGTGATATGGTTGTTGGTGTGCCTTCTAAATAAGGAATTAGTAAGTCATCACAATTATATATTATGGAATTTAGAGATTCTTTATTGAAGCTAACATATGCTCCATCCAAATCACGTGTCATAATTGATATATTTTTTCTCTTGTATTTTCTCCTAAAAAAACTCAAATGTAAGCAAAACCATATACATTATAATGCATATTTTAGTAGAAAATTCAATGGTTTTTATGAATTCCACCAAGCTCTAAAAGTATTTTCATGAAGATAGCTAATAAGTGTAGTGAACTTTTCATCTTTTTCATTTCTGAGAAATAAAGACAATCTAATATTTAAGTCATTTGACATTTTCTTTTTTTATCAAAATCACCTATAGAATTATGTGTGTAGAATTTTAACTTTTTCATCATTTTTCACAATCTTTATTGAATTTGTTTTTAATAATTTCATCCATGATATTCTAACCCCCTTTGAAGTAGAAATCTCCAAAGTTCTATCAATCAAATTCTTTAATAAACAAATTTGCAAATTCAGATTTTTCAAATCTTTTGAAGTAGAAGTCCTTTTGGCTCCCAATTTATAATTTAAAAATTTTTCAACTAATCAGGTTTTGCAAATTTTCAAATTTCTATTGGAATAGAAATTCTTATCGCTCCAAATTTTAATTTATCAATCAAATTCAAATAAATTTTAATCAAAATTTTCAAATCTTTTTTGAAGTAAAAGACCTTGTGTCTCCCTACTAATTTATTAAATTTGCGAATTCTCCTAATCAATCAATATTTCAAATTTTGATTACAAAATAATTGTTTGCATATAATTGTTTTTTTGAAAAATCTATTTGAAGTTGAAAATATTTTGACTCCCTATTTATCAATAAACAATTTTCTAACGATGACTTTTGGGATTCGTTGGATTCCAATGCTAAGTTAGTCTGCCTAAGATGGGGTAGCCCCTAGATTGGTTTTACCTTAAGCTTAAGAAATTATTAGATTTAGGAAGGTCTTATTGGTGATTTAAGGGGTCTCTACGTGAATACCTTTGTGTTGGTTGATCTCGATATCAACATCATGGAAGGAATGGTTTTAGAGCCCACATCTTTAGATGTTGATAAATATGTAAAAAATATTCTTAAAAATGGGGGTCTCTAGAACTACTTGAAGAAATTCCATGGGTATGATAAGGATATTGCAAAGCAAATGGATTACTCATGGAAGAATGGTGTGGTTTGTGTTGGTGGGATGGAATTCAAAATATCTATCCCATTGGTCATGGAAGTAATTGATTTACCATTATATGGGGAAACTCATAATAAAGAGAAGCACATGTTGGCAAAGGAATTAGGGTATTTTCTAGGAGAAGCCCAAAGCTTCAAAATGTATTTAAAAGGATAGTTATGCAATATCAATGGGATAGAGTGGTGTTTGTCATTATGAATTACTTCATGTTGGATGTGAAGACTGACCTCATCCGCAGCTACCATGTGATGTTCCTAAATCAACTTTAGAGGGATAGACTGATGAACATCCCGATGTTCTTATATGCATGCATGGAAAAATCTATGTTGGACATCAAGAGAGGTAAAGGTACTTATCCAATTCATCAGGATCTTTCTCTGTTTATTTTTTAATACATGGCTTAGTTTAAGGGAGGCCTAACGGTGGTGATCTAATATCCCTTCATTGCTACGAAGGAACCTATTACCACTGCAAAAACTCCTAAGAAGTCTACCAACAACCCAGTGGAGTTTGATGATACTTCCTTTAGTCTCCCTATAAGGAGTAAGAAAACTTAAAGGACTAATTCAACTCACCCTAGAAAGGTGTTTACCTCTACTAGTGGGGGTGTGAAGAAGGTCGGGAGATCTATATGTATTTTTGGTAAGAAGACCGATTCTATTAAGGACCCTATGGTAGTTATGGACTTGACGTCAGAGGATGTTTCCCCCTCAAAAAAATAAACTAATTTTACTTTAATATCTATTGGATGTGGCCCTAAATTTTTTTGTCAATTTAATGATTGATAGCTAGGTCTTCCTAATGGACAATATGAATGGGATCATGTTGTGTGTTGATGAGATCAAAAGTATGATTATGTGTCTCCAAAATGCGTTGGAAGTATCCATTTTGGGCCACCCTAATGTGGAAGGTAATGTTGTGGTGGAATGATCCCTAAAATCTCTACGGTTACTGGATCCTTTTTTTATGGTCTTGTACTTTTTTGGTTGGCTTTCTAGTCTTGAATATTTGTATTCCTGTTATCTCTTTTGGACATTGATGGGGCCTATTTTGCTTCCTAGTTGTTTGCCTTGTAGGGCTATTTGTTCTTTCAGAAGACTTTGACTGCTTTTCTTAGTTCTTCTTTACTTCTTTTTGTACAAGGTTTGGGGACCTTTCAACACCCCTTCTTATATCCAATCAAAAAAATAAATATACAATTTTCTACTTTTCAACTTTTTCAAAAATCTATTTCATAAATCCAAAAATATTTTCACTCTAATCATTCTTCAAATTTTAATAAAGTTAATTTATCCTCTAAAACTTTATCAAATTCAAAATATATCAAAATTTAAATTGTGAATTTTAATTAAAGGTTTAGCTTTATAACTCCAATGTGAAAGCACTAAAATATTTTGCTTGAATTCAAAAATTTGTAACCCTTACCTCAATTTATGTTAGCTTTCTTAATAGGTTGACTCACATAAAGCTTTAACTAGGATCAAGAATAAATTAAATGAATGCCATTAATAAAACTAACAATAAATCTCGTTATAACAATATCTCATAAATAACTTGAATATGCACAATATACAAGGATGATTCTTATTGATACATTGCTTGGAGAGAGATATCCAATATATAATATTACATGTCTTTTTAGTACTCTGATTATTGCTCTCCTATAATGGTTGGGAGATGCATCCTTTGATATTACTCATATGAAGATAAACTCTCATCTTGTCACATATTATTGTGACTCGTCATTCTCTCATATTGACACATATATTATATAAAATATAAATCATCTACCAAACTAATATTATAAGGGGTTCAAATAATGTAATATCTCCAACACCCCTTCGTATTACATTATTTTGTAGGAAGTATTTTTGCATTCAATCTCCAAGTTTTCATTCTTCATTCTTAGATCTTCCTCTATAAATTATTTTTTTGCTTCTGGATCAATGTATCCGAGTCACCTCTGGGTCTCTACCTCTAGGTCACTTCCTCTAGAACTTTACCTCTAGGTTACCTCTAGATTATCATTGTCTTTGGGTCATCCACTAGAATATTTATAAGACTATCATCTCTATAGGATCATCACTATAGATGCTTTCATTATAAGTCATCTTCCAAGCTATGCTTGGTCTTCTTTCTCTCTTTATGCTATGGGACCTCTTTCCACAAGTCTCTTTAATCTGCTATTCACTTTCAATATCAAGGTATGTCTTCAAGACCTAAATCAATATTATAGATTGCCTTCTATTCTGAATAGATTTATTGGAATAGGTAAACTCAATCTATCTTATACTTTCCTGAGTTGGTTCTTTCTCAAAATTTTGAAACTTAATCTTCACTAGTTATTCTTCAACCTAGTGGTATGCAACTTTCAAGTTCTATGCAAGTAAGCTTTTATTATACTTGGTTTCCTTCTATAGAAACCATACAACATTCCTTTCATTTTATCCCATTCATCTATGTTTATCCATCCACAATCCACTTTTACTTTGTAGTATTTCTTTTCTTTTTGTAGATAAAACATTTGTGAGTGATTATGTCCACCACAAATTTTACAACTATGGATATTCCAACATATATCTATCTTGTGTCCATATCTACCGAAAAATAATTACATATGTTCTCTGTTACAAAATTTATTTTTTCATTTTATTTTTCATTATTATTGATCTATCAATCCTTGTCATAGATTTGATATTACTATTTCTTATCATAAATTTAGTTTTTGATTCCTTGTTTCTTATTTATCCTATATATCCAATACCTTCATATTTTGGTCTTATTTTTTGTACAACTGGTTTTTTCATTCTATGTTCATGTTTACCCAAACCTGTGTCTTCATATCCTATTTTATTCAACAACTTTGAACCAAATCCTTTTGTGTGTTTTAAAAATAACCAAAGATATCATTAGACTGATCTCTATCAATATCAACACAACTATGTGCATCACTATTTCTGTCATCATTTGAATCTATGTCAACATCAATTCTGATAGCATAAGCCTTTTCTAAACAATCATGAACTATATTCAAATCACTTGTATCACATGTAGCATCTAACTTGGTAACAAGTTGTTTATCCTTGTCATGAATTCTAGATCACTACTATCATTATAACTCTCATCTTTTTATTTTTGATAAAGATCACTAGTATCACAATATGCATTTATCATTAATGGTTTTGATTCTATAGTATTGCAACATGAATCTATCATCATGAGCCTTAAATCATTTGTATCACAAGAGACATATTTCATCATTGGTTTGTTCCCTAATTCTTCAACTTTTCTTGCTTTCTCATCTTAGAAATATTTAGAGTGATTATTCCCTTGTAGATTGTTTTCCATAGACTAATAGGTATAGTAACACTATTTACAATAATCATTAGCATCATTAAGAACATATTGCATGCATTCTTGAAGCATTAGAAATTCTCCCTGATCTGCTTCACTAATAATATCAACAAGCTCATTTTCCAAATCTATAGTCATTTCCTCTTGCTTTTTATTCTTACCTTTTAGAACTTCATTAGAAAGTAATGCCATATACATTATCTTTCCTATATCATAAGGTAATGTAAAAACATCTTTAGAGTTTATTTCTACTTCCTCAAGTTTTGAATTTAGATAATTTTCTAGCATTGCAAAACTTTCATTTTTGGCTTCTCTCATGATTGATTGCAAGACCCTCTTTTTCTTCATTGATGTATTCTCTTGACTTTCAATTTTTTCTATCATCTTTTGAGTATAACATTTTAATTTTTCCAATATTTTCTTAGTCTTTTCTAGTGAGTCATCTTCAACATATATTGGTTCTTCTTGAAAATATAAGTTTTCTACTTCAATTATTTTTGACAACTCATGTATTTTTGTTTCTATTTTTTGATCATTTGTTTTCTTTTTCATTTGTTTTTCTTTGCCATGTTCCTTTGAAGTAGTAGCCCTCCTAGGATTAAACAACTGAAGAATGAATTTTACAAATTTATATTTTTCCTAAAGTTTGAGGTTGAAACCCTTTTGTATCCCAAATAACTAAATTTACAATAATTCACTAATTCAATAATGAAACTTTCTAAAATATATATAAAATCAATATAACCTTTAAATATCAAATTTTAAAAACTTTTATAAGAAGAAATCCTTTGATGTTGAAAACCTTTTATCTCCTTAATTTGATTTTTCAAATACTTCAATTAAATTCAAAAAAAATAAAGTTTAAATTTTTCAAATTTTAAAACTTTAAATAATCATTAATCCCATTTTTTTAAATAAATTCCTCCACTCAAAATTTTTAATAAACTTTAGCTCTCCAATTTCAATTAATAGAATAATTTTTTTTATTTGGTTATGTAAGAAACCCCTAAGACCAACGCACGGGACTGGGCAGTCTCCTTCCAACCATGACCCCTGTAAATTTGAGAGCTATGCTTATCAATAGGGAATTTAACACACATCCACCACACACCCACCCCCTCACACACTCGCCCACACTGCAGTTTGAACCTTGGACCTCCCAAAGAAGAGCCAAAGCTTGAACCGTTACATTGTCCCCTTAGGACTAATTAATAGAATAAATTTAACTTCTAACTTTAAAAACTTATCTCTCTATTAATTAAAAAATTTCAACCCCCTTTTTATTATTTTTTATTAAATTATCCTCTTCCTATTTCCTTATATCTCCACGTCCACTTTCAATACATGGAAATATTTTTAAAGCCTTTATTTATTTTATTTTAATATTTTGTCTTATCTTTCTTTTTCTACATGCCCGATAGATATCACCTAACTTTTAATCCTTTTCACTCCAAACTCAGGATTTTTGCCAACTTTAGGTTTTTATTATGGTCATGCTAGGTTGTCTCGCATAAAGATATATTTCCCTCTCTTTTTTTTGGATATATAGGAGAGTTGGTTACATTCACATTATTTTTAATAAATGTCAAGTGTAAGGTTCAAACCACATGGGTTACCCCCAACAAATCTATACTACCTTGTTATTTTTATAACCCGATGTGAAGAGGACCATCGATCGCTCGAGATTCATACTGTCATCGTCGATTTAGCATGCACTCAAAAGATTTGGAGTAGACTACTACCTTTGCAAACAAGCATGCCCCCAAGGTTTGAACTTAAGCATCTTCTGGGTAAGTGCCTAGCTAGACAAATAATTATTAAAGATAAAAGAAATGTTATGTGCAACACTTTGCCATCAATGTATTGTTCCCACTGTAGAGATAATGTAGTTGAGGAGTTTAAGAATTTTAAACTCCAAATATTTTAAATCAGTTCTATGGCTATTCTAATTGTTTTCTATAATATTAGAACCTCTTTTTTATTATTTGAATTTGCCCAAGTAAGTCTCTTTCCTTTTTTTAAAACTTTTTAAATAAACCAATTGAATTTCTTATCACTCCAAACTTCAAGAAAAAAATAAATATTTATTTTTTAATATTTCAAATAATAAAAATTTAACTAAATAGACATCCTTATTACTCTATATCTGAGATAATTAGAATAATTAGGAAACCAAAGAATAAACTTATAACTCCTAATTTTTTTAAATCATTAACCTTAGGACTCCTTAAATAGCTTAAATAAAAAATAAAACTTTAGTGTACCTTATTATTGGCTCTTATTCTTTGTTCCCTATTGCAGCAAACATTGTTCTCTATTGCAGCAAACACTGTTCTCTATGACAGCAAACACTTCCATGCTGGGATGCTCAAAAAAAAAACTCTTTAGGTTCTTTTCAAATAAGCAAAACTTTTTCTTAATTGGGCTTTTCATCAGATGGTGACAATTGTCCCAATACCTTCATTCATATTATCTCTCAATGACTCTAATACCACTATTAGCTTTTTTAATAGGTTAGCTCACATAAAGCTTTAACCAGGATCAAGAATAAATTAAACAAATACCATTAATCAAAATAACAATGAATCTTGATATAACAATATCTCATAAATAACTCAAATATGCACAATATACAAGGATGATTCTTATTGATACATTGCTTGGAGAGAGATCTCCAATATATAATATTACATGTCTTTTTAGTACTCTGATTGTTGATCTCCTCTAATAACTAAGAGATGCATCCTTTCATATTCCTCATATGAAGATAAACTCGCATCTCGTCATATATCAATGTGGCTCTTCATTCTCTCATATTGACACATAGTATATAAAATATAAATCATCTACCAAGCTAATATTATAAGGGGGCCAAATAATGTAATATCTCCAACAATTTATTCTTTGTCTTCAATGCATGTTGTTATGCACTTGTCAAAGCATTATGGTAGGATTACCTTTAGAAAAATGATAGATAATGTAACGTCTCAAAATTGACGTTACTTGCATGTTCCCAATGAACGTTACAAGATAACAATCAATAGCTTCCTCAAACCTTAGCTTAGATTTTCCTTGAAATTGATTTTTTAACACTTCAAATTCCTCCAGAATGCACTCCACTCTTTTTGTCTAGACTACACTTTGCTTGTTTGGCTTGCTACAACTCCATGCTCCTCATTTTCCTCTCAATTTGCTTTAGGAATTGCTACTTGAGGTTTCAGTTTGTGTAAGCATTATTCCCTTAGTTTTTTGCTCACAAAAAGGAAGCATATCATCTCTTCTTTGGGCTCTTCTCTAGTGCCTTTGCTCATGATAATAAAGCCACAATGTCCCCTCCCTTGGGCTTTTATTTGTGCTTTTACTCTTGACTATGAAAAAAGCATCCCTTCTAGGCTCTTCTATAGTGTTTTCGCTCATGGTTGTGCATCCAATATCTCTTATTTTGGGATTTTGTCCAGTGCTTTCACTCATGGATGTGAAGCCAACATCATTTTTTATAGGCTCTTATTTGATGCTTTCGCTCACGACTGTGAAGCCACTGTCCCTTATCCTAGGCTCTTATTTCCTGTGATTCTAGAAAACACTTGAGAAATGTTATCTTTGAATGTCTCTTCAAATTTTGTAGTCCCTTCTGCAGTAGGTAGGATTATGTTGAATATTCTCCAACCCTAATAGCTCTATTTATTTTCTCTGTTGGTTCTATTTGATTACTAATATTAAATAATATCATGCTACCCAAAATTTGGCCTATGTTTCCTTTACATGGATCAAAAAGTTTAATTTTTTAAATTCACACCAAAAACTTCCTTCTATGCTAGCTTTAGAGACCCCTCGAAGTAGCTCTAAATATAACTCTTCCAAGAAGGATAGAGTATAATATCTCTAATACCATTGTTGGCTTTTTAGCCAGATCTTCATAAGTCCTAATATTCAAGATCTTGAGTAGTCTCAAATATAAGAGCAATATTTATATTAAATGACCAAAATAATGAACATAACATTCAAAAAATAACGATAATATGAATAAAATGGTCAATATTATTCATGCAATAACATGAAGAAAACTTGTATACAAGCTTCTTTGTATGATGCTTGAAATACAAATATTCCTCAATGATCCATTACATGGAGCTTTATCTCCATAATATAGCCTTACAAATATGACTCTTCAATACTTGACTATTACTCTCCTCACATATCTAGGAGATGCATCTTTTCATATTCCATGCATAAGATAAATCCTCTCATGTCTTTTGGCTTCTCATATTGCCACTTGTATACATGACTCTTGGATCTCTATTTATTCTATGACACTTGCACACTTTACTATATGACACATTGCACACTCCTACACATTCTATTACAAGATAATTTTGCACTTTCTTGCTCCTCACACTTGCACACATAATTACATGACACTTGTGCATATCCTATACATGAACTCTTACATAAATGGAAAATATAAATCACACTCTTAAAATATAGAATCACACCCTAATCTACTACATATTTACATTTGTACCATAAAGGTACCATAGGAGTATATTAACATGTACAAAATAATGTAATATTCTCTGACATGTATGACATAATAAATAAGATGGGGTGGTGTGGGTGTTGCCTAATAACATGGTAGTTTAGATAGAATAGTGGGAGAAGCCTTTTAAGAGCCTAAGCCTTGATCAAATTTGGAATTTGATTCCCTTTCATTATGAATGGGAAGTTTGGTTGGAGAGAAACAAAAGGATTTTCAAAGTGGAGAAGAGATCTACATCCAAGAACAAAGAACAAATCATAGAATCCATAGTGGAGAATATTAAAGTATTGAAAGTGCATGAGAATCCAAAGTCAATGGAGGAGGTAAAATTCAGTGAACATTAGAATATAAGTCCAGTTGGGGTGAATGACAGTCCTTGAGAATACTTGAGGAGCATGACTAAGTGGTAACCACCCAAACAAGGATGGTAGAAACTAAATTTTGATGGGGCTTCTAAAGGTAACCTAGGGAAGACTAGAGGAGGAGCAGTTCTAAGGGATATTCAACGAATGTTGATTGGAGCAATTAGTGGATACTTGGGCATTATGACCAATCATAAGGCTTAATATAGAGCAGTATTTGTAGGAGTAAAGATGGCATTTTAGTTGGGGGCTAGGAAACTAATAAAATGGTAGTGGTGAACTAGACAATAGTAGACATAGTAATAGATATAGTAAGATCTTTGAATTAAATAGAAGAATTTGAGGTGGTATATGTGTATAGAGAAGGAAATGGGGTGGCCAATTGGCTAGCCAATTGGGGATCTCTTAGAGAGGAAGATAAAATATGGATGCCACTATATGGGATCCATCTAGATGTACTCTATTTAGTGATGAACGAGGGAGTAAATATAGAAAGTTAATTCACTAGGTGAAATTCATTATTTCCAAAATATCCATAGTAAAAATATTTTTGGATATATGTGTACTTGTTTGTTGAGGGTTCCATTATTTGGAGATCTATGGGATTTGTTTGCTTTTAGCCATAATAATTTGAGAAATCTATCGATTTGGATTTTTGTGTAATTTGTCTACCGAGGATTCCATTTTTTGGAGATCTATGGATTTCTACTAAGGGTTCTATTTTCTAAAAATTTATGGCTTTGTTTACTGAGAGTTCCATTTTCTAGAGATCTGTGGATTTGTTTGTTAAGGGTTTCATATTTTGGAAATTTGTGGACTTGTCTACTATGGGTTCCATTTTCTAGAGATTTGTAAGGTTGTGACTTTTTGGAAGCATTGTGATGTTTCAAGTGTGAAATCTATCTGTTTGGATTTCATGGGATTTGTCTGTTGAGGATTCCATTTTTGGGAGATATGTGGATTTGTCTATTGAGGGTTTCATTTTTTGGAGATCTATGGATTTGTTTGTTGAGTGTTCCATTTTGTGGAGATCTATGGACTTGTCTGCTAAGGATTCCATTTTTTGGAGACTCTTCAAAGATATGAATGTACAAAGATTGGAAATTGATGCAAATATATAGATTTTTGAAATAAGGTCGTTTAATGTTTAGATTGTCCTGTAGCCTTTGAAGATGAGGCTTTTTTGTTGGTAAGACTGGACAAATGAGTCTAGGAATGTAAAATAGTTTGGACCCTTAAAAAAACCTAGATTTTATCCTAATAAAAAACAAAGAGAAAAGAAAACTCAAAGGGATATTGATATAAAAACAAAATCAAATATCACAAGTGTTAACGAGAAGTGGGACTAATCCCATAAACAATGATGATTAAAATGATATAGTGGAATATTAAGGGCATGAATAAGACCCATAAAAAAGAGGTATTAGGGAATTGGTAGGTTGTTATATACAACATATTTGTAGGTATGGAAATGAGGTAGCAATTTTTTTAAGTATTGATTTTCATTTTAGCAAAATGCAAATTTTAGAAGGCAAATGAATAAGTGAGATTTTCTCTTAATTAAAATTATATCAAGGAGTTGATTGAGGAAATATAGCAATTTGTGGAAGATGATAATTTATTTTCCAATTGGCTATATGGGATTGAAATGGGCCCCACCTATATTATATCATCACCTCATAGTGGTATTACAACAAAGTTTTGATATTATCCAGTATTTCTTGGCAAGATTCAAACCTAAGTCTCTCCTTAAATATTGAGGAATCTAATTGGTTGAGCTAATGTCATTTGATTTTTCATGTTTTACAGGTTTTTGAAAGGAGCCTTGATCCCCTTGTATCAGGGTTTGAACTTAGGTCTCTTGGATGAAAATCTAAAGATATACCACTATGGTATCTCTCACGAGAAGATGATAAAATTTTTTAATAAAAAGACAAATGAAGAATATCTTTGATAAAAAAGACAATTTGTATATGGTTTAATTAACTTGGTAGCAATATAATAAGAACAATAACATGTTTTGTTAGTGAGAGTGACCTCCAATAAAAACCACATAGATTATTAAGAAGAATGAATGCAAGAAAATAACTATAATTTATGGAAGTGATGATCATATGCTAGTAGTTGTGTAAAGAGTTTAAAATTATGCTTATAAAATTATGTTAGAGAATTGCTTGGTCAATCAAAGTTTAGATGTTTAATTATACAAAGCACCTATACCATGGTTTAGCATTGTTAATCTTACTTTTTATCCTTGCAATATACTTGGCTTTTTAAGCATTCCTTCCACTTTGCCAAATAATATGATGCCTTTTATGGTAAAATCCTCCCATCATTTGGAGTATATGCTTATACTAGAACTTATAATAAAATTATTTCAATTGATTATGTGTTGTGTATATATATAAATGAAATAGCTATTTGTCCTTTAATACATGATTTTTCTTTTATTAATTTCTCCCATTATATTTGCTCCAATAATAAAGTGATGGGATTATATGGTATTTACTGTAAGTGTTATAATCACTTATGTAGTATAATATTAATGAATAAAATTAATTATTTTAAAAACTCTTATTATTGTAAAGAATATTTGTTTTATTATCCCTATCTATAAATTAGGGAAAGGGTTATTAGAAAACTTAAACATTATTATTTTCATCATTTATAGGTTGAAAATAATTTATTATCAATTATTAATTTTTTTTATATTTTAATAATCATTTATGTGTTAAAGGAATCAAGTGGTGTTAGCTTAATCGGTTAGATTCATCAATGTTTAAGGAGGAGACCTAGGTTCGAATCTTGCCAAATGATACATTGATAATATCCAAGATTTGTTGTAATACTACTATGTGGTGATGATGTAATACGGGTGGGGCCCATTTCAATCCTATATAACTAATTGAAAAAATTAAGTTAAAGTAAAATTTAAACTCGGGAGGAAGTATGATCTAAGAGGGAGTGTGAGCCAGGAGGAAGTGCGAGCTGGGAGGAAGTGCAAGCCAAGGGGGAGTGAGATTTGAGAGGAAGTGCAATCTAAGAGAGAGTGTGAACCAATAATTCAATCATGGCGAAAGAACAGCAAGTTCATACAAATTGCATCAATGCTTCAAACCCTTACCATGAATGCGTGGAACATTATTTCTAGAAAATTGATAAAGCAAAGGAACATAAAAAAAATGGATTGGGTCTATTGGGAGCTGAGAGAGAGTGCAATTCAATAATTAGTACGAGGTAGGAGAGAGTGCAAGCTGGGAGAAAATGCAAGCTGAGAAGGAGTGTGAGCCAAGAGTGAGTGCAAGCCAAGAGTGAGATCCATTAGCTAGTATGGAAGAAAAGTCATATTTAAAAGCCCTAATGGGAAGTTAGCATACCCTAGTTAGAAGTATGGAGGCCTAAGTTGGAGATAAGAAAAAGAGCAAATATATGGTAAGTTCGATCCAAGTAGCAGATGTTACACCATAAGTATCAAGGATGAGATAATTGTGCATGATATAACGGTTCTTACAAGTAGAGGGTTAATATGTAAGTTCTATAGATCATGGCCAAAAATTTTGGAGATTCAAAATTGGATCAAGTGAAAGTGGATATTAAATTCAAATTACTCCATGACTTTTCTTCCTAAAGGTTTTTCCTCATCATCTTTTCCAGTTCAAAAATTAGGGATAAAATAATGGTTGGTGGCCCATGGTTTAGGGGAAGAGATACAAATAATTTGAGACCATGGAATGAAATATTTTCTATTGAATATGGGTTAGGATTTTTGGACTTCCATATCAAATCATAAATAAGAATATTTTGAAGAATACTAGAGATACCCAAGGGAAATTTATCAAGGAAGGACTAACTACTAAGGAGCAAAAGCATGCTATATATACTCGAATATGTGTTGCTATGGATATTTCAAACTTTTACCACAATCCTTTAAGATTAAATTTGAATGAAGAGAATGGGATCAACAAGTAGATTATGAAAATATTGCATTTTATTGCCACACATTTTATTGTTGGGTACCGAAATGTCATCAAGCTTTACTTGACACTGCAACTATCTATCTTCCAATTTTCTGTCCAGGCATGCACCCGATAGTCGCAGCTCGACACTCAAGCATTGGATGGATCAAAGAAAACTTCAATCCAACCTCCAGAGTAGGTTGGTTCCTTGTCAACTTAAAATGGTGTTGACTCAATTAAAGCTCCAATAGGGTTTTGAGATAAGGGTTAGAAAAGGTTTAGGGTTAGAAATGTTATAAAGAAATAGTGGTCGGATAGGCTAACAACATAGGCAACTACAACAAAAGGCTCCCACAAGCTATTTCTAGTGTCCCATCACTCAAATACACATTACCCAAATTAATGAAACCTTCACACATTAAAGCATAAGCAGAGAAATATTGCAGAAAGCAATTCCAACATCCAATATTGATAATCCAAATAGCAGAATAAACCAATAGTCAGATTTAACAAAAATAAACTTCCTAACAATACAGATCTAATCAAGAACAGATTTCAACTACTCTCACAACTAGTAATCCAAAAGCTGGAATGAACTAACCATTCAAGTATTAACAGAAATGCAGTCCAAGACTTTGAACCTCTTGCACAAGATAATGAAGATGACAAATTTGAGTCGAACAATCAGAGTAATGCTCCTTCCATTAGCTCACAAGAATATTTACAGTAGGGCAAGCAAACACACTAGAGCCGACCCTAAAAAATGAGGGTTCGACCTCTATTTATAGTTTGTAAATGAAATAATAATAAGGAACATTACAAAGATTACATATTTTCTAGATCAACAGAGAGTTCTTGCTGGCATCATCTTACTGGTTCAACCTTC
Source organism: Wollemia nobilis (assembly GCA_028583015.1). Lineage (NCBI taxonomy): Eukaryota > Viridiplantae > Streptophyta > Pinopsida > Araucariales > Araucariaceae > Wollemia > Wollemia nobilis. The sequence continues at coordinate 749,738 of JAQPPZ010017170.1, forward strand.
GAGAAATCCATTGTACATAGACCACCATGGCAGCTCAGATCCTCTGCAACTTGTTGGTTGGTTGGTGATAGTTGGCAAATAGGCCATTAGAGAATGCATCTCATCCATCAACTCTTCTTGGAAGCTCGCTTCATCGTCGATCTGCAACTGCATCTAGTTCTTGTTCTTGAAACCCTTCGATGCTTTGGCTTCCTATCTCCCAACTGACTGTGTTCGAATCTAGTGAGAAAATGCTTTTAAATACTTTAGAATTATTAGCAGAATCTTGACCGTTGATCTTCCCCATGCATGACTTCGATTAGATCTTGGAATATACTCTGTACAATGGTGGGGAAAAACCAAAGCACCATTCCACTCTTTTAAGTTGATGATGTCACCTTCCATGGCTTTGATTATGTGGAATGCCAATCCGGCATGAAATGCATTAAGAGTTAAGCGGGATGAAATCCGCTCGTCAACCTTCCTCTTTCTTCTTTGACTTTGAAGCAACCAAAAATCTACACTACAAAAGATGTTGACATCATATTTGCTTTATAAATCTATGGAATGCCAATCCGCACTCAAGCAAGTGTAAATCTCCTTTGTCACCAATCCGCACTTGCCATAGTGTAAAATAGCTTTACCTCCATTTCACACTAGAGTTAGTGTAAAATGCTTCTTATCGCCAATCCAAAAAGAGTTCAAAATACTCTTTGTCAATGATATGCACTTCTTCTATGAATTTTCACCTCTTCATCACCATTTTGAACCAAAATACTCTATCCACTCGCTAGAATTGGTCTCATCAACACTTAGCCACTCGGAGGATGTCAAAAAATACAAGCAATCACCATTCTGCACTTCTCCTTGCACTGACATCATCTTCACCCAAAACTTTTATGAAATCGAAACATCACCAGTCCACTACCAAATGCATTATAAACTATGCAAAATTTCTCCAAGTGAAAAATGTACTAAGTGTTGGGCGGATTAGAAAACTCTTGTTGCGGATCCGCTCCAAAATACACTAAAAAATATGTGGAATCAAAACTTCATACCTTAGATAAAATTTTCAATGTTTTCTAAGGATGTGGCCATTTTGGGCCTACATTCTAGTGCCTCCTAGGTGGATTTGCTCGCAAAGCCATCAAACTCAGAGTCTTATCCATTGGGCATCAAGAGTCAAAAATGCTTATCTTCAAAAATGCTTTAAAGAATAACTTCCATATGAACACTACCCTCTAAAAACTTTATGGTCATCTTAGAGGATAAACGTTCATATCGAGACCATGCTTCATACATCCTAGAGGATAATGGTTCATATGGAGACTATGCCATAAGCATTAATGTCTATGCCATTCCAGAAAAACTACCTCACTACTCCATCAAAACATAACTATGTTCTCCTTATAAAGCCCTCTTACAATTCATGATAAAATACCTTCACACAAAACTTGTTTTTTTTGTGTCTCTCTAGACTCATGCTTTTATTATTTCTTTCTGACCATGTCAGAGTAAAAATGAATCAAAAAAATACAAAACTTATGACTATATATGTACAAAAAAAATTGCTAAGATTGTGCCCCTTCAGGGTCTACAACATCTCTATTCAGCTCTTCTTCTTGTTGAGCCTCTTCTTCATCTTCCTCAGCTTCTTCCTCAGGAGAAGATTGCTCTTGATTTTTCTCTCTAACATCATCACCAAACAATTGTACCATTAATTTCAAAGTCTGTAGGGCTTGTTTCTAGGTTGCTTCTGAGGGATTGGAAGTCTCTTTTAGCTGCTTGTAAATATACTGGAGTTCACCAATATCTTCATAATAAGCAACACTTCCTTTATTTACCAAGTCTTCCATAAGGTCTCTAAGCTAAATCAATGATCATTTGTGAAGCCCGCTCTTGGTCAATTGGTTCCTCTAGAGCATCAATTTTAGATTCATCTTGTAAGCTCTCTCTAGTACTTTTCTTAATCTCTTCAACTGATAGCAAGTTATGATCTTCCATCCACAAACCTCTAAAACCAATTTGTATCATTTCCTTGTTAACATCCACTACATCCTTGATTACTCCTTCAATTTTGTCATACAATAGCCAAGCCTTTTGAAGTGCTTTATGCTTCTTCACTACAATCCTGGTAGCAACTCTAGCAATGTTCCATTCTTTATTAGGGATTGGCTTGGCAGAATCACTAAGTCTACTATCCACCAACCTATAAATTTGCTCTACTAGAATTACCATAGGCTATAGTTCTCTAGTGATTTTATCCAAATACTTTTGAATACTCTGGAGTAAGTGGCTAGCATCATCTAAATAATCAATAATAATTCAAGCCCTGAGCATTTCTCTTGAACTTCAGAGAGCAATTCTTTTCTTACTTTCTTTAATCCATCTTTGGAAAAACTAGAAGATTTAGCTTTCTCAATCTGAAGTTGCTGCTTCAAACTTTGTATCTCCTTAGCCTATTCTTCATTCAACTTTTTTTGCTCTCCTAGCTACTCCTTGAGCTTATTAGCTTCTTGAAACTTTTCTTGCCAACTCTTAGCTTCCTTTTTCAAAGCTTTCTCCACTTCTTTCTGATTGCTGATAGTTTTCTGAAGCTTTTCAATTTGCTTTTCCAACTTACCCACATTTTCTTTAAATATATCATTCTTCACATAAAAAGTATCCAAGTGGGCTTTGGCTATTACCAATTCATCTTCATCAGGCAGCTTCTCAATATCTTTAGTATGCTCTTCAATACGATAATCTTGAACTATCATCTCAGTTTCAGGCTTGCTCACCAGGGGAATCATGGACCTAGAAGTCCTTTGCCTTGAAACTAGATCAACAAACATGCTTCTTCTCCTTGTAGCCATCCTATTAGAAGGCTTAGATAACTTTTCTACCTAGAAATCATTGATTTTATGTGTAGCTTCCTACTCCTTCTATAGAATTTCCTAGGTAGGGTAACTTGTAGCAAGAGGAGAAGAAGACACAAGGAATGTAAGGGTAGAATCAATAGTTGATACTAGTGGTGCAGAAGTATTTATAGTAGAATCTATGACCATAGTGGAATCTGTGACCACTACCATTGTTGCAATTGGTAAACTTATGGACAATGAAGGGAGACTCACAGATGGGTGAGGGGGTGAACTAGAAATAATTTGTTTCTCATATGATGGTGGTGGTGGTAATGGTGAAGTTGAAACTATGGGAGATGATGAGAGGGGAATTTTAGCTGATGAATGTGGAACTTTGGATGATGAAGGTGGAATCTCAGATAATGAAATAGGGACTTGGGGTGACCTTGGGGGAGATGGATTAGTTTGTACCTCAGTAGTGACTGATGAAACAGGAGGTGAACTATGAGGTGGAGAAGGTACCTTTATTACAACTTCTTATTCAGAAAGGGAAGGAGATTTCCTTGGGGAATCTGGAGGAGGAAGAGGAGAAGAGGGATTAGAGACCATACCTTCACCTACTAATGTAGGGTTTTCTAGAGTTGTCTCTATGATCTACTATTGTTCTTGTTGTATCAATTCTTCAATAGCTAAAACAATTATTTTCTCAACTATATCCTCTTTATCCAACCTCTGTTTCTTTGAGATCTCCTTCTCAACTCTTTCTGGGGCCCTTTTGGCCTTTCTTTGAAAAACTTGATAGGTAACTTTCTCAACTTCCATTTCTTCCTCAGAAAACCCTTCTTATACTATTTCCTCTAGCAATACCTACTCAAAAATGGGATTTAACTCCACTATTACTATAGTGGTGAAACTCAGAGGTGTAAACCTGAAGCTCTCATCCTTTTATTTCTAGTTTATATCTATATCTAGAGGTTGAGCACCCAGGGCTAGGTGCTTAGGCCTATTTTTTGTCTCTATAATTGGTGCATTGACAGTCCTCTCATCAGAATAGTGCATTTTACTCATCAACCGTGCTCCTTTTGGAAATTGTTCTATCTACTCAGTTGAAGGCTGAAAAGGCTTCAAGACTTCAACAATGGTTAATGGAGTATCAGGTTCCTCTTCTTCTAAATGTGGGGATGGAGAATCAGGCCCAGATTGTGACTTGCCATATATGAGTACTATATTTCTCGTGTCTTTGGGACTCCAAGTTTGGAGATTATTGTCATACCTTTTAGAGAATTCAACATCCATTTTAATCCCAAACTTGGACTTTGTTTTACCAGTATCGACTCTCATCCTCCACCAATCTGATATCTTGGCCTCATTCCATTTCCCTTTATGCTCTATCTTTTCATCATCAGGTTCTTGAGATTGAGAGTCTTCTTTCTTTTCTATTTTTCCCTCAATATCCTTAATGGTAGACTCTTTCAACTGATGTTTTACATTGTTTTTCAGGTCAAAATCCACAATTTTCTCATAAAAGTCCAACCATGGAGGGAGTTGATCCATTTTAGAAACATTCCATTCTAAAATATTAGTTTCTTTGTTATTTCTACCTTGTTCAAAATGGGGCCTAGATCTCTTTTCAAATTTGTAGGCCTTTTCTCCATTTAAGGCAATATTTATTTTATAGAATATGTCATCTGGATCATAACTCCATCTCTGAGGAATATAGAACAGACCCAACCTATCTAGGTATTGGTCAATTTGTTCACCCTACCACTTCTTTGTAATAGTTATATCACTAACATTTTGGTAGGTCAACATAGACTTCCTCTTTCTCCCAGAACCATAGTTCAAATCAATAGATTCTGCTTGCCTCAAATATTCTAAGGCAAATAGCCTCTCTATGACAAAGTGAGGTAGCAGAAAAGGCTTGCCTTGGAAGCCATACAGTCTAATGATTGTGCCCTCTATTAGGAGATACCAGTCTCCTTCCTCTACACCCTCTGCTCTCAATATTTTCTCATCCAAAAGTGGTATCCTAGGGCAAACTCCATACATTATTTTCAATGTTGGCCCTAAGAATTCCAAATTGAATTTATAAAAGACTCAGTACTTCTGAGATGCTTAGTCCAGTAATAAACTGGCATGGGTTCTCCTTCATTGGTCTTGTCCTTGATTGGAATCCAAGGCATCATATCTCTTACAGCAGTGAAAAACATCCAGACCAAGCTTGAACAATATCGAAAACAAGGTGCATCAGAGCTTCTTTTCAATGCTACTAATTGCTCATGTATTCTCTGGGTAAGGAAAGTTGGCCAATCAAAATAGATAACCCTAATACCCTTTTTATCCATACCTTTCTCATACATCCTCTCATTGGAAATGTAATATGCAATGGCTATTTTCCAACCCTGCACCATTTTATCAGAATCCAAACCATCCATACAGGCTAACATAGAGTAAAGCTCTGGGTGTTCAAAATGTTCAATAGAAATTGGGACCCGAGGTAATCCTTTTCTCTAGTATTCTTTGAATTGTTTATATACCCAATTTTTTAAATACTCACCATCATTAGCTCTCTTCTCCAAGGAGTAATACCCATCCTGGGTAGTTGTTCTAAACTCCTTTGGTTTTATCGATGGTTCTACTTCTATGGAAAAAACTTATTACAGTTTGTAGTCGTGATGCTAAATAGGGTCTTGCCTTTAGCAGTATTTACTACTTTTGCTATTGGATCATAAAACTTAATGATGACCACTATTAATTCAGGGCAAGGATGGACAGAATCACAAATATAAAAATAAATGAGAGCACAACACATCTACCTTCAACTGACAGTCGCTCCTACCTTGTATCTAAACTTGATGTTTCTCTGAGCTTCGACCTCTCTCTTAGGACCATACTTTATCTACCATACTTTTATTTGTCGATATATTGGCTCACTACCGTTTTCACTAATTTTCTAGTATCTTGGGGATCTTTGAAGCCATATTCATCAGCAATGACTTAGATTTTCTCTATAGAATTTGCAAGTAATTCTTCTACTATCATTCTACTCTTCTCTACTCAATGAATGTTGCTCTTGTCAAATGAATAAGATTATATGCTTTGTTCTTTTAATTAATATTGCATGCACATCTTCCACCATTAATGTGGCTACTACATGACTTACCCATTGGCACGCTTCTCAACTAGCACTCTATCCCTTTTGGTGGCTTAGAGGTGGCGTTCTAACCTTTGATTGGTCAAAATTCAAATATGCTTCACCCTTGCGGTATCACTTTATCCTTCTCTTTGAAGCATGGGAAAATTTAGCATTTATTGTAGACCTTTTACCCTTTTCCAAGTGATACGATGCAGAATTGCTACCCCACTCAAATGTAGACTTAAAATCGATGGATTAGTGACACCTTCTTTTTGCACCACTTAACTCTGAATTATAATGGATTAGGAACTTCCTCATTCCACACCTCAAAAGTCTAGAAACTCGATGGATTGGAACCCGCTCATTACTCTAGCATTGTGGTCCATTTGAGTGAAAATAGTGCACATTACATTCCGCTAAAATGTAGTTCATTTAGGTGCGGATTGGAACCCGCTTTACTCCGCTAGTGTGATGGTTCTTTTGAATGGATTGGAGTCTAAAAATATTCCACTTTACACTTAGAGTATTTGAGTGTGAAATAGGAACTGTTGCATCCTATGGGAACACTTAGCCAATTTTTCAAAATTTTCTCTCCTTTTTTTTATATTTTGTACAATATACTGTTAAAACAAAACTTGATACAAAGTGCAGAAAGAAAGGAAATATGATACAATGTATATACATATATTACAATGAGCTTATATTTCAATCAAAGTAGAGTTTAAGATGAAAACCATTAACTAGAATTGGTTGTATGTTTCCCTCTAGATCTTCAAGTTGGAAAACATTGGTCTCCTTGACCTCTACTATCTTGAAAGGGCCATCCCAGAAGGAGTCAAACTTTTGATGGTGACCTAGTTTTGCTCTTTCAACATTCCACCTGAGAACTGAATCTCCAACCTAGAATTTTTTGAACCTTACCTTTTTATCGAACCATACCTTGATGTCCACAGAATGCTTCTAAAAGTTCTCATAGGCCTGAGCTCTCTTCTCTTCCAACTATAGTAGGTGTGTCAACCTTGTATCCACTAGATTTTCCTCTGATTCTTCTTCTAAATTTATCAGTTTGAGTGTTAGAATTTCTAAATGGATAGGTAGCACTACCTCTTTGCCATATACCAGAGCATAAGGGGAAGTCTTGATGGACTTCTTGATGGTAATCATGTCTACCCACAAAGCTTGTTCCAGCATTAGGTGCCAACTTCTTTTATTCCCTTCTAGTGATCTCCTCAAAATCCTTAACAAATTTTTGTTGGTAGACTCTACAAGTCCATTCCCTTGAGGGTAATAATTTGAAGTATTCTTAATGGTTATGCCATACTTGCTAGAAAATTCAATATATTTGGATCCTATAAAGGCTGGCCCATTATCACTCACCAAGGCTTCCGAAACTCCAAACCTTGAAATCAAACTTTCCATAAAATTGATCACAACTTCCTGATCTAATTTCTTGGTAGGGATAGCTTCTACCCATCTAGTGAGGTAGTCTATGGTAGTTAGAATATACTTGTGCTCAGATAAAGAATTTGGATTGATGACACCTATGAAATCTAGCCCCCATTGCTGAAATGGTTCTTCTACCTGTATTGGCCTGAGGGGAATGATGCAATCCTTGTTCTCCCCACATGCCTCTAGCACTTGTCACAAGCTCTAGTGATTTTGAAAGTATCAACAAATATAGTAGGCCAGTAATAGCCTACTCTTATGATTTTCAAAGTTGTGACTCTACCTGAGAAATGTCCTCCAGATGGCCCTCCATGGAACTCCTCAATGACCTTTTGTTGTTGATCTTCTTTCAAGCACTTAAGGAGGACTCCATCAAGGTTCCTTTTGTATAGCCCTTCTAGTAGTAAGACATACTTCAAAGCTTGAAGTCTATATCTTCTTCTTTGTGATGCATTAAGATCAGGAGGGCATACTCTAGTTTGAAAGTATTTGATCATCTGGTCTACCCAATCAGAGTCACCTAGCTGTATTCCTTCAATATGATCATCTTCTACTGCCTGGAAAGCTGTTATTTCTGCTGATGTTGCTACCTCTGTTAGACCTTGGCATAAGGCCCTACCTCTTACCAACTTGGTGGGGTGTATCTCCACATCATATTCTTAGATCTTGGTGATCCAACCAACTCTCTTATCTCCTAGTTCACCTTGCAGAATAAATCTTCTTACATCCGGGTGAACAACATATACCAGGGTCTTACTTTGAACCAAATACTACCTAAACTTCTTCAATGACTTCATCACAACAAATACTTGTTTCTCAATAAAATTATACTTAACCTAGTAATCATGGAGAGTCTAGCTCCAAAATAATATGGGATGCTCTTCACCTTGATCATCCTTTTGAGTGAGCACTGAGGCATAACTTTCTTCAGCTCCATAAGCATAAAGAATAAAATCCTTACTAAAATCTAGATTTACTAGCACTAGGGCTATTGCAATGGACTGCTTGATTATCTCAAAGGCTTATTTCCTGACTTCAGTCCATTTGAACTCGACATTTTTCTTGAGCAGTTCAGAAATGGGCCTCACTTTTTGTGCAAAGTCAGAAATGAATTTCCTGACAAAGTTTATTTGACCCAAGAAATATTGTAAGGCTTTCTTATTCATAGGCAATGGAAGGGTTAGAATGGACTTGATTCTATCTAGATCTATGGCCATACCTTCTTTTGAGACTACATGACCTAGCAACTTTCCCTCATGGACTGCAAAGAATGATTTCTTAGGATTAAGGGAAATGCCAAATTCTCTGTATTTCTGAAAGACTTGCTCAAGGTGTGCTAAGTGATCATGCTTGTTATGGGAAAACATAGTCATATCATCCAAATAGATCAGAATGACCTTATTGATAAGTTCCCCAAAGGCATAGTCCATGGCTCTCTAAAATGTGGCTCCTACATTAGACAGCCCAAAAGGCATTCTCTGGTAGGCAAAAGTACCCCATTTTGTGGTGAATGTTGTTTTATACTGATCTTCATCCTTCACCCAAATATGGTTATATCCAGAGAAACCATCCAATAGTGAGAACCTTTCTACCCCTACCACTATCTATAATATTTGATCAATCTATGGAAGGGGGTAGTGATCCTTTAATGATGCCTGATTAAGATTTCTAAAATCCACACACAGGCGAATATCACCATTCTTTTTTCTTACAGGTACCAAGTTGGCTACCCAGGTGGAGTGTTTTATGGGATAGATGATCTTAGCCTTTAACAACTTTAAGAGCTCTTCTCTCATTATGGCTTCGATCCTTGGATTTACAGGCCTTTGCTTCTGCCTAAAAGGCTTTGCATCAGGCTCTAGCTCAATAGTGTGTTGGATAATCCTTTTGTCATATACCTTGAGGTCTTCATATGACCAAGCTATGATATCTGGATACCTTAGACATAAAGCCTTGATATCCTCTTCTTCCTCTGGTGAACATCGAATTCCAACATTGAGCTTCTTTTCAGTACCGACTTCAACTTCTTTATAAATATTTTTATTGACTTCCATGGCTCTGGTCCTTTTTCTATCTTCATTATCAAATAAGCTTTCTAAGGTGACCAAACCTCTAGGTATGTGATTGTTCCTAAGTTGAATAACATCCTGTTGATCAATTTCCTCTAGATTTTCCTCTTGGATAGTGGAGAGACAGGCTTCTCTTACCAGAAAATCAATTATCTATTCATCATTTTCAAAAACCTACCAAAAAATCTGCTTATCTAGCACTACAGGCCTAAAAATCATTTTGATTCCCTTGTCTTTCTTGACTCCAATATCTACAGAAGGGTTGAAGTTAGCTCCCCTTACTGCTAAAGAGTCTACCAAAGTATTCTTTTCTCTAGGAACAAAATTTATATTTAGGGCATCAAAGGATTCCATCAGATCCCATACCCTATTTTTGTATGCTTTTAGGTAATGGTGCTTACTACTGCACCTTTTTCTTACCTGATGGATGATTAACTCAGAGTCACCATATATTTTTAGGACCTTAATGCCCATATTTTCTACTTGCATCAATCCAAGGCATAAAGCCTCATATTCTACAACATTATTGGTGCATGACCATGTTAATCTGTAGGTAAAACTCTTTGTCCCTTCTGATTGGGACTATAGTACCACACCAACACCAACTCCATTTTTGCATCTAGCACCATCAAAGTGCATAGTCCATACCTCTATCTCTCTTAGATACTGATTAGATATAGCAAGAATTTTCTTCTCTAATTCTACAAAAATACTATATGTGCCCATGCCTATCCCAAACTGACTGTAATCCTCTCTAAAAGGTAATTCATCTTCAAGTTCCAGTTCCTCAAATTTATCCACAATTTCAAATTCTTCAAGAGGAGTGAGGTTGCACATGTCTTCCTCAATTTTTCTATGTGATAAGACACAGGATTTTTAGGTGTTATCCTTATCCTCTTCCCTTTGAAGGGAATGACCATGCTAGAATAATCCATGTACATGCATCCACCTAATTTTGTAGTGAACTCCCTTGAGAGGCATAAACCAAAGTAGGGCTCTAGGTCAACCACTACTATTTCTTGTACTATTGTCACCTCAGGGGCTCTATGTAACCTCATTAAAACATCCTTTATTACTCCCACTATTTTCATAGGTGTCCCATCCAATTGTAGTACTCCAGGGCAAGATCGGGTATACTCCATACCCATCTCTTCACAGACTACTTTAGGCATAACTGTAGTTGATGCCCCTGAATCTATCATACAATTTTGGACTACCCAACCTTCCATTCTTAAAGAGATATAGAAAGGAGGGGGTTTATTCTTTAAAATAGTAGGGGATATTTCTTTCTTTTCTAGGGGTATACTAAGGATTGTGGTGGCCTGCCTATCCTATGGATACTTGTTGAGAGAAGCTTTAAGCAAGTCAATCTGGCCAGGAATGAAAAGGGTATCATATAAACTAGATTTTGATGGAATCCTTTTCATCTCTTCTACAATGTTGTATTCAGACTTAGCCAAAGTGGTCCTCTCAGGCCTTCTTTCTGGCTCACCATATTTTCTTTTATATTGTTGAGTGGCTTCTATTATTTATCTTTTTGTAATAGAAGGGAATCTAAGCCTCTCTTGAGCCTCATATTTAGACTTCATTCGGTCTCCTTCAGTTTCTTTCTCGAATCTCTTGGGGAGACTATCTATCTTCTCTTTCCCTTTAGCCTGGGGAATAGGAAAAGTATCACTACTTTGAGGAAGTGGGTCATTCCTTTTCTGAGAAGGAACTTAGAATTGTCCCATATTTTGGGGATCTACTTGCAAGGTTTTCTTTCCAGACCTTGTCATAACAACAATTGGGCCATCCTCATCCAGCTCTTTCCCAACCATGATTTGGTCAGGCTGCCATAACATACTTACTCTTCCCTTTTGATTTCTTTCAGCTTGATCCATAGCTTGTTGAACATGATGTTGGTACATGACACAAGACTATGAATCATGAGGATCATTACATACCAAACACCAGATATTAACCAGACTTATCTCTGAAGAACACTCAGGCTCTTCATATGTTGCATTTACTCTGACCCTAATACTATTACTAGGACCAGGTCTCTGATATTTGTTCACATATGGAAATATCCTCTATTGTGACCTTTCTTGATCTCTCTTTTCCATTGAATTCATTCTATTACTCAGATTTTTAGAGTATTTTGTATATCAAGAATAGCAAAAAACTCTTGAGAGGTTTGAGAAGGAAGGGGAGGGAAAGGAACTACAATAGATGATGCTTTTGGTTGAGGAATAGGATTCATTTGTGGATATGGGGATGATAAGGAAGGGGGATCCATGTAAGATGAGTTTGTAGCTTGGCTTTGGCCATTAGTGGTTTTTGAACTATAAGGTAGCACAACTTTGGGAGGTAACCTCCCCACATTAATTAGGATATTCTCTGCATGAACTACTACATTATAAACTTGTGGAAAGGTTTCCACCCTATATTTTTGGGTTTGCAAGCCTAGATATGATCCAAGAGCTCTGATATAATACATATAATCCAAGCATGCAACTGGTCTAGCTATAGGGGGAATTCTCTTCCATGTTCTACTAAACCTCAAATTGAAATCTGAGATAGTCTCTTACTGAGATTTTTGCATGGATATAAACTGATTAAGCAAGGAGAAAGGGTCAGAAGATTCATTAAATTCTTCCACAAAAGGCTCAGCCAATGCTTGCCATGAAGTAATGGTGTTATCTTCAAGAGTCCTAAACCAATGTAAAATATTTCCTCTAAAGGATAGGGCTAGGATTCTCACAATAATATCCTCCTCCTTTATGTTGTGGATTGCTGCCAGATTCAAAATATCCTGATAGTGCTCATATGCTATCTTCCTAGATCCATCATAAGTGGGAATAGCCTTGGATACAACCTAGGGAATGGCATTCATATGGGCTAACCTAAGGGGACCAATTATGTTCCAGCTAGGGTACTTCTATAATGGCTGATTAGGGGCTACATTTCCCTAATTTTGGGCTGCATTTCCTACCATATTTCTAGGTGTAGGTCTTGCTAGAGGGGTTGTTGAATTAACTATAAGATTTTCCTCAGGAAGCTCTTCTTCTGAGAGGAAATCTTGATTCAAACTTCTAATAACAGTAGACCCTCTATAAGGTAGCTCACAATAGAAATATGAGTTAGGGTTATTCCTTTTGAAAGACCTAGTATACATGAAAGGACACTGGTCTACAGGGGTGATTATTTTCTAGGTTTAAAGACCAGGGAGTCACCAGGTGAATTTGCTATTCTCCGCTTAACAAGGTCAAGACAATTCACCAAATCTTGATTCCTTCGGGTAGAGATAAAACAATAACTCATATGATGGGTTTTCATGTTCCTTGTGAACTGGTCCCATCGAGCATGCCAAAAACTATTGGGCACCGAAATGTCATCAAGCTTTACTTAACACTACAACTATCTATCTTCCAATTTTCTATCCAGGCATGCACCCGATAGTCATAGCTCGACACTCAAGCATTGGATGGATCAAAGAAAACTTCAATCCAACCTCTAGAGTAGGTTGGTTCCTTATCAACTTAAAATGGTGTTGATTCAATTAAAGCTCAAATAGGGTTTTGAGATAAGGGTTAGAAAAGGTTTAGGGTTAGAAATGTTATAAAGAAATAGTGGTCGGATAGGCTAACAACATAGGCAACTACAAAAAAAGGCTCCCACAAGCTATTTCTAATGTCCCATCACTCAAATAAACATTACCCAAATTAATGAAACCTTCACACATTAAAGCATAAATAGAGAAATATTGCAGAAAGTAATTCCAACATCCAATATTGATAATCCAAATAGTAGAATAAACCAATAGTTAGATTTAACAGAAATCAAACTTCCTAACAATACAGATCTAATCAAGAATAGATTTCAACTACTCTCACAACTAGTAATCCAAAAGCTAGAATGAACTAACCATTCAAGTATTAACAGAAATGCAGTCCAAGACTTTGAACCTCTTGCACAAGATAATGAAGATGACAAATTTGAGTCGAACAATCAGAGTAATGCTCCTTCCATTAGCTCACAAGAATATTTATAGTAGGGCAAGCAAACGCACTAGAGCCAACCCTAAAAAATGAGGGTTCAACCTCTATTTATAGTTTGTAAATGAAATAATAATAAGGAACATTACAAAGATTACATATTTTCTAGATCAGTAGAGAGTTCTTGTTGGCATTATCTTACTAGTTCAACTTCTAGGAAATCCATTGTACGTAGACCGCCATGGCAGCTCAGATCCTCTACAACTTGTTGGTTGGTTGGTGATAGTTGGTGAATAGGTCATTAGAGACTGCATCTCATCCATCAACTCTTCTTGGAAGCTCGCTTCACCATCGATCTACAACTACCTCTAGTTCTTGTTCTTGAAACCCTTTGATGCTTTGGCTTCCTATCTCCCAACTGACTATGTTCGAATCCGGTGAGAAAATACTTTTAAATACTTCAGAATTGTTAGCAGAATCTCGACCATTGATCTTCCCCATGCACGACTAGATTAGATCTTGGAATATACTCTGTACAATGGTAGGGAAAAACCAAAGCACCATTCCACTCTTTTAAGTTGATGACATCACCTTCCATGGCTTTGATTATGTGGAATGCCAATCCAGCATGAAATGCATTAAGAGTTAAGTGGGATGAAATCCGCTCGTCAACCTTCCTCTTTCTTCTTTGACTTTGAAGCAACCAAAAATCCGCACTACAAAAGATGTTGACATCATATTTGCTTTAAAATTTTGTAGAATCAGGAATCCGCACTTGGGCAAGTGTAAATCTTCCTTCATCTCCAATCCGCACTTGCCATAGTGTAAAATAGCTTTACCTCCATTTCGCACTGGAGTTAGTGTAAAATGCATCCTTGTCGCCAATCCAGAAAGAAGTCAGTTCAAAATACTCTTTGTCACCAATCCACACTTCTTCTATGATTTTTCACCTCTTCATCGCCATTTCGGACCAAAATACTCTATAAACTCATCGAAATTGGTCTCATCAACACTTAGCCGCTCGAAGCATGTCAAAAAATACAAGCGGTCACCATTCCGCACTTCTCCTTGCGCTGACATCATCTTCACCAAAAACTTTTGCGAAATCGGAACGCGTATCCAGTTCGCTGCCAAATGCATTATAAACTGTGCAGAATTTCTCCAAGTGAAAAATGTACTAAGTGTTGGGTGGATTAGAAAACTCTTGTTGCGGATCCGCTCCAAAATGCACTAAAAAATGTGCGGAATCAAAACTTCATACCTTAGAATAAAATTTTCAATGTTTTCTAAGGATGTGGCCATTTTGGGCCTACGAGTTATGAGATTGGACAGATGGCGAGAGTTAGCAAAGTGAAAACTATGAAGAGAGAGACCAAAAAATCTAGTGACGAGATAAACTTCTAGACAAAGCAAGGAAATCATACAGTAATAGAAGCTAGATGATATCAAGTATTTTCCACTCTGAAAGAAGAGGTAAAGAAAACCTATCTACAATACCATTTGGCAAGTTCAAATGGAATTAAAGGTGCAAAAGAAGATGTGGAGAGAAATACTAAAACAAAGATGACAAAAGAGCTCAAGTTTATTCTAGGTAAATCATCTTCATTTTTCTCAAGTAGTAATAAATCCTCTTCATGTACGTGAAAGGGATGAAGATGTTATCCCTTACACTTTAAGGTTTCAAGAGCAACATAATAAAGAAATGAGGATGGAGGAAACCCATAACAATTTAGGTTTTTTAGAGCATAATAAGAAGGTAATTGCTACATAAGAGCATCCTTGCACTTTAGAGTTTCTAAGGCAACATAAAGAAGATTATGCTTTTGAGGTTATTCCTTGCACTTCAAATCCTTCAAAACAAAGTACACCTAAAGATGATAAATATTACTATGAGTAGTGTGAGAAGATTTAAGAGATTGATGAAGATGAAAGTATTGTTGGGAATGAAAAAAAGAAGATCCAAGAAGCAAAAACAAAGAGAAAAAGAAACCCGAATGAATATTGATATGGGAAAACAAAAGAAAATATCATAAATGCTTACAAGAAGTGGGGCTAAACCCATAAATAAATACAAAAAATAACAATGAAAATAATATTTTGGAATATTAGGAGAACCCTAAAAAAATGTATTTTTTTTTTTATAGGAGAACGTTTACAAATTACATCAACAACCACCCTCAAGGGGTTTGAACACAAGACCACTTAAGAAACAACCATCATATTTAGCCACTAGGGCAACTGCCTGTCGGCCTAAAAAAATGTATTCAAAAATTATGAGGTTATAGACAAGATATTTATAGATATAGAAGCTGGATAACAAATATTTTAGCCATTCGCATTGTTGAATTTCATCTTTGATATAATTAAAATTTTGGAAGGCATATGATATAAAAGGAGTTGATTATGGAAACTTAATAGTTTGAGTAATATAAAGCATATCTTTGATAGAAATGCAAATGAAGAATATATTTGATATAAAGGAAAAGTTGGATATGCTTTAATTAACTTGTTAGAAATGTAATGAGAGCAATGTAATGTTTTATTTTTCTAATGGGAGTGGCCCCCGTTAGAAGCCACGCATAGCTTGTTACAACAAAAAAGTAAAATCTAAACTATATGTCATTATGGGACACTACGCCGATATGGCTTTGGCCTCTCTTTTGGGAGATCTAGATTCAAACCAAGGCAGGGTGTGTGTGAATGTATGTAAAAATAAATAAATTGTATTATAAATTATTTATAAAAGAAATATTTTAAAATGTATATTTTTACTAGAAAATATATTTATTACATAATAAATAATTAACATATTTATTTTATACTTTATAAATATTCTTTCATTTATATTATTCAAGATTAAAATGTTTACATCATAAATAATACACAATGATTTTTAATATTTGACTAACATATATCACATGACTTTATCTCAAATAGTTAAAAATATAAATTTAAAAAACTATAACTAAATCAAAATTTGATTGAAGGCATATGCATAAGTGTCAAATTATTAGACACTAATATTGGAATGCATACTAGTATTAGATAGTGTAAACCTGTAACATGGTAGTTCCTTAATGTGAGTCACTAAAATTGGATAATATTGTTATTGCCTTGGCTTTTGAAATGGATACTCTGACATTATTGGGAAGTGTATGTCCTTGGGTGCAATTTATATATCTTAGTGGACTTTTTGGAATTTATGATGATGACATGTTTAGAGTATTGGGAAGCTACACAACAAGCTTGGTGAAATTAAATTCAAGTGGGTGTGTTAAAGTGATAGAAAAGACAAACTCTTAAGGTGTGAGCTAGGAGCGAGGAGGAAGTGTGAGCAGGGAAGCAGGAAGTAGAAATCAAAGTGTGATCAAAGAACATGTACCACTTCTTAGACACTAATATTGAAAGACATACTAGAATTAGATAGTGTAAACCTATAACATTGTTTTTCCTAAATGTGAGTCATTAAAATTTGATAATATTGTTATTGCCTTGGATTTTGAAATGGATACTCTGACATTATTGGGAAGTGTATTTCCTTGGGTGCAATTTATATATCTTAGTGGACTTGTTGGGAATTTTGATGATGACATGTTTAGAGTATTGGTAAGCTGCAAAACAAGCTTGGTAAAATTGAACTCAGGTGGGTGTGTTAAAGTGATAGACAAGATAAACTCCTAAGGTTGCAAGCTAGAATTGGGGAGGAAGTGTGAGCATGGAAGTAGGAAGTAGAAAGCAAAGTGTGATCAAGGAACAAGTGCCACTTCTTGTTATAGATCTTAGGAGAATTTAAAGGATTCATTTGAAGAAAATATAGGTAACATGGAAAGAAATTCATTTGTGAAAGTCCTTACTGAAAGTGTGAATGACCAAGTTGAAAGTATGGATGCCTTAGCTAGAATAACAGGAAGAGCAATTCTATGAAAAACCTTGTCTAGGTAGCATATTCTATTCCATAAGTGATTATCAAGGATGAGATAATTGAGCATGATATAATGGTTCTTAAAAGAAGAGGGTTAATATGTAAGTTTCATGGATACTGGCCAAGTTTTTAAGATTCAAAATTGGATCAAGTGGAAGTGGGGATTGAATTCAAATTACTCCATGACTTTTAATCCAAAAGGGTTTTTTCCCATTATTTTTTCTAGTTCAAAATTAAGGGATAAAATAATGGATAGAGGCTAGTGGTTTAGAGGTAAAGATGCATTATATTTAAGATCTTGGAGTGAGAAATTTTTTATGGACACATAAACTATTAAAAGTCTTATTGTATGGATTAGGCTTTTTGGACTTCCTTATCAACTCATCTATAAGGAGGTTTTGAAGAATATTGGTAATACTCTAGGTGAACTCATCCAAGAGGGACCAACTACTAAGAAGAAAAGGCATGTTGTATACACTTGAATATGTGTTGGCATGGATATTTCAAAAAATTTATCATGATCGATTAGGATTAAATCTCAATCAAGATAATGGAGAGAACAAGTGGATTATGAAAATATTGCATTCCAATGTTGCAAATGTCATGAAACCAAGCACATGGCAAGAGACTGCAAAGTGAAAATGGAGGAAGAGATGGAAATTTTTGGGCATAAGAGTAGCTTCATTTTGAAATAAGGAGATCATATCACATGAGAAGCTAGGTTAAATCAAGGATTTTCCACTCCTAAGAAAGTGGCTACAAAAAAACCTTTATATCATCATTGGTAAAGGCCATTACAGTTAACTCAAATCAACCATTAGAAGAAAAATGATGTAAGGGACGAGGAAGTGCAATACACAAGTTTAAATATAGGAGCTAAAGATGTGAAGGAAGATGGGAAGGCAAATTTTAAAGCAAAGGATGATAGGGAGGAAAATTTTAGAGCAAATGAGATGGAGGAGGTCAAGATTAATCTAGGTAAATCACCTTTATTCTCCTCAAGTAGCATAAAATCTTCTCCTTACAATAAAAATGAAAGTAGTACAAAGTGTATTCCTTGCACTTTAGGGTTTTTAGGCCAACATAAGAAAGTAATGACTATGAAGTATCATCTATGTAGTTTAGAGTTTTTAGGGCAACATAAAGAAGAAAATGCTAATGAGGCTATTCCTTGCAGTTACGACTCTTTAGGGAAACATAAATATTTAGAAGATAAGTCTCATTATGAATAATATGAAAAAATAAAAAATAAAAAATAGAAGAGATTGATGAATATGAGAGTGTTGGCGGAAATGGAAGGAGAGGAAGGCCATCAAAGTAGGAACAAACAGAAAATTAAACTCAAAAGGATATTGATCTGGAAAGCCAAATAAAAATATCACAAGTGTTAACAGGAAGTGGGGCTAAGCCTGCTAATAAAAATAAAAATGTTGATGATGAAAATGATATCATGGAATATTAGGGGTATGAATAAAACCCTAAAAAAAATAGTTATTAAGTAATTAATAGGTTTTTATGGTCCTAATTTTATTTTAATTCAAGAAACAAAATTAATTCGAGGAATGTAAGGATTCTTTTAAGAAGATTTGGAAGATGGGTGATTGTTTAGCAGTTTCTTCTACAGGAGCTTTAGGCGATATTGCAATAATAAGGGATAAATGCAAATGGTATGGGCAATAATTAGAAGCACAAAGTAATTGGGTTGTTGGATTATTTTGTAGGAAAGAGAAAAATATCAAAGTTGGGGTTATAAATGTATATGCTCCAATTGTAGTTACTCCTCATGAAAGATGTTGGAAGGACCTTAGCATATTTTTATCAAATATAATGATGATTCATTGTGATCTATGGATTCTTGGGGGTGATTTTAATAGTGTTCTATCTCCTTTGGAAAATAAGGGTGGTATTCCAAGATGGTCTAAATCAATGCAAGATTTTTATTCATTTGTCAATTCAAATGACCTTTGGGATATTAGTCCCTCAATCTTTCAATATACATGAGATAATAAACGCATTGGAAAAATCATATAGAAAAAAGGCCAAATAGATTCTTATTATCCAATAAATGGTTGTAAACAAAGTATACAATCTCTTTGGATATTTTATTGTGAGCAGGATCAGATCACAAACCCATTCTTTTAACTTGTAAGTTACCTAATAATGGTCATCCAAAGCCATTTCACTTCTAGTCTATGTGGCTCCAAGACCTGATCTTTTCCAGATGGTTATGTTATGGTGAGATGAATCAAAGTTTGAAGGATCATGTATGTATAGGTTTGTTCAAAAGTTGAAAATTTTAAAGGAGCAAATGAAGATTTGGAATGCCAAATTTTTTGGAAATATTTTTGAAGAAAAGAAAGAAATTGAATTGAAGCTCAAAAATTTACAAGAGATAGTAGAAATTAATGGAATGGATTAAGATTCTTATGTGAAAGAAAACAAATACTTTTTTATTATCATAATGCATTGAAAAATGAGTCATATTGGTTCCAAAAATCTAAAGAGAAATGGCTTAAGGAAGGAGATAGAAATACAAAAAAATCATGTTACAACAAAAACAATTTTTTTTGTTCATCGTATCAAAAATATTTTAACTCCAAATGGAAGAAATATTGAGGACAAAGAAGATATAAGGAAGGAAGCAATTAATTATTTCAAAAATATTTTGTCAAATTCTAGGTAAGATAAGGAGGCACAAGAAAAACTTTTGCAAAATATTCCATCAATTATCACTTAGGGATAAAATGAAAACTTGATGAAGAAGATATCTATGGAGGAGCTTCATGAAGTAGTTTTCTCTTTCCATCCTAACAAGGCACCTAATCCTAATGGATTTTCTACACTTTTCTTTCAAAAAAAATGGAATTTATTGAAGAGTGATATGTTAGTTGTGGTTGAAGAGGCATGAAAAAGGAAGGTTATAATAAGTGGGATAAGTGCTACTTTTATTACCTTGGTTTCCAAGAAAGACAACACAAAATATTTTAATAGTTTAAGTCCAATAAGTCTTTGTAATATGATTTATAAAATAATTTCAAAAAATATGGCAAAAAGGTTGAAGGGCATTCTAGGGTGTCGTATCTAAGAGGAACAAGGTGGTTTTGTTCATGGTAAACAAATTATTGATGGTATAATTATTACACAAGAGGTAATACATTCTCTTCATTCCATGAAAAAACCAAGTATGCTTTTGAAATTATATGAACAAAGCATATGATAAGGTTTCATGGAATTTTCTACATGCTATATGAACAAAGCATATGATAAGGTTTTATACAAATTTTTTGTTTGGTTCTTGGTTGAAGCCTTATCCTCTTATCATTGATTCAAAATATAAACCATTGGCTCAAGCATGCCTAGCATGTACAGGTCCAAAGGTCAAAGTCTATATTATTATGAGCAATAACTCCAGATCATGGATTTGTTTCAGTAACTTGGTTGAAGGAGAGAAATTCAAACAAATTTCATATGGACTTCAAAAGGTGCTTCAAGAGTTTTATTAACTGATTTTACACGAATGGATGAGTTGGTTTATAATTTATCAAAGGGTGGTGGATACTCGACCAAGTTGGGATATGAGACTTTAGAACAATCAAAATTTCCTTCTCCCATAGATTTTCCTTAGAAGAATATTAGGTCATTAGAGGCTCTCCCTAAGGCCTCAACATTCCTTTGGTTAGAAATTCAAAGTAAGATTCTTACAGGAGAAAGTATGCAAAGAGGATGATATTATGGACCCTTTATATGTGCCTTGTGTGAGAAGGATTTAGAAACATTAAACCATTTACTTCTTCATTGTCCATTTGCTCATACCATTTGGGATTATATATAAAATATATGAAATTATATTGGGTAGCTTCATCAACATAAAGAGTTGATGAAATGTTGGATTAACTTTTTAAAGCTAAAGCATTATGTATTCTTTGAAGGATTGACCCTATCATTATTTGTTGGAATTTATGGTTTGAAATGAATAACATAATTTTTAAAAATATATTTCAAAATCATGCCCAAGTTTGTAACCATGTTATTGCCTCTCTTGTAGAATGTCTACAAATATGGTGCTCATCATGGGAAGTCTCAATTATAGAAAAAGAGGTGCTAATAACTTGGTTATAGGATTTAAACATACATGGAAGAGTCATCTACAACAATGGAATTAAAACAAAGGATCTACTTCGATATATCGTAAAATTATATGTCCAAAAATTGGGTTTATCAAAATTAATTTTGATAGTGCTTCTAAAGGAAACCCATAAAAGCTAGTCCTTCCTTGTTTTCATGTGCTCTCCCTGGTGGAGTTTTGGAGTAGTCTGGGCAGACCTCTAGACAAGACCCCCTTCCTTCGGGTGGCTTGGAATTTGGGCCCTTCTTGCATCATCTGGCAAATTTGGCTCGAACAAAACTGTCGCATCTTTTAGGGTAGTCATTTGGTTGTTCACCAGATCTAGCAAAGGATCCTGTGTATGGTTTAGGAAAGCATCCATAGCAAATGTGATGCGAACCCTCTTTTGGATTCTAGGGAGGAGAAGGTACGGTATGCCCTTGGTCTCTTTGTGGATGGTATGAAACTCTTCTAGCCCTAGCAGGGTTCCTCAGCTCAGCAAGAAGGTTAGGAGAGATGGTAGGTGGAGGCCACCCCCTTGAGGAGTTTTAAAAATTAATAATGATGGGTCGTCTAGGGGCAATCCTGGACATGCTGGAATTGGCGGTGTTGGGAGAGATTCTACTGGCGGTGTTAGTTTTTTCTTTTCTATTTATAAAGGTGTTCACTCCAACAATTTTATGGAAGATCTTGTAATTCTTGAGGCCTTGCAGAGGGGGTTTTCTCTTGGCTGGCGCAGGATTATCTGTGAGTTCGACTCTCAAATTATGGTTAATATTTTAAATAGTAAAAGGGTGGAGGAATTTAATTTGCAATTGGTCTCTGTAGCCATTCAAATTCTCAGAATGAGTGAAGAGTTTGAATTTATATCCTTTGTGCACATTCCAAGTGAATGGAATGGGGTTGTTGATTACCTAGCCAAAAGGGCTTCTGAGTTGTTGGATCCTTGAATTATCAATAATTGGGAGAGTCTCCTGTTTGGGGACTCTCAATACCTCTGGGAGTTGATCCATAAGGATATTCAGACTTAATATGGTTTGTTCTTGTTGTCTTCTTTGGGTGTCAATCTAGTCTACTAGTTTTAGCCTGTTTTGCTATTTATTTGAGTCTTGGTTGGACGCTCAACTGTACTCTGTAATCCAAAATTTTTATAGATAAATTTTTACCCCTTTATTAAAAAAAAGTTCCATAAAAGCTAGTGGAGGTGGTGTTTTTAGAAATAGTGAAGGAAAAATTCTCCTCATTTATTCATAATCATATGGAACTTCAACTATCAACAATTTAGAGGCTAGGGTACTTCTTACAGGGATTAAAATTCTAGTAGAAAAAGGATGGAAATATATTTCAATTGAGGGGGACTAAAAAATTATCATCAATGCTATTAACAAAAATGGATGTGGAGACTCGATAAAAAATAATATTTTTTTACTTGATAATAAGGGGTTGTACTCGGGTCCCCCACGCTTGACAAATTACATATCTCTTCTTTAGAGCTTGAGAGTTTACAAATAGATACACTTCTCATCTCAATTGAGATGTTATAGCTAGAAATCTACATCATTTTACATAAAATGTTTGAATTCTTGATTTTCATTTTTTGGATATTTTCAAATTTTTGTATGAATACAATTACTCCAAAATTTAGCATCTTTCTTGAAATTTTCCTATAGCAGCCTTCACAATGTCAAAACTTCACCTCTACTATCTATGCCTTGCATCTTAGTAGAGTAATATTTCCAAAACATTGCACTATCATAGTCCGCTTTACCAAATCTAAATTGCTAGTTTCCTTCCTCACTGAAGTCATAACCCTTCATTGCTCTTCCCATCATTCGAACCCTAGTTGGCAAATATTTGCAATTTCATTTTTCGTGACTTGAAAAATCATCACTACCCTTGTTTCAAATGGTTGACTTCACAAGGTCATATCTCCCTCAATATTGCTCAAATTTTTGCATATGACCACTCATTTTAAAGCTATTCAAATTTTGCACAAGTTGGTCCAATAATAAGTTGAATTGAATAACTCTTCGTGAAGATATGGCTCCTAAAAGATGAGATATTTTTAGGAAAAACCCTAATCCTTAGCACTTTGAAATTTTATTTTTCTTATTGTAAGTAGCCTTCCACACTCCTTCAGCCTTCTCAGCCTTACACTTAGCATCCCAGCCTTTCATTGTAGCTCCTTCAATTGGCCTAGCCTTCCACGCTCCTTCAACCTTATCAGCCTTCCATGTTCCTTTAGCCATCCCAACCTTCCACCCAACATCTCAACCTTTCATTGTAGCTCCTTCAACCAGTCCAACCTTCCACGCTCCTTCAACCAACCCAGCCTTCCACACTCCTTTAGCCTTGACACTCCAAATATCAACTCATCATTCAACCTTCCATGCTCCTTTAGCCTCCAACCTTCCACGCTCCTTCAACCTCCAACCTTTCATGCTCCTTCTACCTCTAGCCTTTCACACTCCTTCAACCTCCAACCTTCCACGCTCTTTCAACCTTCAGATTTATTGATCGTTAAAGAACTAGACCATTTGCTAGGCCCCTGAGGGGGCAACCCCATGGTGGGCGATAAAAAATAGTATTATTGATGATGTTCATCCACTATCACTAGAGGTAATATCCTGAAAGTGTGAGCATATTTATAGAGAAGGAAATCAAATAGTAGGTAATTAGCAAATTGCGGTGTTGATCTTCATCCCAATGAAATTCAAATTTTAGAAGGCAACGTGAGATTTTATCTCTTAATCAAAATAATGTGAAGGAGATGATTGTGTAAACATAGCACTTCAAGAAAGTTAAAGAATATATTTGTAAAAAAATAAGAAATGAAAAATGATAAAAAGGTATGCTGCAACAAATATTATATTTTGGTGTTTTGATAGGAATGTCCCTAGTAAAAGCTACATATAACCTTTTAAATAATAACAATAATAGAGAGGACTTTATTTATCATAGCGAAGTTATTTGGAAAGAGCCTTTAATAAAATAATTTATGGTTGTTGAAAGTTGACTTACTACACTCAAGGTTTATTGTTGAGTGTTGCTCGGTGTGCATGAATTTCTAAAATATATTCAGTTATAATATTTTATTATTATTTTCATTTATAATGATAAGAGAAATTGTTTCTAATGGTGCACTAATTCCACTTAAATGCTTTATAAGACATGAAATTTAATACTTACATGAGTCGTGTTTACAATGTAATAACCTCACTAAGGCATTTTACCATTGTCGGGATGCCTCCTTAAATATTTTATGAAAATACTTCATACACATGTTAAAATGTATAATGTAAGGGATAACTATTACAGTCACATGGTAAAACATATCTATAAAGTAGTCAATCACCTTATACATCAGGAGAAATTCAATCTTTCAAAAATGCAAATATGGAAAAGATAATATAATGTGCTAAGTATTACTCATATATGAAGCCAATCTAAATATAAAGACTGGTTTAATAGTCAATAACTAAACATTCACTAGTTGTAAGTTTACTGCAATGGTAAGGGCTTTGGCCTCTCTTTGAGAGGTCCAAGGTTCAAATCTTACTTAGTATGAGAGAACCAGACCCCTTATAAAAACCCATGTAAAACCCGTGTAAACTCGTTGAATAGTTGTAAGCTTACTATAATGGTAAGAACTTTGGTATTTCTTTAGAGGTCCAAGGTTCAAACCCCACTCATTATGAGGGGACTAGGACCCCTCATAAAAACCTATGTAAACTCATTGAATTTTTATCAAGTGGTATTAGCTCAATTGGTTAGATTCCTCAATATTTAAAGAGGAGACCAAGGTTCAAATCTTGCCAAGCTATACATGGATAATATTCAATCTTTGTTGTAATACCACTATGTGGTGATGATGTAATTGTTAGCTTTTGATGCTATATATTTAATGTAAAAACTACCACAAGGTCTAAAATGAGCATGCAATATTAAATATAAGATAATGACATTATACAAAGCATGTAAAACTCATAAGAAACTTCTGTAACTACTCATAAAACTATCATTAATGAAAACTCATGAAAATAGTATCTTTATACAAAATGTAGAGATCTCAAATACTCCATGCTCCATACACATTCTACATTGCATCTAACTTGTACTCTACTCTACCTTATCCTATGAAATGATAAGATTATCTATGTTATGCTCACACAAAGGCCAATATATAATGAGATGTGACTCTTGGTCTTCCATATTCCTACGACTCTTCACTTTCCTATTATATGGACTCATATGCACATGGACTATGATGCACATTTACATCATTGAATACTTTGCACATTCTAATATTACTTGTGCATTTATTACATTGCATAAACTAAATACTCAAACCCTGATCTAAGAAACACTCCTAATCTAAAGATGTACCCAAGGTGATACATTAGCATGTAATAAATAATTTAATATATTCTCCAGAAGTAATATGGGTGGGGCCCGTTTCAATCCTATATAACCAATTGAAAAAAACTAAGCATTCACTAACGTACAATATTGTAAAGGAGCCTTCCAAGTCAAAAATTAAAGTGGTCATTAATATAAATTACTTATTTTTAGCAAATAAATTTATGTTGCCTTTGTATTCTTGGTATGGTATGCTTGCTTGTCAATTATTATTTCATAATTTTATTTCTTGTTATATATGATTGTATTCCAAATAACTATAATTTTGTTGAAGAACTAGGTTTGATCTAGAACTTAAGATTTTGAGTTAATGAAGGTAAAGAAATAGTGCAAGTTAGAGACAATGGACTACAATTTTTTTTTTTAATTTAAATGTTGGAATCGGTAGCCACCACGAATCCGGGCAAGTTGTCTGGATTTTTATGGCTGCCATAGTATTCTATGTTGTCCACCTTGGAAGCTACCACACAGTTCTTTGCACAGTTCACCCCTATAACCACCATGCCACAATTATTTTAAACCTTTTACGCCGCTGAAAGCACCAAGAAAGGGACAAGCATTCAGTCCGACAAGGCCCAAGATTTGAACCTTGGACCTCCGCCCCCCTTATGGGGTTTGGTCAAACCAATTGGTCTACACCTCGGATCTAATGGACTACAAAAAAATAGAACACGCAAATATAAGTAAAAAAATGGTTTTATTGCTCAAAAAACATAGTACAATGCAAGCAAACTCTAAGAAGAGACTTGAAGTTATAACATTGCATCTATTACTTATATCTTTTAGAGTTAGAGGTGCATCTATCTTTATGCAATATTTCTAATGTGTAAGAAATCCACCTTATCAAATATAGAAGATTACTCACATGGAAATGTGGTGGTTCACATTCCATGAGTTAGAAGATATCTCATATGAAAATGTGGTGGTTCATCTTCCATGACTTACAAAGTGCATACTAAATGAAAATTACATACATGTGATTTATCCTTTTAATGTGTTAACATGGATAGAGATGGATTTTGGATATCTAAAAATAGAAATTTACTATTTTTTTTTAATATTTTGCTTTGCATGTTTTAGAGCCTCTAGATCTTTTTCCATGCAATTGTTGATAACCTTCTCTAAAATAGGATTGTCCACTGAACTTATTGTTCTCCCTCTAAGCTTTCTAATGCTTCTTGAATGGTTCAAAATTGAGTCCTAAACACAAACTTAAGCCTTTGACAATGAGGTTAGGACCAAAAAAATATGTTTTCAAACATTTTTAGGCATAAATCCATGCCCCATCAAGATCACATGCCTAGATCATGCATCCCCCTTGAAAAGTAATGGTCGCCATTGCATCAACTTTTGACATTGTGTAGAAATTATTTCTTTGTTTTATTTTTTGTCAATCATTCCCCTTGGTGACTAAATTGTCTTGTCTTGATCACTCTATGCATATGAATGGACTACTTTTTAGTGGTCTTTGTCCATGTATCAACAATATAATCCTCCTCCACTAGTGTTAAACTATCTAGATTGAGTTCTCCAATGTCGGTTGTTTTGCTATAATAGAAGTATCCAATAGAGGTGGATGATAGGACTTGAGAATTTTAACATTGAAGATTGGATGCAAACAAATATGGGAGATTCAATTCAAAATCATTCTCTTCCATATTCTTGGTGATGGTGTATAGTAAATAGTAAAGAGGTTTGATCTTCCTATGGGATCTTGTAGGTCTTTTTATAAGATGCAACCATACCTTATATCCAACATTGAATTTATGTTGGACCCAATATTTTTTTCGGTCACATAGGAGAGTTGGTCACAACCACACTATTTTTAGTAATTGACAAGAGCAGGGTTTAAACCATAGGGGCTACTTCCACCAAACCTATTATGCTTCGTTATAGTTGACCCAACATGAAGGGGACCATCGATCGCTCAAAATTTGTATCGTCATCATCGATCTGGCATGCACTCATAGGATTCAGATCATACTACTACCTTTACAAATAGGTTGCCCTCGAGGTTTGAACTTGGGTGTCTTCTTGGTAAATGCTTGGATATCCAAGTACTTACCAATCCACCTAGCCCTCGGGTGCTATGTTGAACCCAATATTGCTTGTATTTCTTATTTTTCTTCTCCAAGAGTTCATGGATCTATTAATGGATATGTTAAATTTATTCCACAAATTATGGTACCTTTTTTTTTGTTTATCCATGAGGTGAGTACTCCATGGGTTGCATAGGGAGAGCTACATCAATGGGTGTTAATGGTTGTGTATATTCAAATCAAACAACACCAAATAACTAAACTTAAATAAATGAACAATGAAAGCAAGATAAACATATGTGATTGTACAAAAATAATTTAATTTTATCATTATCGGGTGGATTCCTGATATTACAACCAAATATGCCCCATATTGGGATTTTTACAATGCTTTATTTCTCAATACAATAATCTTAATATGCCAGGGTTCTCCGAAACCCTAGCCAACAAATCAAGGTGGTGTCTGCATGCTCGATTGATCCCAACATAAGTGAGCAGGCTTCAAATATCCTTTGGACAGACCACTCCAGCTTAAACAGTTGTTCAATGCTTGTGTATCTCCAAACTTACACATAGAGAATGATATAATATGATTAGTAGTAACTATAAGGGCTCCACTGTGTGAGACCCTACGAAATTAATAAAAACCCTAAATACCAAGTACTAAGCTGCATACAAATATGGAATTAATGAAAGTAGTATAACAATAGAAGATTTACCTTGTGATCTTGTCATTTTTTGATCTATCGTTGTTGTTGCAGGGAAATAGTGTGTGGATGCCCCAACGACATTCGAGGGTTTTGCTAGTCTTCAGCAGTAGGTTTTGAGATGCTCGTGGGTGCTCGATAGCAGCAAGAAATTTTTGTGGGCACTCGGGGATGGTGGAAAGCACCCAATGGTGCTTGGAAATGGAAGGAAGTGGTCAAAGATACTCGACGATGATAGGGAGCACCCGGAGGCATTCAGGAGTTGAGGTGAAGATCTGTAGAAGCAGATCTGGCTGAGCAAAATAGGTGGTG
This sequence comes from Wollemia nobilis, assembly GCA_028583015.1. Classification (NCBI taxonomy): domain Eukaryota; kingdom Viridiplantae; phylum Streptophyta; class Pinopsida; order Araucariales; family Araucariaceae; genus Wollemia; species Wollemia nobilis. Next base: position 778,692 of record JAQPPZ010017170.1, read on the forward strand.
ATGGATGTGAAGGCTAGGGTGAGAGAGGACGGATGGTGAGAGTGCTTGGATAGGTGTCAACTTCTTAGGAGTGAGAACTCAGAAGCAACTCAAGGAATTCAGACTCAAACTGCTTAGGGCAAAATACTTAGGGGTTGAGCCATAAAAATGGATCCTATTAATAATCCACACTAGGGTATGTTAGGGTTTAAGCGACACAAATTGTATGGATTAGATTAAATCATATTGGAAGGTGGATATTAATTTTAGGTGCATGGCATGGATCAAGGCGAATGAATGGCTAGGATTAAGTCAAATCGGATGGTTGGAATTTAATTACATATATAATATTTATATTTATTAAATATATATAATATTAAAATATTAATATTAAACATATATTTAACAAATATGCCTAAATATATATAAATAAATGGGTGAAATGGTGGGAAGACCTAGATGGCCGACAAGTGGCTAGGATTTGGTGTCTACAGATGCTCCTTTTGTATCACATTGCGTGAAACACAATGCAGTCCAAAAATACAAGACACCTGTTTTGGCTTGATGGTGAAGCAGCTTTGTTGAGATGGAAAGATGATCTTGAAGACAAAATAATTAAAGAATTTGGATTTGCGTAGCTTACCCCCTCAATTAGCGAATGAGTTTGTGGATGAATCTCACGAGCAAATTGAAAAATGAGTGCAATTGGTTGTGTAAAAGAATGATGTGGTTGTGGACGATATGAATGATGTAAATGCGATACCATTTTTCCCCAATGGAAAGAGGGGATTGGTGGAAAATGTGGAATGACTGTGTATTTTTTTGCCCCAACAGATGAAGGGTTTTGTGAAAATGTGATGGAAATGTATATTTTTTTTCCCTAATAGATGAAGGGGATTTTACCAAGTGTAGATGCCATGATCATGTAAGATGTATCCCATTGTGGGAAAGTCAAAAACCAAATGTGGTTACCTCAAATTTGGGGTAAGTCGATGCTGCTAAAGAATGTGCCTTTGGGCATCATTGATATGTAAGGATGAATATGCAAAGATAAAAATAGTCAACTTCGGAGGGCCAACTAGTGACTGTCAAATAATTCCTATGGTCAAAACCAATCACCCTAGTTAAGGCAAGTCACCATGATGATTTTCAAGGATATGTGAAATGATGAAATGTGATTTTTTCCATGTTTTAAGCCCCACGAACTAGGCCATCAATGATAGCTTTTGTGCAAATTGTTCTTGGTAAGGTTTCATGCAAAAATATGAAGTACCAAATGTGATTGTGATTTCGAACAAGGAGATATTGGATGATGAAGATGACTAAGTGTCCTTATGATGATTTATTCATCTTACCAAATTACATGGATGCAAATCGTTGCAATTGCCAAGTAAATAGAATAAACCACTAGATACAAGGTTCACTTGAATGTTGTTTGAACTTGGAAAATATGTAAATGTCATGATTGATGATTAAAAATGATGTGTAAATGAAGTATTTATGATGAGAATGATTATTATGGTATTTTTATAAAAATTTGGACCATTTTGGAGCGTTTTGGAATTTGTTATGCGATTTTGCGACTTTGGGTTGTAAACAAAAATTATGTGTCCAAATTGGTTGGAACCTTCACAAAATATGATAATATGATGAGATAAATGCATGGATACAATATGGAGTTATTTGGTGGGGACAAGCCACAATTTTACATTCAATTGGCCTTTTGTCAATTTTTGATGCCAAACACTGATTGGCACTTTCAACATGCGCAAATATCCATCGGTGTTTGGGCACTTTGAAAATGTCCTAGTGTGCTTTAGTGCACCAAGAAACACCCATGGGTGCTTCAAGGTGCTTGAAGCAGTTATAAATAGCTTATAGGGCAAAAATGAAGCTCATTTGTGTGTTTGTGAGTTTGAGAAGCTATGTTTAGGAGAGTTGAGTGAAGTGGAGTGGGGGGAGGTGAAGCAAGGTGGGCATGGAAGCTATGATAGTAGAGGGAGCAGATGTGGGGACCGGAGCTAGAGTTGGAGTGCAATTTGTCGAGGTAAGTCCTTTCTTTGAAGCTCACTTTGTTTTTGTGCAAAAATTATATATATATATATATATTGTACATATATTACAATTTTGGCTTATGAAATGGATTAGTGAGATGGAGGTGGTGGTTCACCTATAGAAGAGGCTAGCTCTTATGAAAGAAGCAAGATAAATATGGGCTCATGGATGGGGAAAATTTTGAGATAAAACTCATCCTGTTTAGTATGGAGAATGATGGGCTCTGATTCCTCTTCTAATTCATCAGAAATTATCGACATGAGTTCGAATTCTATTTAAATATCATCGTTAGAGTCATCGGGTGGAGGGCTTCTTCTCCTAAATTTAGATTAATCCTTTGGAAGGCTTGTTCAATAGAAGAGGTGGTGGAAAGTGGAGTGAAACCTAAGCCTGAACGATCATGTGTTTCTCAATATGGAACATCAATAATGTTGTGCATTCCCTATTCATGCAGTCCTAAACCATGACCCTGCCAATTAACTATGTGAAAATAATAGGATGGAAATCCTGACATGTTTTGTATGTTGGCAAGTGTTGGTTCTTTGGGTTCTTCTAGGGGAGCTAGATTTGATGAAGAATCAATTCCCCCATATACAAAAATTATGTTCTTGGGAGCTGAACCCATGTTATATACTGCTCTTATGGATAAAGGTGGGTCACGTGGATGATCGAAATATTTAGTGGTTGGAATGGTGAGCAGTGTGGCGGTGATGTCTTGGACCACATATCACCAATACCAAGATTAGTGAGGTGGACCTTGACTTGGGATGATGTAGAAGGACCATGATTGGATAATGGCATGGGAAATGGTGGAGATGAAGACGTCTCACAATCCGTCAACTCGACTTGTGAAACGTTGGCTGATGGAGATGGATTGAATTGGGAAGTTTTTTGAATGGATGACAATGATGTTAATGATGTGGATTGATTTTGACCACATGTGCATGTAGTCAATGATGAAGATGATGGGGGCATGGAATCTTGGTGGGAATTGGTGCTAAGGGGCTCCTCAGGAATGGGAGCTTTTGATGAAGAAATGGGTGGAGTGGTAGATGGATTGGCTTATGGTGATAGGAAAAGGTGGGTGGAAGGATGGATTCATAGGGATTTGAGATAAAATTGCAATACTTAAATGGTTCAACATCTGTTGGTATGCAATGTACTTGTCCCTCATACACGTATTTTAGGCATTGATGTAGAATGGAAGGAACACATCTCATTTTCCTCATACAAGGTCTTCCAAGGAGTACATTGTATGCCATGGATCCTTCCAAGATGTGTAACATAATGTGCAATGTTTTGACTCCCACTTCGATGGGCAAAATAACAGTGCCAACTATGGAACATAAAACATCGTTGAATGCTTTTAGGGTGAATGATGACTTGGTGATATGAGATGGAGGAAGGTTAAAATGATGAAGGGCATATGTGGTGATGATATTAATAGAGGAGTCGGTGTCAATTAGAACTCTTTTAAAAGGCTTCTTGTCAATTAGAGCCATGATATGCAATGGAGGATCTACTGATTCCGATGATATTGGCTTAATCTCAAAGTCATAAAATGTAATGGAAGGCTCCATGCATGTTTGAATGCTCCCTACAAAGTTGTTGAAGGGATTAGCATCTTGATATTATAATTCAATGGATTTTAGAATGTCCATTAATGCCTCAAAATATGGGGTATATTGTTGAATGAGCTCATATATTGACAATTTGGTAGAAGTCATCTTTAGACTTGTGGTTAACCAGCTACTCAATGATATGACTGGTCATGGAGGATGATTGATGGGAGGAATGGAGGGATTTGATTGACTAGGAATATGAATTGATGGGGAAGGATTAGGGGAAATTTGAATGGGAGGTGATGTGATAGGTTGCAACACACTTGCCTGAGATTGTTGCCTTGCATTTTGCTGGTTATTTTGTTGACCTCTAGTTACCACATGAATGGAACCTACAAAACCTTGGTATTTTTGGACATGGTTGACTTGATTGGGAGGAGTTTTGGTGTTAGCCCCTCCCATAGTTGGTTGCACCTCCTCATGATGAGGAAGTGGTGTTTGAAAAATACCAAGATTTTGGTTTTGTTAAGCAAGGGGGTTGTCAAGCTTGATGGCCCCCAAGTCAATAAGGTCTTGAACTATGTCTTTGAATACATGGCAATTATTCTGGCCAATCAAAATCAACATAAGCCACTCCGACCAGTTAGCCTAATCATGTCAATCAAGTGGTCATGAGTGATACAGTAATGGATCAACAACAATCAGTGCAAAAATCATCGTAACAAATTGCTTATCATGCGGTACCTTCAATATCTCAATCCATGCAAAGCATAGTGCCAATTATAGAAAACCATCCCCGACAACAGTCTGTCCAACAGAATCGCCAATACACCCCCTTGGTTGAGTCGTATGCTTCCCTCTTTCAAATATTGTACGACAAAAATAAACTTGCATTGCCCAAAATCGGACCAGATGATCCTGCTAAACGTGGAAAACATTATCAAGAATATTTATTTTGTTCTTACCATAGGCAAAATGGGCAGATGATCCCACCGTGGTCACCATTTGTAGATGCAAATTAAACAACACCAAATAACTAAACTTAAATAAATGAACAATGAAAGCAAGATAAACACGTGATTGTATAAAAATAAATTTGATTTTATTATTTTCGGGTGAATTCTTGATATTACAACCAAATATGCCCTAGATTGGGGTTTTTACAATGCTTTATTCCTCAATACAATAATTTTAATATGCTAGGGTTATTCAAAACCCTAGACAACAAATCAAAGTGGTGTATTTACGCTCGATTGATCCCAAAAAAAGTGAGTGGGCTTCAGATATCCTTTGGATAAACCACTCTAGCTTAAATAGTTGCTCAATGCTTGTGTATCTTCAAACCTGCACATAGAGAATGACAAAATAGGATTAGTAGTAACTGTGAGGGCTCCACTGTGTGAGACCCTCAAAAATCAATAAAAACCTTAAATGCCAAGTAATAAACTACATACAAATGTGGAAATAATGAAAGTAGAATAATAATAGAAGATTTACCTTATGATCTTATCGTTTTCTGATCTATCATCGTTGTTGCAGGGAAATGGTATGTGGATGCCCTAGCGACACCTAAGGGTTTTGCTAGTCTTCAACAATAGGTTTTGAGACACCTGTGGATGCTCAGCAGTAGCAAGAAACGCCCATGGGCACTCAAGGATGGCAGAAAGCACCTAACAGTGCTTGGCGGTGGAAGGAAGCGCCTAGAGGCGTCGACGATGACAAGGAGCACCCAAAGACGTTTAGGAGCTGAGGTGAAGATCTGCAAAAGTAGATCTGGCTGAGTGAAATGGGTGGTGATGGATGTCAAGGCTAGGGAAAGCGAGGACGGATGGCAATAGTGCTTGGATAGGTGTCAGTTTCTTAGGAGGGAGAACTCAGGAGCAACTTAGGGAATTCAAACTCAAACTGCTTAGGGCTAAAGAATTAGGGGTTGAGCCATCAAAATGGCTCTTATTAATAATACACACTAGGTTATGTTAGGGTTTAAGTGACACAAATTGTATAGCTTAGATTATTATCAGAGTGTGGATATTAATTCTGGGTGTATGGCATGGATCAAGGCAGATGAATGGCTAGGATTAAGTCAAATCGAATGGCTAGGATTTATTTACATATATAATATAATATAATATTAAAATATTAATATTAAACATATATTTAACAAATGTGCCTAAATATATATAAATAATTGGGTAAAATGGTAAGAAGACCTGGATGGTCGACAAGTGGCTAGGATTTGGTGTTTACAGGTTGGAACCTAAAACATCCAAGAAATGAAATTCATTTGATAAAGCTATTTAGAGATCAATTACACATGTAGAACATAAGAATGTCCCTTATACCATGTGTATGAATACTTAGAATTATATGTACAATTAGTAGATTCATAGGGTTGGCAATTTGAGTTATTTTGTGTTGTCATTGATGTCACATGGATCACATTGAGTTTTGGTGGCAAAAGCACTTCATAAATATTCATTTATGACATTTTGGAGAGCATGGATATATACAGGGTTTTGTGGCACAAGAGACATATAATATTTAATTTTTAAATATTATATTAATGGTTTTTATTAAAACCAATGGCAAGGGTTTTTATTAAAATTGACGGAAAGGTTTTTTAATTAGACCAACGGAAAGGGTTTTTATTAAAACCATTGGAAAGGGTTTTTCATTAAAACCAATGTGCTAAGACATCTCCAAATGATGATGGATGAAAATGTTTTTCAATAAAACCTAGGTGCAAAAATTTTCATGGCAAAATTCAAAAGAACGAAGGAGATATCCCAATTCAAAGATAAGAGATGAATTATTAAATATTTATTTGATAATTCTAAGGTCTAAAGTTTAATTAAATTATCCGTCGATGTGCAAAGGTTAGGATGGCAAATAAATTTTGCCAACGTCATTCGAAGGCATTGAAAGGCATATAAATCAAAGAAGACTTTGGCTATTTCATTGCGGAGATGGGAGAATAATTAGTGCATGAGAGAGAGTCATCGAAGAGAGGCACTGTAGAGGCAAAAAGAAATATTGAATTCAAGGGCAAAGACAAAATCGAAAGCGGTTGAAACTGACGTTGCACTGGATAGCATAGCGCAGTTGGCATAGCATCATCTTTGCACAGGAGAAATATGTGTTCGAATCCCTCCAAGAGCAAAAGTTTTTTGTGAGAGATTGATTTTGTTTTGACAACCGAGCGTAGATATTAAAGGAAGTTTTTGGGATTAAATTCTAACATGGGCCAGCGCTCACGTGGTAAGTGCTTCATAGCGCAAGCAAGGAGGAATAGAGTTCGACTCCCGCGAAGGCGTGAAGGTGCATTGATTTTTGGGAAAAACGTTGACAATTTCGAAGGTGGTAAAGGCGCATTGATTTTAGGCAAAGACATTAACGTTTTCGTAGGTTGCGAAGGCTACGAAATTCATAAAAAGGTATTTATCTCTAGCACATGGTAATAGTTGATATTGCCAAAGTTGTGGTGCATTAAAATCATTTCTACCAAAATTAGGGAGTCATAATTTGTTGGAAATAAATTATTGTTGTGTGTACTTAGGGAGATATAAGGTGTTGAGATATTATTTGTTATTGTTATGTGTATTTAGGGAGTTATAAGGTGTTGAATTAAATAATTGAAAATTATTGTGTGTACTTGTGGAGTTAGAAGGTGTGAAAACAAATAAATAAAAGCATAGGTGCTTGTTTTTTATGTTAATGAAATTAGGGAGTTATAAGGTATTAAAGTGTTGAACATGTATATGTCCTAGTGCATGGTTTGACTATGAAATTAAACTAAGAACTTGAGACCTAGTTAATTTCTACCTCAAGTTAGAAGACATGCACATGAGTTGGGTTTGAAGTTGAAGACAAATTGCTTGATTATGTGCCTTGACTATTAAGAGGAAGTGGATGGATTAGAAAATCAATTTTATGGATAAAATTGATGCTTGAGTTCCTAATTGCTTAAGTGGAGTTCATTGAGAGTATTGCCACTATTGAGGAGGTTTTTGCTATTGCTTTGAGGAGAGTATTGTTGGTTACTTGTTGAGTACATTACCTCTATGTGAGACCATTGAGGAGATCATTTGCTAGTCACTTGTGGATACATTTGTCTTTCATTTGAGGAGATCATTGTTGGCTATTTGAGAGCTCTTTGCTTGAGGGAGTTGTGCTTGTTTCTTGAGAGCTTATTGACATTGCATGAGGAAGATATTATTGAGAACCTATTGCTATTACTTGTGGATATTTTCCTTGGTTGGTTGAAGTCCTCATTGTTATTGCTTGGAGAGGTTTTCATTAGAGAGCTCATTTGCCATACATTTGAGAGTATATTGTTGAGCATTGTTGTCATCCATTTGAGAGAGTATTTGTCATACATTGTTGAGATCATTGTGTATCATTGTTGTCATTCATTTGAAAAAGTATTTTTCATACATTTTTGAGATCATTGTGGATCATTGTTGTCATCCATTGAAGAGTACATTGCCATTCATTGTTGAGTTCATCATTGAGCCTTGCCTTCGTTGATTTGTGGTTGAGATTTGAGTGCTACTTGAGAGTGATTGGTTGAGCCTTTGAGAAGGATTTTGGGACATAATTTTTGGACATATTTGAGACAAATTTTGTGCATGATTGGTTGAGCCTTTGAGAAGGCTTTTGGGACAAAATTTCTGGATATATTTGAGACAACTTTTGTGCATGATTGGTTGAGCCTTTGAGAAGGCTTTTGGGACAAAATTTATGGATAGATTTGAGACAGCTTTTGTGCATGATTGGTTGAGCCTTTGAGAAGGATTTTGGGATAGAATTTTTGGACAAATTTGAGACAACTTTTGTGGATGATTGGTTGAGCCTTTGAGAAGGATTTGAGGATAGATTTGGGATAGCATTTGAGCATCATTTCTTGAGCCTTTTGTGAAGGCTTTGAGGATAGATTTGGGACAACATATGAGCAAGATTGTTTGAGCCTTGTGAGAAGGCATTGAGGCAGATTTATGGGCAGTGAAAAAAATATAACAAAATCAAAAAAACATATCAACACCAGTTGCCTAGCTAAGCAAATCAATGGATTGTCTGGCTGAGCAGATCAATGGAGTGCCTAGCTGAGTAGATCAGTGGATAGCCTAGCTGAGCAGATCAGTGGAGTGCCTAGTTGAGCAGATCAGTGGAGTGCCTAACTGAGCAGATCGGTGGATAACCTAGCTAAGCAGATCAGTGGATTACCTAGCTGAGCAGATCAATGGATAGCCTAGCCAAGTAGATTAGTGGATTGCCTAGCTGAGAAGATCAGTGGATAGCCTAGCTGAGCAGATCAGTGGATAGCCTAGCTGAGCAGATCAATGGATTGCCTAACTGAGCAAATTAGTGGATAGCCTAGCTGAGCAGATCAGTGGAGAGCCTAGTTGAGTAGATCAATGGATCCCACCTAAGCAGATCAAGACAACCTAGCTTTGAGTAGATCAAATTAAGAATTTGTATTGGGATAAGAATACCTATTTATTTGTAAAATATTATAAGGAGATGATCTTGTGGGCTACCCCACATTGGGGGAACCACGTTAAATCTTGTGTCTCAATTGTGTGTGGTGATTTGTGCACTTTCTTACTATTGCTATCTATGCTATTAATGCACAATGTTGTATTTTGCAATTGCAATTGAGGACACTAATTGATATTGGTTTGGAAAGAAAGTAAAAAGTGGGCGCTATACTGTTCACTCCCCCTCTCAGTATAAGCTTGTGTTCTTCACATAACTTTTGTTTGAATATTAGTTTGAGGGTGGAAGAATGTGGACATGCTTAGTTTGCTATCCATTATGCTTTATAGGGGGACTATAAAATGCTTAGAAATTTAATATCCTTGTTAGAGACAATGGACTTTGACAAGATAAACTTGAGCCACACATGACTCGAATAAAGCTTAGCAGTCTCCTTAGTATAAATGGATTTCTTACAAGGAATAATAATTAATTATATAAAAACATAGTCATTATAATTTTTAAATGTGGGAGAACCTAAGAGGAAATCCATGGAGACAAATTGCTAAGGTTTGGATAACACTGACAATGGTATATTCAATCCTTGTTTCTTATCGGTTGGTTTCGCAACAATGCAAGGGATATATAACTTGATGTACCTATAAATATCGTTTGTCATTTTGGGCCAATAAAAGTACTTTTGAAGAATTGTCAATGTTTTCTCCACCTTAAAGTGACCTACTACTTTATTGAAGTGTGCTTTCCAAATAATTTTGAGTAATTATTAGTTGGTACACAAATATATCCCATGTGACAAAGGAGGTTACCTTACAAAATAAAAATTAGGGACATGCTTACCCACACAAGGATTTTTATGTATCTATGAATTCAAAATCTAATTCATACAAGGTAGACCAATTGCAAGTCTTATGTACACAAGAATCAAGAATGGTAGAGAGTGCTATGATTGTAGGTTGGCTCAAATAGTATATTGTTGAATTAACACTTCCTTTCTTATGCTTGATGATTAAATGAAATTGTTGTCAATATGTGACCTACTTCTAATGTCTTTCATTTATTAGTATACTATGCATTTGCATTAATTCTAAAGGTTTATGATCTATATGGATGATGGTTTCATTGCTCAAGATGTAGTGCTTCCATTTTATATGTTTGAACAATAACATAGATATCCTTGTCATACATGGGATATTTTTGTAATGCTTCATTGATTATTTCATTGTGATATATAGCTAGATGTCCATGCCATGTGAGGACAACTCCAAATGCATATTCTAATGTATTAGTTATGTTGATAAGGTAGGAAAAGTGTAGGAGTTGAATAAAATTGGCTCTTCAACTTCTCAAACGTTCTTTACTATGTATCTCCCTAATGAAACTTAGATTTGACACCTCCTTTTGTCACTTGGTGTAGTGTCCAATCAATGTGTGAGGATCCCAATATAAATCTTCAATAGAAATTAACAAGACATAAAAAGTTATAAAACTTTGTTAGGCTCTTTAGGGCAGACCGATATTTGATTATCTTAATCTTTTTTTAGATCATGAACTTATTTTTTATCAAAAATATACCCAAGGTAGTAAATATTTATCTTGCAAAATGATCACTTCTCCAAATTAACATATAATTAGTCTCTTTGAAGAGACTGAAGTACTTTTCAAGCATATTATAAATGCTCCTCTCATGTCTTCCTATAGATGAGAATGCCATATAAATAGAGTATCACAAATAAGTTGGTGTAGGGATGCAATATGCCATCTATTATACTCATAAATGTGGTAGGCACATTGGTCATAACCAACCACTCAAATAAACCTTCCTTGGATTTGTGTGTAGTCTTCCATATATCAATGAGATTGATGGGTGTATGATGATATTCATATTTGAGATCAATTTTGGTGAACTTTGCACCATGGAGCTAGTTCAATGAGTCATCTATTCAAGAAAGTGGATAACAATTTTCACAATGATTTTATTCAAAGATCTATAATAAATATAGAATCTCCATGTATCATTCTTCTTTGAAGCTAAGATAATTGTACTATGACAATGCTTGGTCTAAGGTGCTCCTTTTGAATTAATTCTTAGATTTATCTATTGATCTCACCATTTTCAATGATTGATCGGTGATACACAAGTGAAATAGGCAAAGAATAACCAAAAACTAAATCAATGGAATGCTTTACCTCACAATGAGATGGAATCGTAGTTGGTGGCTTAAAGAAGCCACTATATTTTACTACAATCTAGTCCATCCACTTTGCGTGGTAGATATTATGATTGGCATAACAATAGTCATCCTCTTACTTTGTAACTTGATCATCAACAAAATGAAATTCCTTGTCTTGGATGTCACATTCTTGCATTGTTTGGTACTGATTAAGGAAACAAAGTTAGGAGGATATACTTTAGCATCTTGAAGCACTAACATTTGACAATGACAATGATGCTTTGGGCTTAGGCTCATATACACCATGCCTCGACAACATGAATGGTTAGCCTAAAATCACAATATAAACATTTGACAATACTACACCACATAAAAATTTATCTTTTAAAGTTTTGATGGCATAAGAGAGGAGATATTATTGAGTGACATAAATGTCTCTCCCGGGTTGCAACCATCCAACATTATATGGTTGTGGGTGTGGTGTGACAAATAGATCCAAATCCTTTATAATTTAAGTAGAAATTATATTATTTTGACTCTCACTATCAACGATGAAATGTAATGGTTTAACTTGACCCACATTTGTGAGTGAAACATGCATTCCTCCCCTTGGAACTCTTCTTGTGACCCCTATGGTACAACATATGTCATGGAAATAGTTACATTTGATTTAGCTTCCACAATTCACTTCCCTCCATTCTTAGCCTATGGATGTGGAGGTTGTAGTGTAGTGGATGTAGGGGTGTGACTCAACAAATAATAATTGCATCACTTGACAATCCTCCCTCAAATTTCAATTGCTTTTATGATAATTAGAATATTTTCCAATCTTGGCCTTCAAAAGATTTTTCCTCGGGAGTTTTTTCTACTTCCAATTCTAATTTTTGGTTTGATCCCCTTTGTCTTGATTCTTTGGGGTGTCACTCTTGACTTTCTTTGGGTGGTACTTAGTATTCCAGTTCTTGTTATTTTATGTTCCTCCTTTTTTGCTTTTGTTTTTATGCTTTTGCTATAATTTAAGAAAAAAATTGTCTCTCCTAACATCTTGAGTACAAAGAGATCTATGCCCTCTCAAATGTACTATTATAACCCCTATGCTACTTGAGGAATTGATGCATTTCATTATATTGAATACCTAGTTTTGTTGCCATGGAATGGAAAACATTACCCTAATCTTGAACAAGCTAGTATTTATCCTGATGCAATTGTTCTCATTGCATGTATTGGTCTTTATAGGATCCCATAAGATAATATTCTTCCTTGATAGTCTCCTTAACATAATACCACATAAAAACTACTTCTCCATATTCATTCTCCTCCTTGACCTTGTTACAATACACTTTCCACCAATTTCAAACAAGTTATGAAGATTCAAGAGTGCAAAGGTGATCTACTCATTGTGAGTGTTTTTTTATAAAATTATGAAGATAATTTGATCCAACCAATTTTCTAAGGCATCAAAATTAATGTTTCCTTCAAAAGTAAGAATATCAAAATTCACCTATATCTTAAAAGGTGTAGGAACACTAAATGGTATTAGAGCATTGAAAGGCAATTCCAAGAAGGTTACATAATTTATAATGGGGAGAGCTATTGAAGAATTTGAGCAAGTTTATCCATCATCTCATTCCTCTATTTTATGAGGGTTTCATTCAACATATCCTTTTAAAGATCAATTGTTTTTTGTCATCCATTCTAGCTTGTATTTGAGATCATTTTGAATGACAAGGGAGGTTATTGGAGGGATCTCGTGTCTAATAATCAAAATTTTGATATCTTGATCTCGTGTTTATGGACATTCACTTAAAAGATAAATTTCTCTCATGCCACTAATCTAGACCTCAAATAGTACAATTAAAAATACCAGAGTATAACAAATTATAATATAAAATTATAAACAAAATAATAGAATAATTTTATTGCTCAAAAAATAGAGTGCAATGAAAACAATCACTAAGAAGAGATGCAAGACTATAACATTGCATCTATTACTTGTGCTTTTTATAGTCAGGGATGCATCTCTATTTCTACAATATTATTGTTGTGTTGTACATTCATCATATTGAAATGGAAGGTCTTTGGCTCTTCTTCAAGAGGTTCAAGGTTCAAACTACAGTGTGTGTGGCTATGTGTTAAATTCCCTATTGATAAGATGGGGATGCCCAACCCTCAGTGTCGATCGTAGGGGTTTCTCACACTAACCAAATCTAATAAATATATATATGGAAGATCACCAACATGGAAATGTGGTGGTTCACCTTCCATGAATTATGTCACCCATTTGAAAATGTGGTGGTTCACTTTCCATGAGTTACAAAGTGAATATTAAATAAAAATTACAAACATATAACGAGTCCTTTTGTTTTTTATCTTCTATTAATATGTTGACGTGACTAAAGATTCAATGTGGTTACAAATATCTAAAAATAGAAAATTACTATTTGTAGTAAATATTTTATATTTTTAAAGCCTTTAAAGCATTTTTGCATATAGTTCCTGACAACCTTGTTTGTGATAGAGCTGACCATTAAATTTGTTTCCCCTTTGAAGTCCCGAGCATAAAGTTATGTCCTTGATAATATGGTTAGGACAATAAAAAGGTTTTTGGGTATTTTTAACATAAAGATATTCCCTAACAAGGTTACATGCCTAAATCTACTTTTGAGGATAATTTACATTTGAGTAGCCCAATCTAAAATCCTAATGCTTTTTGAATGACTCAAAATGAAGTCCCGAGCATAAATTTATGCCCTTGACAAGTAGCCCAAGCTTTCGATGCTTTTTGAATGACTCAAAATGAAGTCTTGAGCATAAAGTTATGCGCTTGAAAATATGGTTAGGACAATAAAAAGGTTTTTGGGCATTTTTTAACATAAAGATATTCCATAACAAGGTTACACGCTTGAATCAATGTTTCTTATCTATTTTTGAGGATAATTTGCATTTGAGTAGCCAATTCTTTTTTTGCTTGATAATAAGGAGTTGTACTCAGGTCCCACACCCTTGACAAATTACAACTCTTTTCTTTAGAGTTTGAGAGTTTACAAATAAATACACTTCTCATCTCAATTGTGATGCTATAGCTAGAAACCTACATCATTTTACATAAAATGTCTGAATACTTGATTTTCATTTTCTATATCTTTTCAAATCTCTGTATGAATACAATTACTCCAGAATTTTACATCTTTCTTGACATTTTCCTATATCAACCTTCACAATGCTAGAACTCCACCTCTACTATCTATGCCTTGCATCTTAGTAGAGCAATATTTTCAAAACATTGCACTATCATAGTCCGCTTTACCAAATCTAGATTGCTAGTTTCCTTCCTGAAACACAAGTGCAACCACAAAATTTATAATAAATAGTCTAAATGAAAACACATTATTGTTACAAAATAAAATAGATATTACCAATGGAAAACATTAAAGTAAAGATTAATCATTAATTGATTTAGGCAATCAACATTTTTTGTCAGCTTCAACTAAACTTTCTACTTCCTCTAACCATGGAAAGGAGAATTTAAAAAATTCAACGAGTTTACACCCTCATATTGAGTGGGGTTTAAACCTTGAACCTCTCAAAGAGAAGCCAAAGCCCTTACCATTGCAGTAAGCTTGCAACTTAGTAGCCCAATCTAAAATCATGTTTCATTTATGCTCACCTTGGAAATCTTGCCTATGATTATCCATAAGACTACGAGTCATATGAAAAGATCCTTTGGAAGAAGTTGTTTATTCAATATATGTTTATCCAAATTGCCTATGATTATCAAAGTATGGTGTACAACCCTATTTATGATGAATGCGAACCTTAGAGATTCAAAGTTTATATCATTAAACTTAAGAAAAATTAAATTAAAAGATCAATTATTTTTCATTGAATTTATAAGAGGTCTTGGTCCCCTCATATTAAGTGGGTTTGAACCTTGGATGTCTTAAAAAGAGGCAAATAAAATATTAAGTGGGTTTGAACCTTGAACATCTTAAAAAAAAGGCAAACACAAATTGTTAGTATTATATTTTAGAAGTTTTATACGACACTTTATCTTTTATAGAAGAATATGCATGTATCATTGCATTAAATCTCTTAATTATTATTATTATTTTTTTTGGATTTGGTTATTGTGAAAAAAACCCCATGAACGACATAGGAGATTGAGCAGTCTCCTCCCAACCACGACCCTTCCTAAAGTCGAGAGCTATACTTATCAATAGGGAATTTAACACAAAGCCACCACACACCCACCCCCTCACACACTCGCCTACGCTGTGGTTGGAACCTTGGACCTCCCAAAGAAAAACCAAAGCCCAAACTGTTGCCTCCCAACCATGACCCCTCCTAAAGTCGAGAGCTATACTTACCAATAGGGAATTTAACACAAAGCCACCACACACCCATCCCCTCACACTCACACCCATCCCCTCACACTCGCCCACACCGTGGTTTGAACCTTGGACCTCCCAAAGAAGAGCCAAAGCCCGAACCGTTGCATTGCGTGTACACCCAAGTGTAATTATTATTATTTTTTAAACCAATGTTAATCCTGTAATTTGATTAAAAAAATCTTTTATTTTAATACTCTTCAACCTAGATGTTTAATATAAATAAAATCAATTTCAATCCTATATAATTATTTAAAATATAAAAAACATGTATATATAATCTAAAGAATAAAATAACTTTAACATAGACAACATTCTAGGTCATATCAAACTGATATTATTTATCCAATATATAGTTATGACAATCATACTCATTATAGTTTCCACCATTAACTTATACTAAAACAAAACTATTTATATAAACTTTAAAATTTTTTGGTAAACAAAGTTAGAAAATTTGAAGTATAGAACAAGTTTTTTTAAAGGTTCTGTTCCCTTGTACAATATTTTGAACAGTCGTCTTTAGAATAAAAACTCAGAAGTGTTCCAATACTCTATTTTTACATACACTTATTCTCCCATATATATATTTTTTTGATACTTAGGGGAATCTTCTGCAACTATCCTTCTTTTTTATACTTTTTGAATCCTTAAACACGACTTGGAGTAAGGGAAATCTTAATAGGTGGAAGTTTATAAAGTTGTCTTGCCAATCCATACCCAGAATCAAGTTACATTGCATTTATAGTGCTACCACTATAACCCCTATCTTATTTCTGTAAACATAACCTGGACCCGCAGTCATCAAATTGTCTTACCATAGCCCTGGACTCCTCCCATATATTATTCATACGGCGTTGTAGACAACGGTACTGGTGAAGGTCTACGCATGCCACATGTGCGTGTGAAGGCGTGTGAAGGTTGAGAAGGTTGTTCGCTCCCATTTTCGTTTGTTTGTGAACAAGGGGACCTGAAACTAAATCATCTTCCTTACCATTCAAATCGAGCTTTAATTTTGGTGGTCGGTATCGGGAAGGTCAAGCAGGGCAAGATGATCTCTCAGTTCTTCGTGCTTTCGCAGAGGGGAGACAACATCGTCTTCCGAGACTGTAAGTTCTTATCAAATAAAAATTTTCCTGTTTTTTTTTCCCTCTCTTTTAATTGTTTCTCTAACGCCTTTTTTAAGTTTTATGTATCATCGAATGCTGCGACACATTCTATACTGTAATTACGTTCATTGAGAGGAGACCAAACGAATTTAAAACGGGAAATATCAATCATTGCATTTTTAGGGTTGGGGTCACTGCCCAGATCTGAATAAGTTAGCATCATATAAACGTGGAATTCACTCGGGACGGTAGGGCTCTGCGAAAAATGTTAAGGTGCATGAGAGCGGACCATCCTAAAATATTTAGATCGTTTTATAGTTTCGTGAATGACATGTTGGACCCGAATCCATTCATTGAAACATCCACAATCTACTAGGAATAAAAGAGAAGCAGATGCTGTCGCACGTTGATGGTTATTAATTACAGTTATTAATCAACATTCAAAATGGTTTGCCTTTCTGTTTCTCTTGCATTAGGTGGGGAAACTCTTTGCTTTGGATTCTCTGCTTCGCCCTTTTCTCTTTTCCTCTTGTCAGAAGGTTAGACGTTATAATAAGGTTAGATAGGGTGAGGATGCAGGAGTGTAAGAACCATTATATCACAGTTTCTTCAAGCTGTGGAGGACGAATGTGATTGCACAGTTATAGATTGGAAATGCCTAATTTACCACGGGCTGTGTTAAAGAGTTGAAACCATAATTGTATCTACGTTTTTATGTTAGAGGTAAGAAGAAGGGGAAAAACACACATGCCTTTGTGAAAAACTGGGTTCTCATATGCCAAAAAGCCACCTTTATTTTATTTTTATTTTTTTAATATAATGACCTCAAATGACCAAAGTGGTTTAAGGAAATTTTGAAATATGGCAAAGCTACAACCAGTTAGGAGTTCCAAATTATAAAGAAAAAAAATCCGATTAACAGGGAAATGAAATATTAAGGACTAAATCAAAGAATGGATTGCACCGCAACCATTATAGTGTGTGCAATGCCATTCAATAGAAAAGGAAAACAATTTGTTGCCAAATGAAATATGTGCAAAGCCATTCAATAGAAAAATAAAACAATATGGTTGCCAAATGAAATATCTACAACGATAAGTTAGTAGTGTAAAAAAAAAAAAAAAAATCTCCTATCAACAGCTAAATGGAATATCTAGGATTAAATCAAAGGATTGATAATACCACAACCAATATAGTATCGAAAAATAAAACAATTTTTACGGTGCTAGCCTCACTTCAATTTTGGAAGCCAACATTCATGACATTGCCTTGCCTTTCCCTTGCCTGTTGTAGACGCAAAGTACTCATGCATGTAGGATATGCCTTACCCTCCTGCTTGCAAAAGCATGAGACAAACGACCTGACCATTTCACCATGCCTGGATTTGCCTTGTCATGACCTGAATTGGGCTGTCTTGGTGCCCATTCCTTCTGTTTTTGCCTTGCACTTTGCTCGACACTCAACCCATTCCTCTTCGGGATGTGCTGCCTTTGCTACAGCCCTCCAAGCACCCCACTTGGACCCTCCATGAAGACCTCACTTTGAGTCTTCCTCACAAGTTGCCTCTGTCCATCTTTGACTTCCCATTGCTATGCTGGTCTTGCGGTCCAAGCGTCAGCCTTGGTGTGCATCTTCTTAGATTGACTATGACACGGCCGTGCTTGCCCCAGCATGACTGCACGTTTGATTGTCTTCATAACCACATTGGCGTCCCAGCACGACTTGTCACTTAACTAGATCTGTTCCTAAGTCCAGCTTGCCTTTATGGGATGCTGGTCCCGACAACTTGCTCCTGCTTGTCTCTGCATAGCCTAGCAGCACAATTGGCTAAAAAAAGGATCCCATGGGAAAATAACTTCAGTGGATCCAAGAGAAGGGGGGGATGAAGATGAGAATTTTCAATTGTAGTCTCCATGAGTATCCAACCCAAAAGGAGGCTAAAATCCTTACTAATCATCATGGCAGAGGTTGATGTTGTACTTGCAGAGGGATACTAATTGCACTAGTGATGAATCGAATCATGTAATATTTGATATGAGGATCAGGTTCCTACTACCTTTCAAGTCTGGGATGCTTCCTTCTACTATACAGGTCCAATTGACATTCCACAACCTTTCCCTTGTTTTTGTATACTCCTATGTAGTGTTTCTTCTCTCAAAGGAAGCTTATGAATGATGATCTTTGCTAATAGTTGCTTGTTTTATTTCATTGGACTTATCACCCTCTTTCAACTATTATTGATATCTTTGCCACAGGCAGTGGTGCAAGACAAATGGTACCTCGCTTCCTCATATATACATTAGATAAACCTTGGTGAAATCTATACCAGTATAGGAGTATGAACATTGCCATTGGGCTAATTGTTAGGATCAGAATTGGCATTATTGTGTGTATGTAGGCAGACAAATTGACATGTCTGCATAATGAATGAATGCATGTTTGAGCTTAGGAATGTATAGTATGGTTTAAGGGTTTGGAATTGCAGCTCCTCTTAAACCATGGGCCACCACCCATTATTTTATTTTTTATTTCTTGACCGAAGAAGATCATGAGGAAAAATCCTTTTGGAAGAAAAGTCATGGAGTAATTTGAATTTATTCCCCACTTCCACTTGATCCAATTTTGAATTTACGAAAAACCTGGCCAATATTTGTGGAACTTGCATATCAATCATCTGATTTTATGAACTATTATGTCATGCTCGATCATTTCATCTTTGATAATCGTTTCTGGTGTAACATTTGCTGCATGGATAGGACTTGGTATAGATACTCTCTTCCTCTTGCCCCCCATTGGGGCATTGATACTTCCAACTAGGGCATCCTTACTTCTAGTTAGGGATTTCTAAAATACCTTTCCTTCAATCTTACCTAGATTTTCTTCATAAGTATCCTTTATTTTTTGAATTTTTGGAACAAGAAAAGGTGAGGCTTGCTCCCTCCTCACATTCGCTTCCTGCTCCCCCAATCGTCTAAAAACTAGAAAAGTTGAGGTTTGCGCCTTCCTTGCACTTGCTCCCTGCGCGCATCTTGTGTATGTTAGTATGCATGTATTTTAGAATAAATCCTTAGTTTGTAAAGTGGAAACTCATATACATTCGACATCACATCAGGTGAGAAGTGAGAATGCATCCAATTATTTTGTTAATATGTTCTTGAACTTATTTTGTTCTATTAAATCCATGACACCTGAAACAGAGGAACTATTATGGGTTTGAATATGCCATTTTAAAATCCTAGGTAATGGAGAAACAACATATATTATTGTTTTTGTTAATTTCAAATATGAAACATTAGAAACGGAAAATGCTAAAATAATATATATTGTAATATCTATAGTTGAGTTATTCAAACACTAAAAAAATAAGAACCTAGAAGATAATATAATTAGTCAACCAAAAGCTATTCATATATTTTTTCTTTTGTTGGAGAACATGGGGTTGTACTTGGTTCCCCCACCCTTGACAAATCACAACTCTCTCCTTTAGAGCTTGAGAGTTTACAGACAGATTCAATTCTCATCTCAATTGAGATGCTATAGCTAGATACCTACATCATTTTTCATAAAATGTCTGAATTCTTGATTTAAATTTTCTGGATCTTTTTCAATTTTCTGCGTGAATACAAATATTCCAGAATTCAACATCCTTCTCGACATTTTCATATAATATCAAACCTCCACCTTTACTATCTGTGCATTGCATCTTAGTAGAGTAATATTTCCAGAACATCGCACTCTCATAGTTCGCTTTACGAGATCTGGATTGCTAGTTTCCTTCTTGAAGCATAAGTGCAACCACCAAAATTGTAATAAATAGTTTTTATAAAAAGACATTAATGTTATAAAATATAGCAAACATTACCAATGGAAAAATATTAATGTAAATCTTAATCATTATTTGATTCAAGCAATCAACATTTTCTTGTCAGCTTCAGCCAAACTTACTATTTCCTCTAACCATGGAAAAGAGAATTTAATTTCATGATCCTCAACTAAAACCCCTCTATTGGCTAACCTATTTGCATATTTGTTTCATTTCCTCAACGTATGTGTAAACATGATTTCTTCAAACTCTATAGCAAGGTCTTGAATTTGCACAATTATCTCTTGTATGTTCCATGGAGCCTTTGCTTTCCTCAAAATTGCATTTATTACTATGAGTGAATCACCTTCCATCCATACTCTGTTCCATTTCATTTGTTTGCATATTTTTAACCCTTCCAAAGCCGCCCAAGCTTCAACTTCAATATTTATCTTAAATCCACTATTGAAAGCGTAATGAGACAAAATCTCTCTTCTACTATTTCTAATTATTCCTTATCCTTTTGCTGGTCCTGGATATCTTTTAGATGCTCCATCAAAATTCAATTTGACCAACTTCACATCTGGTGGTTTCCACTTTATATGTTTTGCCTTCTTTTTGTTTCTCCCGTACCCAACATCATAATTCTATTTGATGACTTGAGTCCATCTATCAAGGCTCTTTGCTTCCAGATTAGCGATTGGTTGAGTTGATAGGGTTTGTTCAGACTCCTCTATGGCTAAACAAATTTTACCTTTCCATTACCTCTAAATTGCTTTCCTTTCCTTTAAATATTCTTCTATTCCTTTTTAGCCATACAGTCCAAAATATTGTATCTTTTGATATATCCCAGATTGTCTGTAAAGCCTCACTTTTAAAAGTGCTTTGCCATTGCTTTAACCATTCTTCAATTTTGCCATTCATCACCATGCATTTATCAAACATATTAAGAATCCATTGCCATAGATTCCAAACTATTGAGGAGTGTCCCAAGAGATGGTTTATATTCTTCTCCTCCTTTTTACAAAGAACACATTGTGAGGGGCTATGAAAACCCCTTTTCATAAGGTTATTTTAGGATAAAATTCTTCTATGACCTACTAGCCAAACAAACATTTTGACTTTAAGAATGCTTGGGCTATTCTAAATATCTCTCCATATTCTTGTGATATTCCTATTTTGTTGGTGCTTTACATTATATCCACTTCTTGTTGTGTATTCTCCTGAGCTATTCAACTCCCAAATCAACTTATCCTTGGCTTCCCTCGAAATAATCATTGTTGTAATATTTTTGCTCAATTGCCTCCTAGCATCCATATCTTGTATACTTGTAAAAAATGTTCTTTCCATCTGTATCTTACTTCTTGATCTTTGTGCATAATGTTTGAAACCCTATCACCATATTTGTCTTGAAGTAATCTCATCCATGGTTTCAAAATTGGATCTAGATTGAGTGGTTTTTTATCACACCAAGTATCTATCCAAATAGAAAAATTTTCTCCAGTTCCACCATCCATCGTAGACCTTTAATCACTATATCAATTGATTTTTTTAAATTGTTTCTTAGAGCAGAACCATTTGGTAGTGAGAATGCAATAAATATTAAGCTTGGGTCATTGGGCTCAACATAGTTACTTAGAAGAATTCTTGCCCATTGTCTTTGACTCTCTTTGTACAATCTCCAATTTACGTTTCCCCATAAGGAACTCTTAAACGGAGACCTCCCCTAGTATTATCATCACACACCTTGCTCCATTTCACCAAAGGAAATTTCCTTTTATCATGTAAACCTGACCACAAAATAGACCGCATAATGTAAATTAAACCTTTTCTATCGATTTTGGCATAGTATACAAGGACATATAAGAACTTCGAATGGCCTATAAGACTGATTTAATTAGTTGCACACTTCTTGCTAATGATGACCATCTACTTTCCATGTGGGTAGGTTATTCTGAACTTTATTAATAACTGGATTTCATAATTCTATTCTCATTCTCCCCTCAAATAAGGGCATCCCTAGATAAGTTGCTGGTAAATTTGCCTTCTCCATTTGAAGTAACCTGCATACCTGCATTAATTCTAGCTGGGATGTTTAGGAAGTAAATTTTGGATTTGTCGTATTAACTTTCTGCCCTGACTCTCTTTCGTATTCCTTTAATAAGTTATTCAAAGCTCTGGTCTCGTTTATCCTTGCCCTCCCAAAAAGGGCCGTATCATCTACAAACTGTTGATGGGTGATGTTGTCGATGTTATTACTAGCCTTGAGTCCACTTAAAAGTCCATCATTGTTAGCCTTCTTCAAGTTCCTACTTAAAATATCTGCCATAATAATGAACAAATATGGTGATAGAGGATCTCCCTGTCTAATACCTCTCTTGGCTTTAAATGATTATGTTACTAACCCATTGACTAGCACTGAATATGAAATTGTAGAGACATAAGCTTTAATCCATCTGATCCATTTGTTACCGAATCCAAACTTTTATAATACTGCAAAAAGAAAATCCCATTTAACCTTACCATAGGCTTTACTCATATCAAATTTTAAGATCATTGTTGATGCAGGAGCATCCGGTAACAGTGTCGGCAATCTTGCATCCTTCTAAATTTTCTTTAAGTTTTTGTATTTTGATGTATTTTGGTTCCTTTCCGGAGGAGGGAAGATGTTGCAAAGCAGAAGGGGAAGTTGGTAGAAGAGCTAAGGCAAAAGTTGGGGAGGTCGCGAAATCGCGACCTCCGAAGTGGTGGCAAAGGCGGGGGACCGGTTATGTCGCGATATCGCGACGTCGCGATATCGCGACATTTGTTTGCAGTTGGAGCGTAGGGAGGGTTCCGTCGCGATATCGCGACGTCGCGATGTCGCGACGTTTGTTGAGAAGCTAATGCAAGGGGTGATCTCCGTCGCGATATCGCGACGATGTTGAGAAGCTAATGCAAGGGGTGATCTCCGTCGCGATATCGCGACGTCGCGATATCGCGACGATGTTGAAAAAGCAAGGCGCGGCGGTGGTTGGGTCGCGATATCGCGACGTCACGATATCGCGACGGTATTAAATGGACAGCGTCAAGGCAGTGTTTGGGTCGCGATATCGCGGCCAATGAGAAGACAGGACCAAGCTTAGAGGCGGACGGCCAGACAAGGCCGAAAATTGACACGTGGACAGCCACGTGTAGCTTGAAAATTGTGAAGGACACGTGTTTGAAATATTTTACATCCAGGAGGCATGGCA
Organism: Wollemia nobilis; assembly: GCA_028583015.1. Lineage (NCBI taxonomy): Eukaryota > Viridiplantae > Streptophyta > Pinopsida > Araucariales > Araucariaceae > Wollemia > Wollemia nobilis. Next base: position 802,487 of record JAQPPZ010017170.1, read on the forward strand.
AGTTTTGCACGCGAAAGCATACGTGTATCAAAGTGAAGATGAAGGCCACGTATCATGGAATTAAAATTTACAGCCGCGTGCATTAAAGGGAGAGAACCACCTCATGAAGGTCTTTTTGAAAAACAACTGTTGCAGGGCACGGCCGATATGGAGGAGACGGCAGCGCAGAGGACAGTCTGACCGGAGCGGCGGTGCAGGTCAAGGAGGACATTAATGCAAGCTCCGGGTAGATCGGGCAGATGGCCCATTTATGTCAGAATTTTGAAAACCCGGAGGGGGGGGGATTTCGAATTCGAAATCTTGTTTGGTGGAAGCATTGATTGCCGGGAGGACCGGGGCCTCGATAAAAACCTAAAATTTTGTAACGTAAAAGGAGGGACGGGAGAACAGGGGAAGGAGAGACAGAGTGATTGCAAAGCCTGCGGGCTGTTTCATTGTATGCATGTAAATATTTTCTGCAAAATTTTAATGAAAAGTTGAATTTGTAAGGTACTGGTATTTTTCGTCCCCGTCAATTGCTCTCTCTTGTCTTGAAGCTGATGAATGCACAACTTCATGGGCTACTATGATCCTGTCTAGAATCCGTCTTCCTTTCACAAATCCTCCTTTCTCTTTTAAAATAAATTTGTCTAACAGTAGTCTTAACTGATTCGCCATCACTTAGGATATAATCTTATATGCCATATTACATAGGCTTATGGGCTGAAATGAATCAAACAATTCTGCATCTGTCTTTTTTAGAATGAGGGTAAGATATGTTGCATTTAATTTATAAAGTATGTATTGTTTTACCCTAGACTGTTCCACTAACACCAATAAAGAATCCTTCACTATATCCCAATTATGTTGATAGAATGCTGCAGAGAGCCCATTCGGACCTGGGGATTTATCCTTATCAAAAGAGAAAAGAGCTAAATGAACTTCTTCCAGAGTAATAAGTTCCATCAGTTTCCTATTGTCTTCATTTGTTATAATTGAAGGTACTTTTTGTAACAATTTATCATTAAGAACTTCAAACTCCTTTAATCCTAGAAAATTCTAGTAAAAATACCTTGCCTCCTTTCTGATTTCACTTTGGTCTTCAATCCAAACCCCTTTTGCTGATTTAATTCTACTAATTCTGGATGTTGATCTCTGTACTATTGCCATCCTATGAAAAAACTTTGTATTTTTATCTCCTCCTTTTAACCAAGTTTGTCTCGATTTTAATCTCCAAAATTTCTCTTCCTTACTCAAAATATTATGATATTCACTAAGTGATAGCTTTGAAGCCTTATACTTAATACGAAACTCACAGGAATATAATCATTGGATCAAATATAAAGTAAAGTTGCAATATAATGAAATGAATATAATAACTCAGAACATAATATCAAACAAAATAACACAAGAATAACTCAGAATACTCATAGAATAAAGGTCTACTAATGCATGCAATAAGCTATGCACTTTCGATACAAATTACAATGCTTTGTCACAAATATATAATTGTATGTGACTCCTCATATGCTGCACTCTTGACCTTCACTCTTCTTTGCAACTCTTCACTTTCCTATTCTAAGGACACGTGCACTCTTGCATAATGGACACTTGTGCACTCTTACATAATGGACACTTGTGCACATTTATTCTCACAACACTTGCACACATAATTACATGACACTTGTGCATTTCCTGCACATTATTACATTACATGAAATATAAATTCACACTCTAATCTAAGACACACACCTAATCTAATAATGTACCAAGGTGGTATATTGGCATGTACCAAATAATGTAATATTCTTCAACAGCTCCTTTTATTACATTATTTGGTTATTGAAGACTTTAGTCTTCAATACAGTCTTCATCTTTGAATCTTCAATCTACCTCCAGTAGATTAATGTTTGGATCCTTCATGTAAGAGTCTTCAACATGATCTTCATCTTCATATGATTTTGTAATAGATTTGGTTTTGACCAGATCCTGCTTCTTCTTGATTGTCTTCATCTTTGATTTCTGCATTGGTCTTGAGTCTTCAAGATAGTCTATTGTTAGATAGCCTTGTTGAGCAAGAGACCTAATTACTTCACAAGTCCATTTCCTTTTTTCTTCCTCTTTGAATGATTTTCTTGCCTGTTCTTCAACACTTCCATGCTTGCATCCTTCAGAAATAAGCTTTTGAAACAGACAATCTAATCTGAATGTTAGAGTCTTTTCAAATTTGCTGTAATACTTCTTTTTGTGATAGCAGAAAATAGATGAGTGTGATTTTCTTCCGCAATATTTACATGGATGTAGATGCCAACAATTTGCTTTTTCATGTCCAACTCTATTGCAATAAACACATCTTGAAAATATTTTTGTTGACTTGGAGATTTCAAGTTCATCTGTTTTCTTGACAAAATAATATAACCACTTGTGTACAATTAAAGCTATTTTGACTTTGCTTCTTTCATAGATGTATAAGAGATCTTCAAGAGCTTTAGATTTTGTATCTGGAATAGTAACAAGATTCAATGATTTATCTTCTTGATATTTTTGAATACTTGTTATTGTTCTTTTATCAAAGCTTTCTGCCAAATTTTGAAAATAGTTTCTAAGCTTGTTCTCTATATCTCCATTATAATAGTCATTAATGAATTCTTCCATTATATCCTCTACCCTTAGTTATCAAGTTCGAGTTCATGTTCGAATTCGACACTTTTGAAATTCGAAATAAATTCGACATGTTCAAAAATTCGGAATAAAATTCGACATAAAGTTCGATATATTATAAATGTACCTATATCCTTTTTGTATATTATAACATGTCTAGCTATTTCCATTTAACTTGATTAGAAAAAATAAATTTGTTCCTTTCGATTCAAAATAGCAGGATGGCCACCCTTTTCTTTGTTAGTGCTATTTTAAAATTAATTACACATGTAATAAAATTTACTTATAATTAAATAATTTTTTAAATAATTATTAAAATAATAAAAATGTAAAATTACTAATTTATAATTATAATAATTTAAATTATAATTTAAACTTTTATTGATCCACTCCGAGCTCGAACAATGAATAGGGGACATCGATCGGGGATCTGCCATGAAGGGCTGGGATTCTCCAAGAGCATATGATCTGCGACGCGGGCCCTCCGCCAATGAGAAATGCGATGGTCACACTATAAAACCAAATGATTTACGCTCGCCAAAAACATCACATCCCTGTCTAGCAGAGCTTGAGGAATTTGTTGTTCTCGATGTTTTCTTGCATTGTTCGACGAAAATGGCGCCCAAGGCAGAGAAGAAGCCCGTCGAGAAGAAGGCTGAGGAGAGGAAGACCGTGGGAGAGAAGACACAACGATTGGAAAAGTAGCCAAGACTGCCATCGAATTGGCCGTGGAAGACGTGAACAGGGAACCAAACCTTCTAAATGCCACTCTACTCAATGTTGATATCCGAGACTCCACACAAGACGCCGTTCAAGGGGCTTCTGCAGGTAGCACCTAACTCACCCTATTTCTTGTAACCAGGGGAGCCATACAAAATAAATAAATAAATAGTTCTATTAATTGTGTGCGTTCTATTTGCTTGTTCCACACTTTTAATTCAGTTGACCTCTGAGAACGGTGTTCAAAATGAACATTGCAGCGCTGGAACTGCTAAGAAAAGAATGCGTGGCCATAGTAGGGCCCCAAACATCCGTGGTCGCCGAATTCGTGGCTTCTTTGAGCTCTGCTGCACATCACCCAAGGAAAAGGCCCCTCCCAAGGCCGGCAAGAAGATCGCCAAGGATGGAGGCGAGAAGAAGATCGCCAAGGATGGAGGCGAGAAGAAGAAGAGGGCCAAGAAGGGAGTGGAGACCTACAAAATTTACATCTTTAAGGTTCTCAAGCAGGTCCATCCCGACATCGGCATCTCCAGCAAGGCCATGAGCATCATGAACTCCTTCATGAACGACATTTTTGAGAAGGAGGATGATTTACCGTATGATTCGTTTTGTTACAGTGTCACTATGAAAAACTACCCAATCTTTCTTGCGACAAAATATTTAATCAAAAAATTTCACATAATTCTCCTGGGTATTTTTTTCACCTTTTTCCTGCCAAATTTTTTTCCCTGTCGAATGTAAGTTTCGTTCGGCAGATAAATTCGTCAGGGTTTTAAATTCGACGAGTTTCGAACTTTATTTAAAAAGTTCGACGAATTTGATAACTAAGCCTCTACCTTATACTCTTGTAGAATATTGACTAACCCATCAAATGAAGTATCTTTGCTTAGAATTTGCAAAAATGTAACTAGGTGCTTGTAGTTTTTTGGAAGAGCTCTTAAGATCACTTGAACAAGAAATTTGTCTTCTACCTTTTCGCCTAAGGTTAATAGTTTTGCTTTTATATCTGCCACTCTTCTTAAAAATAATTCAATGCTTTCACCACTATTAACTTTTAAAGAATGCAATTGAGTTTGAAGATTCAAAATAGTAGCTTTGTTATTTCCTTCAAATATCTTGGCTAAAGTATTCCAAGCTTCTGTAGAGGTTATTGTTGAACTTATGTAGGGTTGTATCTCATCTGTAATTGCAAATGTTATTATCATGAGAGCTTTGGCTTCTTTTTCTTCATAATTTTGTATTTCTCTATCACCTTCAACAGGTTTAGTTTTTGTTCCTCTAACAATGTCCCAAAGTTTTTCTACTATCAAAATTGATTTCACTTTGTTTTTCCATGAAGCATAATTAGGACCTTTGAGAAGTTGAGATTCTGAAAGAAAAAATTTATTGGTTGTCATGGTGGCACTCATATAACCTTTGAAATTGACTACCTTATATCTCCCTAGTTTTTGAATGATAATTATTTCAAGTTTCTAAAATTTTCAAAAAACTTTGTAGTTGAATACCTTATGGCTCCCTAATTAATTAGAAACTATAAAACTAAGAATTTTGCAAATATAATTTTTCTAGGTTTGATGTAGACTACCTTATCTCTCCACAATTTGATAATTTACAAAAATTCTATATATACCTTGAATTTCAAATAATAATAAAGCAATTTGAATATCAAATAACTTTATAAAACTTCAAATTAAATAACTACTTATCAGTCCAAAACTTAAAGATGCAATTAAATTAACTAAGGCTTTAATTAACCTATTAAACTCCTTATTACTCCTTTGATCAAATTAAACCTTAGAACAATATAATAATTAGCTCCTCAACCTTAGAAATAATCAATTATTAAAACCCTAAATTTCGAGTTTACCTCCTTAATGGTGCGCTGCTTCAAAAATTCTCCTGGCGCTGCAACTTGGTGAGCGACTCGCTTATGGCATCTAACGTTTCACTAATTTCACTTTCCTTGGAGAGCTTACATGCGGATAGACTTACATGCATAACCTTATATTGCCAAGAAACGTTTCACTTTGCTGTTGCTTTGTGTTCCTCCTTCTAATGTGGCACATGAACATTTGGATTTAGATGCTCTTCGAACGTATGAGGATGGATGATCACTTGACTTTGAACGTGTGAGGATGGATGAGGATTCCTTGCATGGATCCTTATTTGTAACTTCCCACAAAACATTTCAATCTTTGCCCATTCACCTTCTTTATGTCACACGGCAGAATGCATGGCCTGGTTGGTTAACGTTTGAGCAATAATGTTTGAATGTTCTATTGCTTGGAGTAACACTCGGCTGCACACCTTCTACTTGGTGATTGCGCTCAAAAGACTAATTCTCCTCTCTCTCTGGTGCTTAATTGTTTGATTTCCTTGGCTCACTATTTGAGCTTCCCTTTGGCTGTGCTTTGATGCAAATCGATTTCTCCTCGATTGATAGACGTTTGAGCTCTCACATTGACGTTTCACCTTGTCTTCTTTAGCTGCGTATGGTGCAAGCGTTTCAGCTGAACCGTGGTAACGCAAATGACTTGTCTTAGCTCGACGCTTGTTCTCCTTGCGACGCTTGTGTTGCTAAGTGATGCTTGCGCTTCTCTATGGTGCTAGCAAACTTCTCAACAATGCTGTCCTCCTTGTTGACGTCCGTCTCCATTGTGGCATTGTTTGCTTAGATGGCACTATTTGCCTAGATGGCGTTTGTTGCCTTGATATCTGCTTCCACGGTGGCTTCTAGATTTCCTTGATGGCGCTAGTCGCCTAGGTGGCGCTCATTTTTCTCCACGGTGGTGTTGCTCAATGGCATTGGTCTGCCTTGGGTGCTTGTCTTTCAATGGTGTTGGTCTGCCTTGGGCACTTGTCTCTCAATGGTGTTGGTCTGCCTTGGGCACTTGTCTCTCAATGGTGTTGGTCTGCCTTGGGCACTTGTCTTGGTCTGCCCGATGGCGCTACCCAATGGCACTAGTCTCTTGATGGTGTTGGTCTATCTTGGGTGCTTGCTACCGCTGCTCTACAATGGCGTCTACGTTCAACTTTTTTTGCTCCGATCAATGGCACAAAATGCCTTGCTTTATTCGCACTGCAATGCCTTGCTTTATTCGCACTGCAATGCCTTGCTTTCTTGATGATGCCCTCAATACTGCTCTTCTTCTAGTGTAGCTTTATTTTAGCCGAATCTATAGAGATATCTTATTTCTCTATTTCCTAGTCTTCACAAACTTGTTGGCCTTTGATGTATGCAAGCTTTGGCAAGATACTTGCCTTCCAAATGTTGCCTGGTCTATCTTCAAACCTTTTTGTCTTGAAGCTTTCAAGTTTTGCCTCAATCTTCACTGGAACCTCCTTCAATGAGTCTTCTCTATATCTTATGGGCTTGTTGTTAAATGGCGACGATTGTCCCAATCTTAGTGTAGGCACTCTTTTTGGAAAATCTTCTTTCTATGTCTTCTATCTTCTTCAGAACAAACTTCTTCAGTCTTCAAGAGGACCTCTTTGCTCGGGTCTCTTCTTCTGACTTTAATGGCTTAAATGGGACCTCTTTCTTTGGGTTTGCTATCTCTACCAACTCTGGAACCTCTTTCCCTCGGGTCTCCTCTTTGTCTCTAACTTATATGGGACCACTTTCCTCGGGTCTCCTATCTCTATCAGCTATGAGACCTCTTTTTTAGGGTCTCTTATCTTTGTCTCTGACTTCTATGGGACCACTTTTCCTCAAGTCTCCTATCTTTGTTAGCTATGGGACCTCTTCTCGCGGGTCTCCTCTTTCTGTCTTCTATGGGACCTCTTCTCGCGGGTCTCCTCTTTCTGTCTTCAATGGGACCTCTTCTCGCGGGTCTCCTCTTTCTGTCTTCAATGGGACCTCTTCTCGCGGGTCTCCTTTTGTCTTCAATGGGACCTCTTCTCGCAGGTCTCCTTTTTACTGCAACTCGAATCAATCCTTGCGTGAAGAACACTCTCGACCTTCAAGCAAACGAAGATGAAAGTCTTCTCTATCTGCTGTAGGAAGCTTCTCGACTTTTGAATATCAACTTTTCACTGCAACAATATCTTAGAAAACTTTTTCTAGCATTACTTAAGAATCCAATATCTATGTCAAGGGATTTCCGTCCCTGAAAGTTTTTACTAATGTCAGGATTGGCTATGCCCTGAATAATCAACTGTCTTCAAGTTGATTCGCCCAAATAGGGATCCTAGTCTTCATAGGTTATCCTTCAACCTTGTGGAAAGACTCTAGCCTTCTGCAACTTTCAAATCCTATGCAAGTAATCTTGTTGTAGCTCTGATACCACTGATGGCTTTTGAAGCCTTATACTTAATACGAAACTCATAGGAATATAATCACAAGATCGAATATAAAGTAAAGTTGCAATATAATGAAATGAATATATTAACTCAGAACATAATATCAAACAAAATAACACAAGAATAACTCAGAATACTCATAGAATAAAGGTCTACTAATGCATGCAATAAGCTATGCGCTTTTGATGCAAATTACAATGCTTTGTCACAAATATATAATTGTATGTGACTTCTCATATGCTGCACTCTTGACCTTCACTCTTCTTTGCAACTCTTCACTTTCCTATTCTAAGGACACGTGCACTCTTACATAATGGACACTTGTGCACATTTACACTCACAACACCTGCACACATTTGGGTCTCGCGGACGTAATTAAAATATTTCATTTCAGTTAATTTCACATAATTACATGACACTCGTGCATTTCCTACACATTATTACATTACATGAAATATAAACTCACTCTAATCTAAGACACACACCTAATCTAATAATGTACCAAGGTGGTACATTGGCATGTGCCAAATAATGTAATATTCTCCAACACTAAGAAACTCCCTTTCCTCCGAGCTTGGATTATTATGATCACCTTTTTGGAATTTTGAAAGTTTATCTTTAGTTCTTCTTTCTTCTAAAAAATGTTTCCAAAAGTGTTCTTGTTCCATTCTTTTAATCTAGATGTCATTGATTTAATTTGTTTAGGAAGTGTATACAACCCACCGTTTCTTGAAGAATTCCACGTTTGTGCTATCATATCAACAAATTGAGGATGGTCTTCCCACATATGCTCATATTTAAAATATGATCTTTCTTTGAATTCACTTACCACCATTTTAACTCTTATTGGCCAGCTATTTGAAGCAATTCTTGTCAAGGTATTAATTTTAGCCCAAGTCCCTCATCTCACCAATGATCTGAGAGTATGCATCTGTTTATTTTTGTGCTATTAAAAGATATGTTTTCATAATCTATGGTTTGGGTCCACATCTTATCCCCATACTTAAGAATAATTCATTCTGGTAAAGCTTTACTTATATCAATCATGACCAATATCCAAGCATAAATAGCCAAAAATCCGTCTTTTGTAGTTTCTGAAATCTTAAGGAAATATCTCATAGTGTTGCCTATTGCCTTAAAGGTATCCATTTCCCAAAATTCAATGGGCAATCCATACATCCTAACCCAGACTGGTACTAGGGATAGATTTACATTTTCAGGTGCAAAGCTTTCATACCAACGGGTAAGGAAGAGGCCTGTTCTTCCCATAAACCAAGGACCCCCTTTTAGGATGTCTATTTTGTACCTGGAACAAAAAATGGCTAGGAAGAAACCTTTGGGAAGAAAGGATAGACTCACTCCTGGAGACTTCCAACTCCTATCAATCCATTTTTTCAAGGCTGAAGCCCTTGGCCAAGACCCATTAAATTTACCAAAAACTGCCCTATCTTTGAGAAACAAGGATCGATCCTTTGTGAGGCCCTCACTAACCTCTACTACTACTAACCTCTACTACTAGAGATGATTCTAAGGATCTAGCTGTAAATTGGTCCATGGGAAGGAAACTAAAACTCAAAATCTACTGAAATTTACCAGATTAGCCTATGGCGATATAATATATGAAAAAAACATATAAAATTTGCATGCAAAAATTTTAAGATAGAGAAGGGGACAAAGAAACTTAGAAGAAAAATTATATGCCTAGACAGAATGTCTTTTCTAATTGAAGCCCTAGCCCTCCATTTCTCCTTCCGTCATCCGAACCTTGATTGACAAATATCTACAATTTCGTTTTTCGCAACCTGAAAATTTGTCACTGCCCTGGCTGACTTCATAGGGTTGTATCTCCTTAAATATTGCTTGGATTCCTTCATATGACCATTCTTTTTAAAGCTCTTCAAGTTTTGCACAAATTGGTTCAAGAATCAATTGAACTGGACAACCCTTCGCAAAGATATGGCTCCTAAAAGATGAGACATTTTAAAAAACAAGTTTGCCCTAATGCTGCCCTAGTTCGAATGACTGTCTTCACATGGTCATATCTCCCTCAATACTACTTGGATTCTTTCGAATGACCACTCATTTCAAAGCTTTTCAAAATCTGCATAAAATGACACAATAATCGTCTGAATTGGACAAATCTATGCAAATATATGGCTTGTGAAAGATTGTTCGTTTTTCGAAAAAATTTGCGTAGCTCTGCATAAAAGGAATAAAAGATTATTCATATTAGATAATACAAGTAAATGGAATAAAAAGACACTAAATGTTATCAAATGGCATGAGCTCAACTTGTTAATTTCCTTGACTCTTAAGGAGGAGAATGAGGTTCGAATCTTGCCAAGCATTATATTTATAATTGTTAAGCTGTTGTAAGACCACTATGTGGTCACGATGTAATTCAAGTGGGGGTCGTTTCAATCCCATATAACCAATTAAAAAAATATATTAAATGTTAAGGTGTTATTGCTGAATATCATATCTTTTGACTACTACTAGTATTCTGCTTTGTTTGATCGTGAGCTTGATTGCGAAGGGGGAACATTGCAGAACTTGTAGAAGGCCTTCCAACTGTAGGAGTATCCTAATGCGAACTCAATCTTGGTGTAGATGAGTCCACAATCAGTACGCTTGATGCAGTAGACAAAACAAGAAGATTATGTTCCTGGGCATGCATGATAACAGATAGACTCTAAGTGTCAAGCTGATCATGCTAAGTTTAGTTACAAATTGGATAACCATTATTCTATTGAACTTAATAGGTACTGAGAATGCTTTAGGAATTGTAAAATACACTCTTATCTGCCAATATTTCAGAAAATCAATACCAGTCCAAATTTTTGAAGTCTTCTTCTTTATAATAAAATAGGCCCAAAGCATTAAACATTATCATTGAAAATATTAGACTCAGCATAAATCTTGGCCAAAGTTAAAAAATATCAAATAATAATACATTTCAAAAAAATTGTTTTTTCCCTTTTCATTTGACATGAATTTAACTACATATTCATGAAAATTTATTTACAGTCGTGTTAACATATGTACTAAATATTCACAATTGCATATGAAGCAGAAAATATTCAATTTATGTGAGAGCGTCAACAGAATACATCGTCCAAAATCCATGAATAGTAGTATCTATGGAATGAAAAACACAAAGGGCATAACATTGATATGTAGGAGAGGAGTCTTGCTTAGGCCCAATGCCACAGGCCTCATGACTCTTTAATATCAGTAGTTGTAGGTGCACAAGATTCTATATTTGCCCATGTCTCTGCTTCTTCCTGTGCAGTTGCCATTTTCTTCACATTAATGACAACCAACCATGCAAATCCTCTTTTATAGTTGTGGACATCATACATTGACAATCCACTCTGATGATGAATTTATGTCATCCAAGAAATCTGCTTTTGCATTGGTTTTGTTCAATTGTTTGTGGCAGTTTCAAAATTTGTAGTGAACGATACAGTTGATTGAGCTGCTTGAGTCATTATCACTTATCACCTGGGGTGCCAAGGTCCAGCAAATAGTAGGGCAAAGAGAAACCTTTGCACCCTTGTGCTATGTTGCAAATCAATGCCAAAGCCTGGTGCCTAGCAACGCTAGTACTCCTCCTTAGCCTTGATGCAAATGCTTGTATAGCATCAAGGCAATGCTAAGCACTAGTGCTAGTCACTAGTGATAGTGCCACTTTTGTGCTTGGTGCTAATGCCCCAAGTGCCAATGCTAGCTCCAAATGCGTGAGTTTCGATGGAAGCATATCCATGTGTCCAATGCCAACCTACTCTTCCACTTGGTGCCAAAGGAAGACATGCTAACCTTGTAGCATGATTCTTCTTAATTGCCTTATTATAATTGCTTCCTCTTTTGTAGGGTCTTGTAATTGAATTGTACATTTCTAGATGTCGCTTGGGGAGTTGAATTGCTTCCTCTTTTATAGGGTCTTGTAATTGAATTGTACATTTCTATATGTAGCTTTGTATTTAGTATATATGGTCACCTTAGAATTGTCCTTCTCCTTAGCAACTGTGGAATAGCATGAAGATTCTATAGTTAGGAGTAGGAAAGCTAAATGGAAGTCAATGCTTCAACACTCTCAGCTTCATAGAACACCCACTACAACTCAACTCTTGCAACTCTAGTTTAAGCTTTGACGCTATTGCCAACTAGGCCATCGAGTGCTTTGTATTATGCTACTCATTTACATTTGCATTATTTGTAAATAGAGTTTTTCAAATATTTATATACTTTATGATTTTCTTGCATTTCTTAACATCTTTGCTTTGTTATTTCTCATTTTCACCCAACTCCATGATCTTTGAGGAAGTACTTGTGTTGGCCTCTTTTGCTGCACAACTTTGAGACATAACACATCTAGCCTCACTAGCTGAGCTAGGTAGTTGCCCTCCACACCATGCCTTAGCCCTCGTTCTTCTTGTTAACTCCTTTTGCTTGAGTTTGAGCCTTTTAGCACTCTTCATTGTTGATTGTCTGCTCATATATGCTTGTGGTATCAGAAAGTGTTACACTTGCTTTTATATCCAGGTACCCAGAAGAACATCCCTTACATGCAAAGATATATGAATTTGCAAAGTCATTTTTAGGTTTCAAGATCCCAGACATCTAGAAGCTCATTACGGACACACTAAAAGAATAGAGAACCGCTTTATTTGGGCAGTTTTGCCGTCTCATGCTTTAGATGTGCCAACCATCGTCACTTTTGTCCCTTTTCAGAGTTGTAGTCCTATGAGGGTGTAAACAAACATTGACATTCCAATTCTCAAAGGCAAGATAAACACCAACGAACAGGAAACTTTTGTAGTTAGAATCGTACTATTATGTCAGTTGGTTCATTGTTGCTGACAAGATCTCATATGCAATGCTTAAGATGTCCAAATCAATTTTGGTGGGAAGTTGTTGATATGCAACACGAGTTAGATGCTGGTTCGATCGACACGTAGAGTAAGTTTGTTGAAATTATGCATGCTCATTTCTACGCTTTGGACCAATATGAAGATGAAAACATGCGTTTCTAGAAAATGCACCAAAGATGTGAATGGTCTGTCCAACAGTACACTGATGAGTTTAATGAGCTGCTTGCTTGTCTACACATTAGTGATGGCGAGAAGATTTAGGTTCTTCTGTACTTTAGTAGCCTTCATAACCACATCTACTCTGGAATGGAGTTCTTTCTCGTGGAAACCTTGGCACAAGCCAATGGATTTGTGACTTAGTTGGAACAAAAGTCTTGAGCAAAGCAAAAGGGTCATGTGTCATCTTTGTGTTAGACTTACTAGGCACCAAATTAGAAGATGCCTATGTCAAAGCCACCACAATGTAAGTTGTCAAAATTAATGAGGCCCCTCTATGCAGCAAAAGTCCAAGCCTTTAACCATGCAAGGCAAAGGAAGAGGTAAGTGGTGCACTCACCATAAAATGCATATGTACAATGACTTTCAGACACGAGAGAACAAAGAGTCAAACTCCACCTGCATGAGCAACAGTGGTTGGGGGTCTAGCATTGCATCAACCTAAGACAGCTTCAAAGCACAAAATAACTTATTCCATATTCGTTGTTTGGTGAATGACAAACCACCTGTATTGAAGTTGTATGTGAAAATTTGGAGATTGATGAAGTGTTTTCTGCAGGGGTTTCTGTGCAAATTCATTTTCTATTCATTTTTTTCTTCCCATGCTGTGTTAGTCTCTGATTTAGTTTACCACCACATCCCACATATTGGTATCAGAGCTTAGAGCTTGCATACTGACGAAGCGGAGGGCTTGAGGATTTGATTTTTTTAAACCAATAAATTCAGAATTCAAGTTTGTGGATGAAAACATCGTACATTTTGTTGTAGTTGTCATGGTTCATATTAATGATTCATTGTGCATCCGAAAATGTAAAGGAGAAAACTGTGATTAGTGCTGCATAAATATGAGGACTTTTCTGAGTGCTAAAGAAGTGTGTAGTGTTGTGGACAATGGATACAAAGAACTGGTAGATTGGATCATTTTATTAGCCACCTGTGTTAGAGGGGGATGTGTTCCCCCTACCCCTCTCCTCGGGGCCCTTGTTTCACTGCCCCCCACATTTCGAGTATGTGAGATGTGGATAAAACATCCCAATTTTCGGGAACTTGGCAGCAACCAACCCCAAAACGTCTTGGGAAGTCTTGAGCCGTCCTAGGACGACGTCTCCATTGCATTGTGGCGATGTCTGTGCATCTCTAGAACATCGCATTGCTGCATCCATTGTGGTTGGGCATTTGGGACGATGTCCACCCCATTTGGGGATTAAACACAACTATCCAGCTTCTCTCAATGAGACCAAAGAAGAAATTCACCGTAATAGTGTTAAGCAGTCATAAATGCATGTACAGGTCTTGCAGAAGACATCAAATGCATGTAACAGGTTTGCCAAACAAGTATAATGAATGTACAGGTCTTCCAGAAGATATAAATGCATATATAGGTATGCAAAAAGGAATTAAATGCATTTAACAGGCCTTTCAAGGAAGCACAAACACATTTAACAGGCCTGCAATATCACAAAACAAAAAACATGTCTACAATGCCCATAACAATATTGTCAAGCCTGTAACAGGTTTAAATATGACTCATGTTTTTTTTGCAACCAGAGTGACAAATTTCAGAGATGCTCTTTGATTACAATCCTACAGATTACTTAATATACTTCATCTCTATTGCCTCAAAGGTGTAGGAGACCTAAGTTGCTAGGAGTGGCTTTTACAGACAGTTTAACATGCTTTCACATTGAGTCTTTGTAAAGTTCAACACAAGGTTACTTCAAGTACCAATAATATACAGTGCATGCCACTTGCATTTAGATAATCAAAGGAGGTGGTTCATCAAGTCTTTTATTCCAGCAATAAGTTCATTAAGTCTTTCATTCAAGCAAATACCAAACAAGTTCATGTTTCACATGCCCTTGTAAAAAATGCTGAGAACTTGGTTTCACCTTCATTTTGTTTATATACTTGGAATTTTAACTATAATTCAATTGAGAATCCTAATTGCCTATGTTTTTTATGTTTTATCGTTACATGAATGATAGTCATGGATGTTTGATGTTCCTTTTTTTATATGCGTCTATATTGTTCGTAATTCCTAAGTTCATATGCTTTTACATTATGTTATATTTTATATTTATAATTTCTGCTCAAAAAAATCCAATTTGGGGCTTGAATATATTAATTAGCCTTCCCCCAGCCTTTCCATCCCCATCCAGAGTTTTGGGGCCAAACTCCCCCCATCCCGCACAATTGTCCTGGACACTTCGTGGAACATAATCAGCTACAGAAAAAATATGGAGGAAGCACAAAGAAAATATGCCTTGGCTTTTCATCACATGCAAGCAGCTCTTGATGCAAGCATTTTTCCAAGAACTGCAAGTGTCAAGATTTTCAAAGGAGCTTGGGACATTGTGGATACAACTTTTCAGGGGTCTGGTGAAGTGAAACTAGTGAAGTTGTAGACATTGAATAGAGAATATGAAATCTGAGAATGAAGAAAAATGAAAATGCTGGATAAGAACTAACACAGGGGATGTTGTCAAAAAGGTGTTGAGAACATTGACACCAAAGTTGAATAATTGTGTAATGATTATTGAAGAGAGCAAATATTTGAAAAAGTTGGAGTTTGATGAATCAGTGGGATCACTTATATCCCATGAAGAAAGAATTAAAATAGTGGAGAAGAAAAATTGGAGCAATCTTTTGCTTCCAAGGCTGGAGTGTCAAACAATAATGGGGCTAGCTCAAGCTCCAATTCCCAAGAATAAAAAGGGGAGCAACAAAATCAACATTCTACAAGAGGAAGAGGCAAAGGTAGAAGAGGAGATTATAGTGGAAGAGATAGAAGTTTTATATCTAAGAGGAATGTTCAATGTCACTATTTCAGTAAGCATGGCCACTATGAAAGAGAATCTAGAAAAGAGGCAACCAATGAATGAGGGGAAAAATTTACAAGTTGGTGAGCACTCAAAAAATATATTCTTGCCATGTAATGTGGTAGACGATTCAACTAAAGAGTCTTGCTAATTAGAGTGTGAAGTTTGCACTATAGGAAAACATCACAGAGAGAGCTCCCCAAGAGGAAGAGCATAGAAAGCATCATATCCATTGCAGCTGATCTATTCAAATATTTGTCGTCCAATGTATATACCAAGTGTTGGTAAATCCTTCTACTTAATCATTGTCCTTGATGATCATATTAGATAAAAATCTTGGGCATATTTTTTGAAGAATAAGAGGGATGCTTTTGAAGTATTCAAGAGCTTTAGAGCCATAGTAAAGAATGGAAGGAGTTATAGAATCAGAACCTAAAGGACTGATTGTGGTGGTGAGTATTGTTACAAAATTTTTAATCAATTTTATGATGAACATGGGATAAGAAGACAATTGACAATAGCCTATACACCTCAGCAAAATGGAGTGGCAAAAAGAAAAAATATGACAACCATGGAGTTGGCAAGGAGCATGGTACAAGCAAAAGGTTTGGGCAATTGTTTGTGGGCTGAAGCAGTGGCAACAATAGTGTACATCCTCAATAAAAGTCTCACAATTGCGGTAAAAAATATGATTCCTCATGAGGCATGGTATGGAAAGAAGCCTTCGGTAAGTCTCTTGAGACTGTTTGGTTTATGTTCATGTTGAAGATAAGAAAAGGAAGATGTTAAATCCAAAGAGTCAAGCTTGTATTTCTGTTGGTTATTCTGAAGAACGAAAGGCATATAGTTGTTATGACCCCAAACCTAGACAATGCATTGCACCTAGAGATGTTATTTTTGATGAAGTGGAAGTACATAAACAACAATCAGAAAAGGATGAAGCCAATTATAAGTGAAGATGTTGGTGTGTCACTAGCATCAAGTGGAGGAACAAGCATTTATCCAAAGACTACCGCGAAGGAAGAGAAGATTACTAGTACATTCAAGTTGCTAAATGTTGTATCAAAATTTTGATTGGAAGTTCACTAGAAGCCAAGCACAAACCCAGGAACAAATGCGTTGAACTTTTCATTGTTGTACAAGATTGAAGTGGAGCCCTCGAGTTTTGAAGAAGCAGTCCAAAGTAAGGTATGGACCAAATCCATGAAAGAAGAACTGAATGTAACTGAAAATAATGATACTTGGGAGTTGTGTGTCAACTTCCAAACAACAAGGAGGTAATTGGAGTGAGTGAGTATTCAAGACCAAGTACAATAGTGATGATCCATTGACAGGCACAATGCAAGGCTAGTCGTAGAGGGGCATGCATATCATATGTACCTATTGCAAGGTGCAAGGTAGAATAAAAATAGTTTTAGCCTTGGCAGCCCAAAAAAGATGGACTGTACATCAACTTGATGTACAAAGTGCATTCTTGAATAACAAGATTGAAGAAGAGGTGTATGTGGAACAAGCACAAGGATTTGAAGGAAGAGGTAAAGAAGGACACATCTACAAGTTGAAAAAAACATTGTATGGACTCAAACAAGCACCAATGGCATGGTATTCAACAATTGATGCATTACTTTGTGAAGTCTGGATTTGTGAGAACCAAGAATGAGCCCATGTTGTACCACAAAAAAGAAGGTGATAATATTTTTGATTATTGTTTGTATGTTGATGATCTGATTTTCAGAGGAAGTTCACCAATAATGAAGAGATTTCATGGAAGCCATGATGCAAGAATTTGAAACGAGTGATTTGGGTTTGATGCATTATTTTCTTGGTATGGAGATATGTCAAACACATGATGGGTTCTTCATTTACCAATCTAAATATGCATATGATATGTTAAAGAAATTTGGCATGGAAGGTTGCAAAGATGTTGCTAATCCACTTGCATAAAGTAAAAGCATGTGAAAAGATGATGGGAGTGGAAGAGTGGATGAGACAAAGTATAGAAGTTTGACTGGCAGCCTTCTGTACTTGATAACAACAAGACCAAATGTTACATATGCAGTCTGTTTGGTTTCAAGATTCATGAGTGATCCATTAGAAGATCATATGAGAACAGCTAAGAGAATTTTGAAGTATGTGAAAGGAATTTTAAATTATGGAATCCATTAACCAATAAGATTGAGTTGGTTGGATACAGTGATTCGGATTGGGAAGTGTCAATTGATGATAGGAAATTTACATCAGGAAATTGTTTTCCATTAGGAAATGGTTTGTAACTTGAAGTTGAAAGAAATAAGAAACGATTGCACTCTCAACAGCGGAGACAGTCTATAGCAGCTACATCAACAAGCACACTAGTAGTATGGTTGGGGTAGATCCTAGAAGATTTCGGTGAAAAGCAAGAAGACCACCTGCCATTTTTTGTGACAAAATGAGTGCAATCCAAATGGCAAAACAACCTGTTTTACATCCAATATTAAAGCATATTGAGTTGAGGCATCATTTTATTATAGACTTGGTTCAGAAAAAGGAAGTTGAATTGAAACACTGCATTTTAAAAGATCGGTATTGCAGGTATTTTACAAAGGTAGTGGCAAAGAATCAATTTATTTTACCTAGAGATAGAATGAAAATTTCCCTATTAGTCTAAAGGGGAGCATGTTGGAAGTTATATATATTGAATGTGAGAAAAATCATAAAAAAAAAAGAAAAATCTTCTCACTTAGATTTGGGGAGAATGTGAAGCATCAGAAATCTTTTAAGACAACCAAGGGACATTCTGTTGTATGTATATGTATAGTG
Source organism: Wollemia nobilis (assembly GCA_028583015.1). Taxonomy (NCBI): domain Eukaryota; kingdom Viridiplantae; phylum Streptophyta; class Pinopsida; order Araucariales; family Araucariaceae; genus Wollemia; species Wollemia nobilis. The sequence continues at coordinate 820,857 of JAQPPZ010017170.1, forward strand.
CAGTGTATTTAAGTTGGATGTATAGATTTGAAGAATAGAGGAATTCTTTTTGGGGTTTTTGTGCGAATTGATTTCCTGTTCATTTTTTCTGTCTCTGCTGTCTTAACCTCTGAATTAGAGTACCACCACATCGCACAATGGGGCAAGAATTAATACGACGGGATTTGGATGGCGGTATGTATAAAGAAAGAAGTTAAAGGTTGTGTCCTGTAAGGTATGAGAAAAATTCATGTTTGGTTGCAATCATGGTGGAATTAAACGAATAATATCAAGATATTAGCTAGGAGAGAAGGGTTTTGGATGGGGTTATGTATGGGGGAAGAAGTCAAGGGCTGTGTCCCATAAGGTGTGAGAAAAATTCATGTTTGGTTGCCATTGTGGTGGAATTAAGCAAATAATATCCAGATTTGGCTGGGAGAGATGGTTATCATAATTGTTGGCTTACCAAAAATCAAAATGGATCATAGGATGAGGGGTAGGATTTGGTGAGGGACCAAGAGAAGATGGAGAGGAAGAAGAAGGAGAATCCAAGGAGAAACTCAGCATTGCATGACCAGCCAAGGGAAGTTGATTAGAATCCTAAAAAAATATTTATAAAAAAAGCAAGGTCCTATTGGTAAGGACATAGACGATCACACTTGCACTTCCATTTGTGTGGAAATCAAGTGAACCTCTAAGATTTTAGGAGTGGAGTAATCCCATTGAGTACGAGGAAGCTTCAAGGGCTTCCCAATACTGATCAAGTATAATATCTTTGAGATCCAATGTGTTGTGCAAGAAATCATGGCCTTCCTTTAAGGTATTTGTAGGCTTTTGGAGACCTCGAATCGGAAGGTTGAGTTCTTTGGCATTATGCCTCATTTTCTCATCAAATTTATCTTTCACTGCTAAGTCCACAATAGGAAGAGTCTTTTTGCCCTAGAAAACTTGAATCCATGAATTTGATCTTCAACTTGCGTCCAAAATTGTTGTTGTTGAGCATTTGTTTCTTTTTTAAAATTGTCACATTGGATGAAGATCTCTAACTTTTCTTGTATGTCAAGAACAACCTCTCCGATATGATGAAAATTTTCTGTTGGAGGTGTATAGGGCCATTCAAGCTGTTCTAGTTTGAAAATCCTTCACCTTGTGCCTAGATTCGGCATTGGAGGTCCTCAACAGTGGTCTTATTGCTGAAGTTGGTTTTGGAGCTGTGATATTTGCCTTTGAAGCTCAATTCCATCACACTTCTTATCTGCAATCAATTTTGCGAGGTGGTTGTATTTATTTTTGAGAGTTAAGATGGTTAAAAGTGTAATGACCCTCCCCCGGTCTAATTTTCAATCTTTTTATTTTGCTGATACAATTTGTGTGAAAACACAGACAATCTAGAAATATAGAGGTATTTTGTTTTTTATTTCAAATATTGAACTAGGGCACAACAATTACAATGATTTCAATTCTGGAAACATTAAATCAATACAATAAAATAAATACCTCTGTAAACCCTAGCTGATCTGATCTTTGTATAGATAAATATGAAGGCTCAACCCTTCAGATTGGAACTCTGTGTGGTGTCCTCGCTCCAGAGATTCCCCTGTATAAAGCTCTGTGTCCCTGTGTGGAAACCCCAACTCTAGAAGACTGAATAATGAAGTCTGAATGTATTCCCTGTATGGAAATACCGCTGATTGGCCTGAGGGTAATCTTTCAACCCCGAAGTCAATGTCCCTGTAAGAGGTTACCGGCTCTCACAAGCTCCAGAATCTCTGCAATATCTCTGATAGAGAGTTCTCCAAAACCCAGAGGGAAGGAAGAAAAATAATCCATGCATAATCCAAAATGATCTCCCAAAAGCCTTTTTAATTTTTCCTGTTAGGGTTCTCCCAAATTAGGGCAAAATTAGGGTTGTGCACTCAAAATAATTTAATTTCTAATTTTCTCTTATTTTCCCTCAACAGGCCCCCTTGTGCACTAGGTTCAACCACTTAAAGTTATTTTATAAAGTGGCCCCTTTTTACAACGTTATAAGTGACCCTTTATAATATAAAGTACAAACTTTATAAATATTAAAATAATATGTCACTTAATGAAATTAACTTCGGCCATTAAAATACTGGACCTCTGCTTGTTAGAATGAAAAACTGTGAATAGTTCTGGATACCCAATTTGTTGAAGTGTAATCTTGCAGTTGACCCATTGACTGAAACCCCGTCAAACGACCTCCGAACGAGCCCAAACGACAGTCAATCAAGAGCTCTCTGGGTTCTATCAAAGATTCTGATATCTCCAAAGGCTCCCCTACATCCGATTTAGCCTACGGGAGCTCATGTATAGGCTAATCTGCTCTGCACACTGACTGCCTAGAAAAAGGGACATTACAAAAAGAGCAGAAGTTGGGGTTTGTCTCTTATCAGTCCCTCCTCATTCTTGTCTGGGTTAAAAATACATGGTTGATGTAGAGAGAGAAACCCTAGCTTGTGTCTTGAAGCAAGGAGGTTTTGGGACCTGGATGGACTATTTCTCGGAAATGATATTCTGCACAAGGTGGGTTTTTGAACGATTCAATGACAAATAGGCTAAGATTCTGGGGAGGAGACACCTTTTTTTGTGGTCATAGACATGCTCACAATTTTCAAATGTGCAGTCTGGAGAAGAGACAGCTGTCAGACATGCACAATTTTTTGGATGTGTGTAATGTAAGGTTGAATGGACACTTTTTCTGTGAGCAGGTGGAATTGAATGGTGACAATTTTTCTTGTGGTTGGAAAATCCATATCTTACAGGATGGGTCTACCCAAAGCAAAAGGACTTGCACAAGAAAACTCTACCGGGGACATGTCCCTTTGCAAATGGTTTCAAGAGACTTTGCTGATAAAAGACATTTAGAAACAAACAATGTTAAACATTTGACAAGCTATTTCATGTCATTATATTCACAAACATCTATATAAATTTGTGTTAAAAGAAAAAGAAATTCGCCCCAACCAGGATTTGAATGGTGAAATTTTTTTCCTTTTGGGGTTGGAGGATCCATGTTCTCTAGAATGGGCCTGCATGAAGCGAAAGGAATAACATGAGAAATCTTACCAAGGACACGATCCTTCTAACAACGGTGTCCAGAAACATTGCTGTTAAACGATGTTGAGATCTGAAAAGCTATTTAATGTCATTACATTCAGAAAGGTCTATAGAAATTTACACTGGAAGAAAGAAGAAATTTACACCAGGAGAAATATGTTTGTAAATTAGGGTTGACGAACAGGAAAAGCCTCAGCTGTTTTCTTAAAATGAGCTGACATGGAGGAGCTAAACAATATTTACAAATGGACTAACGATGGTTTTCCAATTGTCCTCGAATTGTTATTTACTGTAAAATAGTGAATTTTCATCGACAGTTATAAAGCCCCGAAATAATCATAAAGCCATTTGGAATGGCATGCCTTAGGTATGTTAAGATACCCTTTGTGGAAAATTTGTTTTTGATGAAAACCATTTAGTTCCAGGAAAGACTCCTAGTTTATAGTTTAAATATTCTTGGTCAAATGCACGAGGTCGGTTTAATTTTAACTTTATTTGGCTCTACTTTTACCCTATTCTTTTAACATCAAGCAAAGACCATTAGGAATTAGTTAGAATATCATATCAGCTTCGAGGGTAGAGCTGTCAAAATAGAAAGATTACTGTCAACTTTTATCTTTGTCAACTGTGGAAAATAGTTTTTATGAATCATGAGATTTAATCTAAACTTGTTCCATTGCCAAGGCTAAAACATCATATTTAGACTGTTGCTGTTAATATTATGAATCATGAATGCAGTTAATATTTGTTTAATTTTCAACAGCTGGTGAGATTGGGTTTTTGATTTTGATAATAAGTGCCTTGCATTGGCATGTTTAAACAGTGTTGGAAAAAAAAGCCAAACAGAAACGCTTTTCTTTGCCTCCAAATTTCCCATAGCCTCACTAATAGAATTCTACCAAAAGTTAATGTAATGGAATTCACTCTGCCCTTTTTCAATCATATTTGACGAAGATACGTTCCTTCTCAGTCTGAATAGATGAGTAGCAGCAAATAAACATTCAACTATTTGCATTCCCAAGCGTATGTTTTCTTCAGGGCTTGCTTTTGCCTCTTTGCTTTAGCTTATAATTTCTCTTTAGTTGCCTAGCTTGCTTAGAGGTATTTTGTGACCTGATTGTCTCTGGATCCTGCGTATGGGCTTGTATTAGTTTTAGAGCCTAGTGGCATAATGGAAGGTTTAAGGTTCATTGATATACCATAAAAGGAGCTTACATGGTAAAAGGTCCTAACATCTAAGTTCTGTTCTCTGTGAACAGGAAAGGTCAGAAACACTGTCTGATTTTTGTGAAGCCTTTTTTTTTTTTTTTTCCTTTTCTACTATGCTTTCTGTGAGGTAGGGTACATGTTTCAGAAATGGGCTGAACTCTTAGACCTTACTCTATCAGGTAAGCTACCTCCTTTTACGTCTCTCAGCACAATGGTAGACATCTCCTTCTACCAAAGACAAAAGCAAAGTGTGGGGAAAAAAATTGTAAATTAAATATGCTAGACTCTGAATGGTCAAAATGCTCCACCCAAGTCATATCTAACTTATTTAAATAAAACAATTAGTAGGAAATTTGGAGGGCATGGAAAACATGTTGGAAGTATTTGCAAAGAAAAGGAGAGCAAGATTTAAAATTTGCAGCTTTGGGCAGCAGAAATTGCAAGGTAAGTTAACACATAGTAGAGGTCAGCTTAGATGAGCAACCTATTCAACATACACTGCAGATTATTTGAAGTGTTTAAATTTTTAATTTGTGAGAGGCACCCTAAATGCACGTCCCTGTACCCATTCCTGAGCACGACATCCCTGTCCTCATACTTGCACCCACGTATTCTGGTGAATATGGATTTTACTTTTGAGTTATAAAATTTTCCGAGTATAGTGCTGAGCTTTTATGCTTTTTTGTTCTGTTACAGTTTTCTGCATTGAAATGGATTGCGAATGTAAAGAATGTCATGACAGGGATATTCCACTTTTACTCTTTCGCCATCTGTTGCAAGCGTTTGTGATTTAGTATGACTCTTTCTTCCAATAGGATATGTCTAGGAAGTCAGTTGGATTTGAGTTTGGTTTCATGTGTGTCAACTGATAATTCAACTTATAAAATACTAATGTGATTGTGTTTCTTATGAGATTGCAGATCGTGGGGAGGTACCAAAGGGGAGTGCTGAAATATTTTTCCGTAAAGTGAAATTTTGGAAAAGTGATGATGGAGAGGAGGCACCGCCAATTTTCGTAGGTATTCCATTACCAAAACGAGATTATGTGACAGGGACAGAGTATCAAGAATTCTGATGTTACAAAGCTTTGTTTTCACAAGTTATATCACAGAGGAAAGAAAAACAATGACTCATAATTAATGAAAAAAATAGCACGAAGTTAGGCTTTCAAGTTATATATATATTTCAATTTTCAACGATATTTTGTGTTTTAAACCATTCAGCATTCACTTTTGAAACCATTTCATACACAGTTTACGAAATTGTTTTGAAATCTGTCAGAATCTATGCTTCTACTGGAATTGCTAACCTGTTCAAGTCTTTTTATTCCCATGATAAAGCCCATTTCACCAGCATATACACCTGTAAGGGAGTCCATCCTCTGTACTCCCATTGTGGCATATTCTGCAGCCATGTTTCAATTCATTAAACATGACTGGGATTCTCAGTTTTTATGCAAAACTGCATTCATGCTTTAGAATGGAATGGCTGACCAGTGTCATTTTGTTCAGTGACCAATCTATCTTTGTCTCACCTTACCTTATCGCCATTGAATGCCTCTGGCCCTCTAGTTGCCATTGAACGTGGCCCTCCTCATCTCTGTTTTCATGATAAGATGAACTAGAAAAGTGGCAAATGGAAGAGGCGTTCCTATGATTCTGTCTAGGGACCAATTTGTTACATACACGTATCCATGCAGGTATGATTTTGGGCAATTTGAGCATTATAAACAAAATTCAATATGAACCCCAGTTAAAACGACAAGTTTTTGGGTGCATCATCTGAGTGTTGGTAGCAAATATGAAAGAATCAGGAAAAATTGTCTTGCTTGTGATGTTGAATGTTCTCTCTAAATGCCACTCTGTTGTGAGCCTTTATAAAAAGCTGTACATTTTTCTATGGCAGTTCGAATAATTTAATTGTAAATATAGGGCCAGTTTTATATCAATATTATGTCAAGATGGGAGAATTGAGTTTTCATCTTATATCAGGGCCACCTCTTTATGTCTCAATATTTTATCAAACTATATTTCAGTTGCTTATTTTAGTTTACTGAGAATTCATATTGACAGTTTTTGTTTGGCAAATGAGGGTTCTATAGAGGTCCCCTCCCGTAAAAGAGCACTCAGATACAAAATTGAAATAACAAACAAGAATGGTGTGAAAGCCACCTCAAAGAAAACCAGAAAATAAGACAATTGCATATTCATCCAATGCAAACTGAACTTGGCAATCCCCTATGCACACCGGGTGTGAGAGCAACCGCCCATAACTGGAGCAAAGCCACTCAAGCCCTCCCCCTATAGGCAAGCAGGATGAGATGCAAGATTGGATGTGCTTGGGAATGAAATTACAAAGTGAAATAAGCCAAATCAGTTAGCCAACACTGATAGCACCATTACGTAGATCACACACATGACCGTGAACGCCATCTGCCATTTGGCAATCCCCTCCAAACAACATCTACAAAAGCAACCACTTGTAATTGGAGCAAAGCCACTGATGCCCACATCCTCAAGGTGAGCAGGCTGGTATGCAAAATCAGTTGTGCTCGAGAGGGTGAGTACAGAAAGCGTGACACCCAATAAGCAGGCAAACACTTGTCATGCCATTACTTTGTCCCGATAAGCAGGCAAACACTTGTAACACCATTACTAAAACCATCTCGCCATTTGAAGAAACTATATGCAAGATAATCAGGTTATGCCCAACCCCTTGTTGTAGGCTGCTGCTTGGGGCTAGACATGCAAAGGTCACTGACCCAACAAATGTTGCTCACCCAGGTCAAAGCCTGTTGGCCAAAGCATTCGTCGGCTATTCAACACACCAAATCACTTGGACCAATCAAGACATGAGAACCAAAAGCAGTAGAAACCCCTCCACACAACCAACACCGCAACAACCAGACAAAGCCTAGCTCAAGCCCTCCCCCATGGGTAAGTAGGCATGAATAATGGATGTTGTATAGAATGGCAGAGCAAAACGTTAAAAACCAAAGCAGGCCCAACTCCAACATGGTGGTCAAACAACACAAAAAACATAGCAACTAAAAGTCAAACCCTAATACCGTGAATATGGTCACAAACAAAGAACCCTTGGGCTCCTGCCACCGACAAGCTTAACACCATGTCTGAGATCCAAATGAACTTCAAAGGAATCATGGGGATGAGATAGGAGAGAGAAATGAGCTTCAACGTCTAAACCAATAGGTACAATTACCAATAAAATTTCATCTGGCCTCTGTTTCAGCTGCACATTGCAGATTCAGACCCCTGTGGCGAGCACAACGAAAAACAACACACCAAGAGCACCCAAAACAAACTCCCGCTCCTTTAACAACACCCTTGCAAAGAAGAGTGGACTGGACCCCGATTACAATCAAACTATGCCACCAAAACTGGCTACAGAAAATGCTGCAGAAACAAATGTGAGGGATGGAGGGTAACGACGACACAATTCGAACCCCCACTGCATCACGCCAAATCAATGGGAAAAATGCTGGGATGCAGAGCATGCCCATCTTGCTGTAGGCATGGCCCTATTGTTGCGATAAAACAACATGACACAACTAAAGCCATCCATACAGTAAACTGCCATCATATGTTACTGTGAAAACCAACATGGCATCCCCTGTCATCGGATCCAACCATCACCCAAATCTGTCACACTGCTTCCTCCACAACTTGCCCTTGGCAACCCGAAGCTCCTTGGCGATGGATGGGAGATAAGCCTGTAACATAAGGCGTCTGCATCATGAACCCTCAAAATGCCTGGCAATAACCCTTGGTTCCACTGGACTCCAATCACCTACTCTCCACTTCACAAAAAAGCTACTCAGTCTAAACGCACGAAGAGGCTGAGGAGGACCAGGTGGCCCCATCAATCCCCCTTCATGGAACTGATGGGCCCAACAAAAAAATCCACGTCAGACCCTACATCTGCAGGGTGGGGACGCAGAGCCCTAGCAGATAGGGCCGTGACAGCAAACAGAGGCCACATGACTCCAAAACCACTGGATGTTACTCCTGCCTGGAATCGAACTCCATGGCTGCTGTCCTCCACTACCAGAAAGCTACTCGGTCTAAACACATGAAGAGGCTGAGGAGGACCTGAAAATCATTGCATGGTGCTTCTGCCTGGAATCAATCTCCATGGCCGCTGTCCGCCACAACCAGAAAAGGGCCTAAACTTCTCCCAAAAACCTATGTCAAACTAACAAACACCTTCCTGGCTGCAGCTGCTTATAAGATCAATTGATTCCGTGGCCACCATCATGGCAAGAAGCGCCATGCTGGTGGCACCAAGAACTCCAATCCTAGTGCTCTTTCAGTCCAAAGATATCTTGGATCTGAAATGGTAACTTATTTCATTTACACCAATCGTATTGGCAAATAATAATATTAGCTGGTAAGAAGGATTTCATTATTTTTGTGGATATAGTGGATTTCTCTTTTACAAGAATTCCAAAGAGAATCAGTGGTAGAACTGGAGATACAATCTGATGGTGCCAATTTGGATAAGTAATAAGTAGGAGGGTTGCCAAGTTATCTAAAAAAAACAAGTGCAGCCTCAATTATCAAGTACATATTATCACACTGGGTGAGAGGTGCTTGGAAATGAGATTGCAAAAACAACATTGATGCAGGGAAAAAGAATTGTTGAATTAATCTCTATTTTCAAAAGTAAGGCGTCCCCAGCCTTGAAAGACCATCCCACAATCCCAGAGAATTGTCTTATGGTCCTGGAAATATGTGCCTCTGGCATGTGCCATCCCTCTTCCCAAAATTTTATGGAACATAGGTTATTATTAAAAGATGTAGTGATAAAAGAGCAAATTGTAATTCCTGCAATAATGCAGGCTGTAATAATATATTTGTAGTGGTGCCTGTGTCAATCCATATAACCATTTTAAAAGAAAAACAACAATTGGCAGCTATGTTACTTTTCTATTTGAATGAATGTGCAACTAATTGGTGTACCAGTAAAAGTTTGGAAAAATGAAACAAGTCATCATTATGGACTGTACTATCAACTTCTATTTTCTGACGTTGGAGATACTTAAGAACCAAGGTTCCACGAACCTGGGGGACAGGTTTCCGGCGACAGCAGGCCGATTTTAGGGGACGGCTCGGGGACGGCTGGTATAATACTATAAAAATTGAAATTTTTTAGAAATTTAGAATAATCTACACATTCAGAATTCTACACAACAAAAATGATATTAGGATATTGAATATTCATATTGATATTAGTTACTAAGTTGAACCATTTAATTGTTTCAACAAATATAACTTGAAGGTTGAGCCAAGGATATCAAGTGCATTCTGCCAATCTCTAACAGTTAACCAAATTAGTTGCTATTGCTCAAGTAATGAATGCCACATTATTCAGCTTTTACAAGTCATCATTTTCAACAATGTACTAAAGAACATAAAGAACAGATTAAAGCAAAAGTTACATTATTCTATGAAGATTAAAGCAAAAGTTACAGTATTCTGAATAAGCGGATTTGTCATTGAAGTCAATGTCCTAAAGCAAAAGTTACAATTTTCTCATTGAAGTCAATGTCCCTCAATGGGATTTGTCTCTTTGTAAGAATAAGACAAGTTGATGCCAAGAATTCCTCATTTTGTATTTTCTCAATGGAAGTGTATGAAATGAAATGGAAGATTTTAATTACGTCCGCGAGACCCAAATATGGTCTATGAGACCTCAAATATGGAAGTACAATTACTCAAATCATATCATATGATCTTTAATATCTTTGAGAAGGTTGTTCCTTCTCCTGCTGATTTGTGTTAGCAATTCCCCAACTTTTTTATTTTACTGTCTTCAAATAAATCTGCCATAAACTCGTTCCCAAGTGTTTCTTTGTATTTGTCATGGATATCTGAAAAACTCGGGCATTTATAGATGAAGTGTTCCTCTGTCTCTATTGCCCCTTTGCAAAGCAAACAATTTAGGCCACTTTGCAGCAAATCAATAACCATTTATAGCAACAAAGGAACACACGTAAAAGCAAAACAGTGAACATGTTTCTAATTGGATACTATCTGTTTTACAAAATCTTCATTCTTGAACATTAGATAAATCAGCAATAGAAGCATTTTGGACCAGGGTCTTTTCCCCACAAAATAAAGTGCCATTCCAGCAAGAGTTATCATGCCACTTCTACTAGCCAACAGCTTCATCATGTTTTTACCTGATATGATTTTCTGAATTATGAACTTGAATTAAGACATGCAAAGCCATGTTCTAAAAATGTTTTCAAAAATGCAGTCAAGAGGCACGCTGTATAGAGTCCTGTAAAACTTGCTTGATTCACTTTTTAACATCCTACAATTTAACTATTTTTTTCCTTGTCAGTTTCCTTCTCATAAGATTTTGATTAACCTTGTTTAAAGGGATTTTGTAACTTTATGCTGATTATTTTTGTATTCTTGGTTTTTCTTTGGAACACTATTTCCAGCTCTCTCCAGACTGTTGTTACACAATGTAGTATTTGAGTCCAAATACCTGCTTTGATCATCTGCGGACATTAAGAAACTTCCTTTCTTTCTAAGTAATTTCATTAGTATGAGTAGGTCTCTCTTTGTTACTCTTTATGTTATTCAATGATCTCCGCTTATTATATCAACAATCTTTATCCCTCACTTGTAATTTTAGAATACTGTAACTTTTGCTTTAATCTTCATAGAACAGATTGGCTGAGGACTTGCTTTAGAATACTGTAATTTTAGAATACTGTAACTTTTGCTTTAATCTTCATTTGTGGAAAGTCATCATTTTCAACAATGTACTAAAGAACAGATTGAAGAACACAAATGTTCAATGCTTTTTATTTTATTAAATTTTCATTTTTAATTTTTTTTTTAGTTTTTCTTTTGGCTGAGGACGCCCAGCCATGGGGGACGGCTGGCCGTCCCCAGGGACGCCCCAAAATAGGGGATGTCCCGGGGACGGGAGGCCATAGGCCTCAGGCGTCCCCGGGGACGTTTCCCAACCGTCCCCCAAAAGGGGGACGGGGGAAACGTCCCCAATGCCGTCCCCCGTGCTGGGGGACGCAGGGGACGGGGGGATGCGTCCCTCAGGGAAAGGGGGATGGAGGGAAACGTCCTCAATGCCTTCCCCCGTGCTGGGGGACGCGGGGACGGAGGGATGCGTCCCTCGGGGGGGGGGGTGCGTCCCCGTGTAACACTGTTAAGAACAGAATTGTCCCAATGTAGGGTGAGAACTCCAACATATGAATATGTTACTAGCTATTCGGTTTGTCCATGAAAATCTAATACATTTTTTTGAGTCCTGAAGCATTAGGATTGCTTTGTTAAACTTTAATGAAATGCCTGCTAAAAGTGCCCTCTATGTTTCTTTTCCTGGATGCTATTATTAATTTCTGATAATTATGAATATTGCTTATTCACATATATTCATTAAAAAGCTATATTTATTGCGTTTGAACATCATATAACATTGATATGTGCCGTCTTTTTTCTTTCTTTGTCCTGATTGTACACAATTAAAACTCTACTGGAAAATATATTGATGTGTGAGATGATCTCAACAACAATAATTGTTTCCTCGCTGAGACAGTTGTTTTTTTTTCCTTCTTGAAATTTAGATTCTTGTTTTCATCTTGAGATTTAGATTCTTCAAAAGTTTGTTTTATGGGCTGGAGAGCAGCCTTTGCAAGTATGAGATAATATTTCACCAACTTATTTTAGTGATTAGGAAATATAAGAATTTTTAAATTGTTTTCTGTTATATGAAGTCAGAATCAAATAAACCATGTTTGATTGAGGTACTTTTTCTTTGGTGCAGAATGTAGATGGCGTGAATTATTTACACGTAAAAGTTGCTGGATTATTATTTGTTGCAACAACAAGAGTAAACGTGTCTCCAGCACTTGTGATGGAACTTCTGCAGAGGATAGCACGTGTTATAAAAGACTATCTTGGAGTTCTCAATGAAGACTCGCTCCGCAAAAATTTTGTCCTTGTATATGAATTACTTGATGAAGTGATTGTGAGTACTTTTAGATGTTGTTGTTTATTGTGCCTGAAAATGTCCATGTGTTAATGACATTCTTACCTAATATTATTTAGAACAGCAAGTCATACTTCCTTTAATTCATTTTAAGAGAATGTGGTTTAAATAAAATGTTGGGTGTAGCTTTCGTCTAGTGATTCTGCATTGAATGTTCTTAAACCATGATTCCAAATTTCCAAGTACTTTAGGAATGCAAATTTTTAACGGATACATGTTTAACAAAACTCATCATATGAATAGCTTGCTATGAAGTTTGCCTTTGAAGCTCAGCCCCAACGTGATCCACTTCCACAATCCATTTGGCAAGGGGGCCGTGTTTAATTTTGGGAGTCAATACAATTTGGAAAGCCTGTAGTTTGTCAAACCTGAACTTTAGCTTTGGATTTATAAAACCCAAGCTTTTCCATCTCAAAGCCTGTAGTTTGCCAAACCCTAACTTTAGATTTGGATTTGCAAAACCCTATTGTCGCATTTGATGGCAAAACGAAGCTATCTCATTGATGGGCATTGAAGCCTATTTATTACATCAACATGCCTTAGGGTTACAAACTGGAAGATTGATACTCTTGAGGAGGAGATCGTTACATGCAAGAAATATTAAAATAATAACCCATCAAAAAATGCATGACCTAATAATTAAATTATGCAATAAATCGTATTCCAACATTCCCTCTTATTACATTATTTGGTAAACAAAGAGAATTGCAAAACAATTCAAACTTGACATGTGCAAGTGCCTTTGTAAAGATATCTGCAACTTGTTTGTCGGTGGGAATGTACTGGAGCTAGATCTCTCAATTCTGAGCATGGTCTTGAATGAAGTGGCATGAAGCTTCAATACACTTCGTTCTTTCATGAAATATTGGATTCTTAACCAATTTCAGAACACCTTGGTTGTTGCATTTCAATAGTGTTGGATGTTTCTTTTGTATGCCCATATTTGATAGAATGCAATGTAACCAGATCGCTGCACACGTAGCTCCTTGTGCAGTGCGATATTCTGCCTTTGTGGATGATAATGCTACTCCATTTTGTTTCTTGCTATGCCATAAGACAGATCCAGATCCTAGATGAAACTCATATCCAAATGTTGATTTTCTGTCATCTAGTGATCCTGCATAATCTGAGTCCGTGTATCCTTGTAAGAAGAAGAAATTATTCTTCTTATACTCTAGGCCATATTTTGTTGTACCACGAACATAATGCAGTACCCTCTTTACTGCTTTCCAATGACTCTCCTTAGGATCCTGTATGAACCTCGAATGATATCCTACAACAAAACCGATGTTAGGCATGGTCTTAGTCAGGTAAATGAGACTCCCAATCAGCTGACGATAGAGAGTGCCAGATATTTGAGGAGGCTTGTTGTATCGGCACAGTTGCAATCTTGGCTCCATTGGTGTTGTCTTAGGCTTACAGTCCAACATCCGATATCTTTCCAGTAGAGTCTTGGCATATTTTGTCTGTGTGATCACAATGTGATTTTTTCTTTGCCAAACTTCCAAGCCAAGACAATAGTGTAGGAGTCCTAGATCGGTAATATCAAAAGATATTTTCAAGTCATTCTTGACGGCATCTATCAATTCATTTGATTTGTGTCTAAGGGACTTCTTTTGAAACCGTGCTGTAATAGGTGCTTGTCCATTTTGATGTATTAGGCTCTAGGAGACTGCTTAACCCGTATAAGGACTTAACAAGTTTGCATACCTTCTGTTCTTGCCCATTGACAACAAAGCCTTTGGGTTGAGTCATATACACCTCTTCTTGAAGATCACCATTCAGGAAGGCACTTTTGACATCCATTTGATGCAGCTTCCAACTGAACTATGTTGCCATGGCATAGAGAATGCAAATGGTGGTCATCTTTGTTGTGGGTGCAAAAGTTTCTTCATAGTCTATTCCTTCCTTTTGTGCATAGCCCTTTGCAACGAGTCGTGCCTTATATTTGTCAAGTGATCCATCTGCCTTGTACTTGGTTTTGAAGACCCACTTGCAGCCTATAGGCTTCTTTCCTTTAGGCAGATCAATGAGATCCCATGTTTTATTTTTCATCCGAGAGTAACATTCAGCTTCCATTGTTGCTTTGGGGCAAGCTAAGGGTATCCTTCACCACTACTGTTTCTGAATTCTCCATCACTGAAGGTATCAAACCCATACTTACTTCCTAACAAGTCATACTGTGAGTTTGAGTGCAAGTGGAAGTGAGATCAGGAGGTTCATCAAGCTTGGCATCTTTGATGGTACTCTTGACCCATTTTGGAGTCTTACGCTGTTGTGCAAGAGCAACTGCTTCAGCTTCATCATCAACAAGCTAGAATGTCTTCTTCGACTTCTTCATTAAGCTCTATGTTTATAGCAGGAGATGGAGCATCTTGAGGAGCTTCAGTATTTGACTTGGGCTCAATTTGCTTCATCAAATACTACATATTGACTTATGTGCAATTTCTTGGTTTTCGGGTCTATCAATCGATACCCTTTGGATTCATCATCATACCCAAGAAATATGCATTGCAAGGATTTCACGTCCTCTTTTTCTTTGGCACATGTATGTATGCTTGGCTCCCAAAGACTCTGAGATGTTTGATGTAAGGCTTCCTCCCAGACCAGGCTTCTTCTGGTGTAACTTCTTGTAGTGCATTTGTAGGTGCTTTTTTCCGAAGATACACAACAGTGGTGACAGCTTCAGCCCAATATTGCTATACTAGATTGGCTCCTATGAGCATGCAGCGAAACATTTCCATGATGGAACGGGTTTCTTCTATTAGCAACCCCATTTTGTTGTGGAGTATAGGCTGTAGTGAGTTATTGCTTTATTCCATTCTGTGCAAGAAACCTTGTGAACATAGTTGAGAAAATCGGAATCGGGTAGTAAATCGGCTGGTTTAAAAATCGGCAAAGAATCGGAATCGGCAAAAAATCGGGGAAAAAATCGGCATTTTTTATTGAAAAAACCAAAGAAAATGCAATTTTTCATTGAAAAAAGCTTTTTTCATGCATATCAGAATTTTGGGGAAAAAATCGGCAAAATCGGGATTTTTTGCAGATTTTTTCAACTATGCTTGTGAATTCCTTGGATGTATATTCCTCCTCTCGATCTGAGCGGAGGACTTAAATAGAATGCCCAGTCTCCTTTTCCACATGCTTCTTGAAACACCAAAAGTGCTAGAATGCATAAGACTTCAGTTACAAGGACACCCACATCTTTCTGAAATAGTCGTCAACAAACAACTGGAATTATCGTTTTCCCCGGATACTAGCTTGCATGGGTCCGCACAGATTGGTGTTTATCACATCTAATGGACCTTTGGCTCGGTGAGAGCTCAACTCAAATGGTACTCGGTGCTTCTTCCTTGCTAAACATCTTAAGCAAACAAAGAATGTTGGTGAAAGGTTGGGCAGACCGATCACCATCTGATGCTTAGTTGAAGTAGCCGGGGCTGAGATGCCCATATCTCCTATGCCATAGGGAGGTTGTATCCGCTGTGGCTGCTGACAGTGCTATCTTTGGAGTAGATTGGACATCTAGGGCAAACAAACTACTTTTTTAGGATCTGATGGCAATATTTTCACCATTTTTGGTGATAAAACCTCTTGTGACGATTCTCAAATTTGAAATCAACTTCCATTTTTGTACAGCCTGAGTAGCCTAATGGTGGAGACTTTGGAACTTTGAATAGAGGTCCAAGGTTTGAATCCTGCGGGGGTAGGGTTGTACACCATGCTTCAGTAACTAGAGTATGGTTGGGGATAACCATATATTGGGTAAACAATATCCATCTCATATGGCCTATGGCCTTATGGATGTTAAAAACTACTTTACCCTTTATCCTCTTTACTGGTGTATTTCCATCACTCGTGGACATTTCTATCATTTCTTTCTTCACATGCCGAGAGAAATTTTTAAATCCCATGGATTGCTGCTGCTGAATCAGACACTGTGTTCGAGATCTTATGGAAAATACCAGAATAGAGGTCTAGAAGACTGACTTTCCAAGCAGATTCCTTGGCTCCTTAATGTTAGGCACCATTTCGAACACATGCTTTTCAAGTCCAATCTCCCTTCCTTGATTGGAAGTAACTTGGAATTTTTAAATTGTTTGGAAGATTATTTCTCAAATTTCAAACATTTTTGACGCAATTTTGTTGATGTCGGAAGGAAAATGGCTGTCATAACAGTTGTTTTATGTCCTAGATTTAAAAGATTCCATTAACAAATTAGCATGGAAATTAAGCTCGTTTCTAAGGTTCATTCAGTCAGTCCTTGTCATCTTGGTAATGAGAAAGCCCAACTGAAGTCCTATTCCTTCAATGTAATATTTTAATAGTCATTTTTATACTGCGAAAATAATCATTTTCATGCTGCCTATAATTGTTTGTTGTGTGACAGGACTTTGGTTATCCACAGACTACTTCAACCGAAGTATTGAAGTCCTTTATCTTCAATGAGCCAATTGTTGTAGATGCTGGACGATTGCCAGCACTTAGCCCTGCTGCTATGTTTATGGTAACAGTATTTTGAGGTCCTTTTTTTTCTGTTGTCATTTGACTTTTTGAAATTTATGATTGATATTATGAGAGTCAAGAGATTTGGAAATGCAGTTTGATTTATTTCAAAGAAGTTAAATGAATGTAGCTTTCACCATTGGGCTTTGAGATTCTACAGCAAGGATCAAAGCGAATGCCAGGAACAGCCGTAACAAAGTCTGTTGTAGCCAATGAACCTGGAGGCAGAAAACGAGAGGAAGTTTTTGTTGACATCATCGAAAAAATAAGTGTTACTTTTAGCTCTAGTGTGAGTACTTCCATAATAGGTGTTAAAAAGCATGAAGCTGTGAATAGGTGTTGCCTATAAATTTGCTTATGTTAGAATGCACATGCATTGAAAATTTTTCTGTGCTTTAATACTTACTGCAGATTTCTGTTTGGAATCTTAATGTTTTTTTGGAGCAATATTTCATAATGCAATACTGCTATGGAACAGGGGTATATTCTAACATCTGAAATTGACGGGACTATTCAAATGAAAAGTTATCTGACTGGTAACCCTGAAATTCGACTAGCCTTAAATGAGGACCTGAGCATTGGAAGAAGTGGTCATTCTGGCTATGGTATATATGGCTTTCACTCTAACACTCACATTATGCCTTTTTAAATTTAATTTCCATTTCCATTGTTATAAAGTTTTGAATTTCTGCAAGTGAGACCACTCATTTCCTCTTTTCAAGACTTCAAATTTTTTCTTAATGGCTAGATTTTACTCCAGTTAGTCGTTTGAATGATGATAAAGTATCTGATATAATTTTAATGTAAATTTTATTAACCCAGCACGAACATGCTTTCATGCAAACATTCGATAATCTTTCGTGCAGTGTTTCCATTTTGATCCAGTATTATTTTTATTATCAACAGGGTAATGGTCCATTTATAAAGTTTTACTTGCAACAAGGTATATTGGTTCTTTGGATGTTAATAATTGCTGACATTAATTATGTATTCCAGACTATAGCAGCTCGACTGGGGCAGGAATGGTAGTACTAGATGATTGTAATTTCCATGAGTCAGTTCGGCTAGACAATTTTGATTTGGACAGGACTCTGACCCTGGTGAGCAAACAATGCCAGGTTTTGCCATGGTGATGATGGAAATGAACAAGTGCAGTGATTTAGCTAGCTAATAAATTAAGATGATATATATTCGTAAGTACTATTTCATTTGTTTCTTTTTCTATTTATCACTTATATTGCCACTAAATGTATAGGTGCCCCCAGATGGAGAATTTCCGGTCATGAACTATCGGATGACACAAGAATTTAAGCCTCCATTTCGTGTGAATGTTTTGATCGAAGAAGTTGGTGCATTCAAGGTTTAAATCTATAAATCAGACTTAATGAATAACATGCACAGTTGTTTTGTCTTTGATATTATGGCTTATTAAAAGAAACTCAACATTATTGGTGGTTGCAGTTTGCTATCATTGCATCATTGATCAGGATTTCTGTGAATATTAAAGTTGAATTGTTTTACCATTATGTACGTATATTTTTTGACTTTTAGGCAGAGGTACTACTGAAAGTACGTGCTGATTATTCCAATACGATTACTGCCAACACTGTTGCATTGCAAATGCCTCTTCCAAAGTACACAACAAGGTAAGCTCTACCATGTCTCAAATTTCTTTTATAATTTCTATTACTCTTTTCTGGACTAGTTGACAGTTCAATCATATGTTAGAACTATGATTTACTCACACAGTAAATTAATTATGCTGCTGCCAACTTCTAACACACTGCCAATGTCACTGATGGGCTGAACCCAAGCTTTGGGAGGTCAGATCAGTTATGAATTTGTAATTTGCAGAATAATGCTTCCTTTGTGCTGGATTGAAGGTTGAATTTTGTTTGATGGAATGTATATAGTGTCTTGCTAGGTGCTGATTGAAACAGGGTTGCTAACCTTTTAGTTCTGTTCTAGCATCTATTATTTATCTTTCTACTCCTTCAAACCTCCACCATTCCAAATTTTGAAAATGATTTGAACCCAAGTTAGGGGCAAGATGGAATGTGTATTCATTTTTTATATATCTGAACAGCCAATTTTCAAGGGATATGCCGTTTGCTCTCTTAGAAGCTTTACTCAAAAGATATTTGTCTCATGGACATATAAAATAGCAAATGAATTTTTCTCTTTCGGAAAATCATGTCAAATGTTGAGTTCCATGATTGTGATAAAAAATGTATTAGTGATCAAAATTCAATTGTCTTCAGTATTTCATTCAATATTAACGGTACTTCTTGAATGTTTCTTGGCAACTGTACACTACTACTGAAATCTTTTTATGCCTCTCACTTATCTCTTTACGAGGAGGTAAAGTAAAAGAAAGAAGTCTTGTCATTTGGGTTGTAACATGCTGGTTAATGTGAAAATCGTGATACTGAACAGAACTCAGTGTTATCTTAAGATACACTGTGATTCAAAAAGTCTTGACCAATATCTAAGGATATGAAGACATTGCGAGACATTATCAATTTGATACGGTTGCATCAATGACAAGTCCTGGGTCTTCCATGCTAATTCTTTATATGATATCGCAAGGCATCCCACCATTCATATCTGTTCCTCTCTCCTCCCCAAACATCATGTCACCTCTTATCTTGCTATACATAAATTAAGCACTGGCAAGGCCGTTGATTTTGAGGGATTTCAGGCTGAGTTCTTGAGTAATGGTGTTGAAGCCCTTGGCTATCCCATTGCAGAATTATTCAATGAGGTTGTTTGTTCTGGGTTCCCTGCCTCCTGGTCATAGCATATTATTCACCCCATCCACAAATCTGGGGACTATTCAGATCCAAATAACTACAGAGTAACAAAACTATTGTGATTGGCCACACATTTGCTAAGCTCTATGCAATAAATTTGAATATGAAACTTTCAGAATTGTTGGATCAAGGCAAACTTAGAGCGAGAAGGCAGGTGGTTTTAGAAGGAATCATTGGACTATGGATCATGTTTTCACACTTAGAGCTATTATTGAAGAGGCTCACCAACGATCCTCTAAAACGTTCTGTTGTTTTGTGGACTTTAGAAAGGCCTTTGACACCATTCCCAGGCATCTTTTTTTTCATAGAGTACATGACAGTGGCATCTTGGAGCTCTTTATCACTGCCATAAAGAGACTATACAAGGTAGTTGTTGGCCATTTTCGGACAGCTTTTGGTTTCTCAGAAGATGTCCAGAGCACCATTGGCACCAAATAAGGCTGCCCTCTTTCTCCTTCACTCTTTGGGATCTACATTGATGAGCTTGAAGAATTTATTCGTCAATACACACATGTTGACAATGGTTGCCTTCTACATCATGTCTTGATAGCTATATTGCTTTTTGTAGATGATGTTGTTCTTCTTGCTCATACTCTTAAGGGCCTACAAAGATAGTTGGATGCTCTTGCTTGGATTTGTGACTTAAAATGGCTGAAAATCAATCTTAGCCAGACTAAGGTTATTATCTTTAATGCATCAAAGAGTATCCTATCTAAGTTTCAGTTCTTCTATAAGGGCGATTCCATTGAGATCACCATTGCTTACACGTACTTGGGGGTTTAGTTTATAGGTCATTCCCTTAATCTTTGGTCAGCTTCATAGTCATGTCTTTGCAAGGGATACACATCTCTCTCAGTCTTGGAATGCCAATGCTTCTAACAACACTTTCAAGACATACCTACAAAGATGCACCTCTTTGATTGCATCATCAAACCCATAGTCCTTTATGGATCTGAGATTTGGGGTCCAAGTCTAGGGTGCATTGATTGGGCTCGCATTGAGAGGGTCTAGACTATTTTGCTTCAGCGATTTATCCGATGTAAAAGAACAATTCCCCAATTTATTGTTTAAACCGAGTTTGGCGTTCATCCTCTATGTCTTGATTGGATCTTTAGAATTATTTTTTAGCTTCATGACCTTATATCCATGGGTGATTGCACCTTAGGCCGAGAGAGATACCCATATTTGGTGCTTTGCTCCTTAGAATGCATTACCTGTAGGGGCTCTTTTGGTTCTCATCGTGGATGGTACTCATAAGTTATTTCTCTTTAGTTAGTTGGCATCTCCATAGATCAATTACCTCCTTTCAATACTCCTTAAATGCCCCGCCTTCTTCCTAATAAGAAGGTAATTAATCAAGTAGTCAGAGATGATGTCTATTGAGAATATATTTAGATCACTTGGGTGGCTCCATATCAACCTCTTAGTCATAAGTTGGCCTTCTACAGTAAGCATTTCATGAGGATTAAGAATGGCATTATTACTTGTCCTAATTATGTTTAGTGACATTGGACACATAGCCTTAGGATTCCTCTTAGTCAACTCAGAGTACGCTCACATGAGTTGTGGGTGGAGAGAGACCACCATATTCCTCGAGAGGATAGGATATGTCATCTTTGCTCTATTTAGAAGGTGGAGATTGAAGAACATTTCATCTTCAAGTGTCTTGTTTATTATGAGATTCGAGGGAGGTGCTATTGCTTGTATAGAGACTTAGGTGGATCACTTGCCACTTTTTTCAGCTATCCTAATCAAAGATGCTTGGCTCTTTACCTCAGGGAAGCTATCACTCTTTGGTATCAGTTATTACAAGGGAGACAAACTACTACTCGACTAATCACCTCATTCTTTCACCCTATCTTTGCAATCGAGAGTAATAAGCACTCATTGGAAGCTACAACTATCCAAAATATTAATGACAAATCTGTGTGCCCTTGTCTGCATACAAGAGTGGCTACTAGGGATTTAGTTCTTTCTTCTTGCTTGCGACAAGACAGACTGTAGTTCTTCCGTATCAGGTTTCGACAACCCCTCACATACCGAGGAGTTGTAGACAGGCGCAGCGTACTAGTTTCTTGTCCTCCTCTATTGGTTCCACAGCCATGGATGCTAGAAGAGTATTGAGGGATCAAACTCCATGTCCTCCCAAGATTATCCAACCAGGCCTCTTAGTCCTTGCCATTCTTCTGGGAGCAGCATTAGATCTTGTGTTGGTCCTTTTGAGATAGTTGGTGATGACAACGATTGTGCTTCTACTTTACATCCCACTATAGCTTAATGTTGGCACTTGGATCCATCGGAGCTTCTTTCTATTTTTGTTGTACCTTAACTTCTAGATCTCTCTTAATCATTTGTTTTAGCATGTTTTGGTTTATCCATTTTGGGTAACTCTTGAGGCTGCAATTTTATGCCATATAGTTGTTTCACTTTAGAGTAGTTTACACTAGATTCTTTACTCTAGTTTAGCTTATTTTGGCAGCACTTTGTGATTACTATATCGCGTTGTAATTTGTAACGGTTCTTTTCAATGAGTCCCATTGGTCTACTTTGGCCATCTGCGGATATTAATAAATTTATTTTATCTTATAGGCTTTTTTGTATATTGGTTTTCTTCAGAGTAGTAATCAGAACAATGCATGAAGGTCAGATTTGGAACCATGTGATATAACAATGCTTTAATTGAAAGGCAGCTTCACAACCAAATTGTTAAAAACATTAGTTGATGTACTGGCGTCCTGACTAATACATCTGTAGGGTAAGCAGTTGTGGTTCAAGTAGAATGCTGCAATGATTTGGGGCAAGAATCATAAAAGAAGTTTTCTCACTCATAAATTTTCAATATATAAGAAACATTCAAACAGAATATCTTAACATATTTGCAAACTTGTGTCTTAAATTATATTTGGTAAAATTGACAAAATTTATTTGAAACTCAGATCAATAGTAAAGAAAAGTGAATAACTTAGAAATTACAAGACTAGTGAAGATCGTTAAGGCTAAAAACAATATAATCATGCAGATTGAAAGCTTGAGCACAAAATGGTGGTAATAACATCCAGTCTAAATTTACTGCTTTACACTGCTCAAAAAGCCAGTACCAGTCAAGAACTGATTGAGCTTAAAGACGAGAATAAGGCCTCTTTGAGTAAGTTCTGTACAATAAGCTGTGACAATGAAAATTTACCACCAAAAGCGGTTGTTATTGAAGTGGGGGTGATCTTGCAAGTTTTGCACAGCAGGTATGTAAAATTACCACCGAAACTGGCTGTTATTGAAATGGGGGTGAACTTGCATCTTTCAAAAGGGAGAGCCTGAGGTTCAAGGTTTGTGATACCATATTCAGGGAAATGTTTGAAGGGCTTAGAGTAGAGAGTTGCTTGTTATCATAGATAAATAAATCTAATGAACAACTCCTAACCTACCCTGCTAGCTATGTTTCATGGGGATGCATCCTGCCATTCCAAGGCCTTGTACTGCTGGACTTGGCATTTTGGAGGTTCCCAGATGGAGATGAAATGTCCCCTCTCAGTCCTGTGGAATTCTTGCCAGATGGTGGCCAGCCATCCCTGAAACAGGGGGTGGTCGATATGCTGCCCCTGGAATGTTGAGGCTGTGCCTTGGATGTTGAAATGTCCCCATGGCTTCTCAAGATGCCCATACATTGGTGGTGTGGCATGAGAATGCTGAAATGGCGTCTTGGCCATCTGAGAGAAAAAGAAGTGGTGGGGTGACAAAATAAAAGAAGTGAAGAGAAAGGGGAAGAAAGGAAAAACAGCAAGAAGAAGAAAGGAGTTGATGGTTCTTGTAGACTCTAATATTTCAATTTTGATTTATCATTTCACAAGTATTTAAATATGTATCAAATATTTAGACAATGGCTGAAATTTAACCTTTAGTCTCAATTCTTACGCTAATGGTTTTATAATTTAAATTTTGATGATTGCCTCTGGTTTTCAACAGCTGAAGCCTGGAAGACCATGACTGATTTATATGAGCAAGAGAATAATGTCGGAGTGCTGATGCTACACAATGAGCTTTATAGTCTGAATCTGATAGACAACATGTCTGATCATGTGCAAAAGATCAAGGGCAGTAATAACAAGCTCATGAATATGGATGAGATTGTGGAAGACAAAGGAATTGTCTCTACAACATTGAGGAGTGTTTCTTGTCAGTAGGAGAGCCTGATCACTAGTCTTCCAATTGCTGGTAAGATCATACGTCTTGAGTTCAATGAGCTGGAGGAAATGCCTCTACAACAAGAGCGAATCATCAAATCTGATGATGAAGAGTTGTGTGGTGCTTATGCAACAAAGCATAAAGGGAAATAACTTATTCAGTCACAATTAATTGGCTAGAAAAGCACATTTGATCCAAATATGAATAATGAGGAGGATCGTAAGGGAAAAAAACTGACATGCTACTACCGTGGCAGGCCTGGTCACATACACAAGGATTTTTACAAGAAAGCCCTGATTCTACAAGGCAATTGGGTCACATTGCCCAAAATATGGACCACCTGTTAATTGCTGCTCCACAACTAGAACATTTGGAAGATAACAATGTATGCTACATTTATTTTGGTGGCATTTGTCATGTTACTGAAATAGAAGATTGCCTTTGAAACATTACATGAATTATGAGAAAGGAGAGTAGAACACTGACCTTCAGAAATGGAGTTTTAGAATTGAAGGAGTTGAAGGAGGACCTATTTGAAGGTCTGATGGAAAAAATGCTTATGTAGGCATTGTACTTCTTTTTCCGGTCTTGAAGAACAGGACCTGATTCAGTCAGAAAAGCATGAAACGAGGGATAAATTTTGGCTTTCCTTGGAAAGATGATGAAGCCACATAACCTGAGTATGACCCCTTAGGATGTAGATTAAGATAAAACAAATCTAGAAGATGACGAGTCAAATTTTATAGCAAATGTAGAGCTTGAAAACGATCCTTTGTATTTTGGGGTAGAACAAGAAAAAACTGTTGGATTTTACACCAATTTCCAGCAATAACAAAACATTCACTCAAATCTTATATAGAAAGCATAAGAAGGACACAAAAGGAAAGGAATAGACACACAAATGATGGGTGTCAATGAGTGCTAAATGATCGCTGTATTATCCGTGGATAAAGATCACAAGACTCTGATGCAGTTGATGGAGTGGGTGGGGAGTATTTATCCCATTACCAAATCCTGAAATACATAGTAATGTTAACCTAAGCCGACATAACAAGTGATTAGGTTAATTACAAGTTAAGGTTTAACCATGGCTATAGGGCATACATAAATAATATTGTACAATGAATGCCCGTAGGCTTACACAAAAGTACATCATACAATGTCGGCCTTGGCCATTAAGTCACGATACAACTTTCAACACCCTGTCATAATCTAAACTGAGTGGCCAAGTAGATTACACAAAGACGCTCACGCACCTGACTTGCACATGAATCCCCTTAGGCTGGAGTGTAGTCACTACAATCAATATTAGATACTTCTGCACATATACAAATAACACCTTTGCGATTACTTATGAGGAAGAGAAGCCAAGAATACTTCCTCTTACAAACTACTCCAATCTTCTATAGTTGCAGAAGGCAGGAATTGGAAACATGGCCTTTCCTTTTACAGCACACTACTCCTTTGGGAACTTTGACTTGCCCTTGGGCCACCTGATCATTGTTACCAAAAGGGGCTTTGCATGAACCTGGTTATGAGAAGAGCCATTACAACTTGCCAAGAATACATGGACAAAAATAAAAAGAGAGAAGAGATCATGAAGGGTTAGATCTTCATGTATAAAACAAACCAATAGCCCAAGCATTTGATAGGAAGAGGGATTGGCAAGAACGCATTTTGAATCCATTTTCTGTGTGCCTCCAAAAGACCCAATAACTGCTGCTAATGCCACAAATCCAACTGTCTCTCCCATGAATATGGACCAAAGATTCTTATTGCATAGTATACTGTAAATTTGCTCCTTCGAAATAGAGCTATAGATTATTGTCCATCAACACTGTAACTGGCCTTGAACTGATTCCACCAATGCAAAGAGCTCAAAAAATCATTCAATTTGAAAAAAAGGGGCTCAAAATGCTTACATGTGCAAAAGTTATGGCCTCTGAAATGTTTGCCCGAGTAACCCTTAAGAATTGAAAAATCAGCCAATCAAACCTTAGAGCTGTTGTATCCAATCAAGCCTTTGCCAGTTAGCATTCACTGGTTTGCCAATGACTGCCACTGATAATCCGCCACCTGTTTGCAACCAGACTTCGAGAGTCACTAAGGTTTTAACATGTCTTGGTCATTTGAATATAGGAATTCTGCATTATGCTTTGCTGTAGAATTTGGGAATTTTTTTTTTTCATTTTTCTTTTCTGTGCAGCTAATGGGTTTTGAGTTGACAATATTACCTTTGTCTTCCAGTTGATGAGTGGACTCCTTGATCCTCAACCTAGTTTGTGTATAATTTCATCTTTAGATCCTCTACTGACAGTTTTAAGTTAAGCATGCAATCTGTACCATGTTTTGAAGAAACCCTAACATTGAAACAAGGAATGCTGTCAGTCATTGTTTGATTTCCATTCTACTTTCTGTTTCAATTCTGAGTTGTTGAGCATACTTGACTCAAAATAAGGTTAGGAGAATCAGAGACTGACTGTGTGTATATATATATATATAGGCTTGTGAAATGTGTTCTCTTAGGCTATGGTCTTAGGTTCAAATTATTTGATATTGTTACTATTTGCAGGTAGTTAGAAACTCAATCTGAACATGTCAGTAAATGCCTCTCACGAGGGATTCACTATCAACCATGAAATCCTTTTGGCTAGGAAGCTGGATCTGAGGGGTTTATATTCTTCTAAAATTTGCACTGGGCCATTTCTACTGGCCCTTCTCAAGGTGTCTGTTTAAGCAGAGAACATGTCTAGTGTGGATTAAACCCGAGTCATCATTATGGAAACCACTAAATATTTTCTACTTTATTGAATCTCAAATAAATTCTGCCTAAAATTTGTTTTAAGGACATACCTGGTGGTTGTGTTACAATTACTTTGAGGCTTTTTATTTATTTTACAAAACTTTTGTAATGTATGTTTTATTGGCTTGATTGTCCTCTTAGGAACTGATTCATTTTATAAAATCTCCTAACCTACAAGATCTATTTGCAATATGTTTACAGGGTTAGCTTTGAGTTGGAGCCAGGAGCAGTGGGGCAAACTACCGATTTTAAGGATGGAAATAAGATGCTAGAATGGGGTCTGAGAAAGGTCGTGACTCTCTTCTATCTTTCTGTGCATTATTTCAAGGGTTTCTTGTTTCACAATATGTAAACAAGAAATGACAATGAAAAGTGTTTGTGATGGCCCATTAATCTTGTGAGTTTGATCTTTCCTTCGATATTAACATGTTAAGCTTTTGGCCAGATTGTTGGTGGTGCTGAGCATACGTTACGGGCAAAGCTTACATTTTCACAAGATACAAACAGTAAGAAAATGTTCCCCCCACCCCACTCCCCATGTTCCCTTCTTCCAAGAATTGATTTGAAATGGAGTTACAAATTTGTTTTGAAAGATATTGAGAACATTGTTTGATTGAAGTGTATGAGACCTTTGAGATTCTTCCATTATGATAATAATTTATTTGTCCTCTTGTGCATTACATTCATCTTATTCTTTTCTGAAATGCAGTGAATATAACAAAGGAGTCAGGTCCTGTCAGCATGACTTTCACCATACCAATGTATAGTGCATCAAGGCTACAGGTATCATTAATAGATTGATAAAGATTATAGTTTGCAAGCAATTCATTTATTCTATTCTTTTATTCTGATAAGTGGAGCAGTTACTTTAATGGCCTTTTTTAATTCAAAAAAATTGTTTTATGTCTGTATCTTGCACTAAAATGGATTAATTGCTTGCAAATAATAGCATTACAATGATAGTTTGTGTACTATCTTGCTACCTAATATTTATTAAACTGTAGTGAGATGATACTGTGAGGATATATACTTTTTTATTGAACTAGGCCCTCTTGAAGACTCGAACAATAATTATTTGCAATAAACATCCCTTCATATGCAATTTGAAGGGCCCTTGTTAACATTATAGGATGTATACATTAGCCTGAACTAGCCATTTTGAAGATGTGTAATGACTCTATCTTGTTGAAGTAGTTTGTTTGACCCATATGTGTGCTGCGCCAAAATCGAATGACTGCCTGTAAACATTAATGTTATGATGATAAAAGGGTGTATCATCTTGCTCCCTGGTGAAATGAAATTTTGAAGTTGATGAAATGGCTGTATTTTCTTGAATTAATTTGTTTCACCTATCTGTATTCTGAACTGAAATGGTTGTAAATTTTAACCTTACAATGATATTTTTTTTTTGGTATTAGGTAGAGGTGGTTATAAGGTCCACAAACCTTTTACATAGTCAAAATGGGCTGGTTCTAGCTCCAAGCCCGTATAATCAAAATACAAAATGGATCTTCCCAAGACCCACATTAAGCCATACTTAGAGTCCGCAGTCCTATACTTGCCGCTGGACTATTCAGGATAAAACAAAAACCAGACAACACCTAGCACTTACTAAACATAACACTAGGCTGCTGTACCGTACACTTGTCACTTCCCAGGCCCCAACAAATGGGTTGCCTTTTGTCCCTCTGCCTAATTCCATCTGCCGGATTACTCATCATCAACCACTCTGATCTCCTGCTGCTCTAACAGGTTTGATCTTAGATCTTCTTTAGAAGCCAACACCAGTAATTCTTGAGGGAAGTTATCCTTCCAAATTTGCATCTCCCCAGCAGAAACTGCAATATTTGCCATTAGATCCGCCGCTTGGTTCCCTTCTCTGAAGGTGTGTTGGATTCGGGCACTAACCAAATGGGATTTATGAATCTTTGCTTCTAGGATAAGCTCCGAGATGGTCCAGTTGGGGTCTTTATCCTCCTTAATTGCCTTGATTATATTAAGCGAATCCCCTTCAAAGATTACTTCCTTATAACCCTCTAGTCTGGCAATTCTCATTGCCTGCATGCAGGCTCGGGCTTCTGCAAAATGATTTGTTTGAGTTCCCAAAGGCTCCGCAAAGGCAAGGACCACTTTTCCTTCCTCATTTCTCAGAACTCCTCCTGCTCCTGCAGCCCCCGGATTTCCTTTGGCTGCCCCGTCAAAATTGAACTTAACCCACTTTTGTGTGGGGGGTATCCACTTGACACCATCCCGTGGGTTGGTTGTAATGACTGGGTCTGGAGGTTCCTCTCCCCAGTTCCGCAAAATCCTCCTTTCCCTAGGAGACAAGGTCTCATTTTTGAAGTAAAAGGTTTTCCAGTTTTCTTTCAGAGCTCTGATTATTTTATTACCACATAACCTGGGATCTTTCTTCCGTCCTTTAAATACTCTCTTATTTCTCTCATTCCATATCCCCCATAAAAAATGGGGTAAGCTGAGCTTCCAGAGCCAAGTCAAAAGTTTCGCCCGGAAGGGGGAAGCCCACTGTATGCAGAAGTCAGACATGCTATTTGGGCGGACCCAATCTATATGAAATTTGGACAGAATCATTTGGAAGACTGCACAAGAAAATTCACAAGTTAGAAAGATATGACTTACAGATTCTGTCGCTTTCTCACACAGGATACATCGATTGATGAATTGGAAACCTCTCCTCTACAGATTATCTGTTGTCAGAATCTTATTTTGAACTGCCAGCCAAAAGAAGAAAGTTATTTTTGGGGTTAAATTCTTTAACCAAATAATAGAAGTCGGAGTCCAACCATTAAATCCTGAGTGGATTAGTTTATAGGCAGTTTTTACTGAATAGATCCCACTTGTAGTTTTGCCCCAAATCATCTTGTCTCTTCCTCCCCCTGGAATGATCGGGAACACCCTTAAAGCATCATTGAGTTTGGTCAGGGCCACCTTCTCTTGCTCTGAAGGATTTTGAACTGTGATTTTCTTCCAAGAGGAAGTTTCCTGTGCTACAACAAGAAAATCCCCTACTTTTCCTCCCATTTCCTTCGAAAGTTTGTATTGGAGGACCCGAAGGTCTAAGTTATCTTGCAGAGGGGCTTCTTCCAACCATGGATCTTGCCAAAAGTCCACTTGTCTTCCATTACCAATTCTCCATCTGATGCCTTTCCTGACTACCTCACGACATTCGAGCAAACAATTCTAAAAATAGGATCCTCTAGGGAGATTATCAGCTTTCAAGAAGTCCTGATTATTTCTGATATATTTTGCCTTAAGAAGTTTTACCCATCCCAATTGATCATTATTGACAAATCTCCAGACCTGTTTGCCAATCAGAGCTTGGTTCATTTCTTTCATTCTCTTCAGCCCTAGGCCCCCTTGATCTTTGCTTGCACACACCTGATTCCATGCTACCAACGGAATTCTCTTTCTCTCCTCCGAACCTGACCACAAGAAGTTGCGCTGAATTTGCTCCAGTGTAGCTCGGACCTTTGCAAGCATTCTAAATAGAGACATGCAGTAGATTGGAATGCTCTGTAAAGTAGTTTGAACTAGTAAGGCTTTCCCTGCGGAGCTGAGAAGGTTGCCCTTCCACCCTGCTAACTTTTTGGAGATCCTGTCAATGACTGAGTTCCACAATGTAGCCTTCATTCTTCCTTCGAACATAGGCATGCCTAGATAAGTCGTCGGTAAAAGCTCCTTTCCACATCCAAAGAGGTTAGCTATTCTTTCCTCCCTCCCACCAGGCGTGTTAAAGAAATAGATGCTACTCTTCTTATAGTTTATGTATTGTCCTGCTTCCGTCTCATACTTGGTTAGAATTCTCTTCAGCTTCCTAGCCTGAGGCACCGAGGCTTTGGACACAATGATCGTATCATCCACGAACTGTTGGTGAGACACTGGCTCTGTTGTTGAGGCTGGTTTGAAACCTCCCAATCGACCTTCTGCCACAACTTCTGAAATGTTCCTACCCAATGCTTCCGCTAAAATAATAAACAAGTATGGAGACAAAGGATCTCCTTGTCGCAGCCCCCTTTCACTCTTAAAGTAACCGGAGGGTGACCCATTCACCATGACAGAAAATCTTGTGGTAGAGATACAACTAAAAATCAACTTAATCCACTGGGGACAGAAACCAAACTTACCCAAAATCTTGGTGAGGAAACGCCATGAGACCCGGTCGTAGGCTTTATTCATGTCTAGCTTTAGTAACATACCTGCTTCCTTACTAGCCACCATTGAATGAATAACTTCGTGAATTGTGATGATACCATCCAGTATTTGCCGCCCTTTCACAAAACCTCCTTGGTTCATATCAATGATGAATGGAAGGATAACCTTCAGCCTATTGGCGATTGTTTTCATGAGAATCTTCATCAGAGTGTTACATAAACTGATAGGGCAGAAACTGGAAAATTCCATTGCTCCCACTAGTTTAGGGATGAGGACTAAAAATGTAGCATTAACTCCTTCTGGGATTTCCATGTCCTTTTGAGCCTCAATTATAGCTTCCACTACATCATCGCCTAGGATATCCCAAAACTTCTGAAAGAAAGCAATGGGGAAGCCATCCGGTCCTGGGGAGCTGTTACCATCCATGTCAAAAACCGCCTTCCTGATTTCCTCCTTTGTAAAAGGGCTGAGTAAGAATCCATTAAGATTCTCAGTGACAAGGGGTGGAATGGCCGCCAACAGAGAGTCCTCTTCTTCAATAGTAGGATTTACATCTTCTAGCAATGATTTAAAGAACTCGGCCGCTTCCCTCCTTATGTCTTCCATATCTTTGGTGTTAGACCCATCGGCCATCTTGATCTCCTTAATTTTGTTAGTACTCCTGTGGCGAAGAGTAGAGACATGGAAGAACTTTGTATTTCTGTCACCCTCCTTCAACCAACGCAGTCTGGATTTCTGCCTCCAGAAGGTTTCTTCAAATCCCAGCACCGTGTGGTATTCGGCTAACAACTCCCTCTCCTGGTTTCTCAGATCTTCTGTAAGCTGATCTGACTTCAGCTTCTCCTGCAGTTCATTGATCTTGTCTTTTAGTTCTGCCTTTTTTGCGAAAATATTGCCAAAGGAAGTTTTGTTCCACTCTCTAATGTTAGCCTTCACATTCCTCAGTTTACACGCCACTTGGGCCAGTTTCGAACCATTATACTTTTTGTCCCACCATTGGGCAACCAGATCCTTGAGATCCTGGTGTTGGAGCCACATAAGTTCGAATCGAAAGGGTCTGATGTATTTTTTCTTAGAGTCCTCCCCAGTTTCCCACAGAATTGGGTTGTGGTCAGACCCGATTCTTGGTAGTGTCGTTAATGAAGAGTCCCCAAACCTCTCCAAGCATTCCTGAGAAAGAAGAAACCTATCTAATCTGATCTGAATTTGGTTTTCCTTCAGTCTTTTGTTAGACCATGTATAGGAGAATCTACGCAGGTCCACATCCATCAGCTCATGTTGATCAACAAAATCTCTAAACTCGTAGATATCAACAGTTATTCTTTGAGAGCCCCCAAATTTATCTGCAGGATTAAGGTAGCAATTGAAATCCCCCGCCACAATCCAAGGGTAGTTGGGGACCGTCTCCCTCAGTTCAGCTAGCTGACCCCAGAGAACCCTTCTCAGTCCCTGTCTAACTGGAGCATATACATTCGTTAAGATCCACTCTTCCTGCGTGGTTTTATCCAAACATAGGAGACAAATAAACCAACTAGACATCAGAATCACTCTACTATCAATCACATTCTTGTTCCACATAACCAACAACCCTCCTGCTGTTCTAGTGGCCTCCTGGGCTACTACTTCAACTTCTCGCCAAGTCCTATTCTTAAAAGGGATCACTCTACTCTCCTCCATTTTAGTTTCTTGTAGTAATATCATATCCGGTTTGTGTTCTTGTCTAAGAGCATACAGAGCTCTCATTTTTGCAGGATTACTCCCGCGTATATTCCATGATAGAATTTTCATTTATGGGCTTTGGATCCCCGAGCCTTCGCCCCAAAGTGTAATACTGCTTGAGTGCCATCAACCACTCCTCGCTCTGCTTCTTTCTGCCTTAAGGCAACATTGCTAGGTTTCCCTCTTCCTACCGAACCATATCCCCATACATCCGCTTTAGGCGGGGGTTCCTTGGGTTTCACTTGGCTTCTGGTAACCATATTGGATGGGTCAGTCTTGGCATTTGGGGTAACAACCTGGATCTCCAGGTTAACTGGTCTTTCTGACAGTGGAGATGATTCCGTGCTCTTAGCTTCTTGATTAGTAGGTTCTTTTTTTCCTGCTTTGGGGGTACACTGATCTTGGTGGTTCACCTCTACCTCCTGAGTATCCTTGCCTGTCTTATCAGTTTCCTGCTCCTTCCTCTGATTTTGCTCCTCTAAATCCTTCTCTTGGGTCTCCTCTACCTCAGATTCCACTTCTTGGCTATCCATCTGATCTCCCTTCAGATGATTTAATGCATCAAAACTGTTCTCCACTGGGATGTTGATCTCCTTGGAATTTCTTCCCATAAATTCCTCTGCAGTATAGGGGACCACTTTCGTCGAGCCTCCATAGGTCTCCCGTATTACCCAATCGAACTTACTTGCTCCAGGGCGTTGATCTATGTGGTTCTTTCCTTTGTGATTTGGTTTTGGGGCCTGCTGCATCACCTTTGGAGCAGGTTGTACTTGAGGGTTCCCACCAGAGGGACCAACTCCCCTGTGAGAGGATTCCGGGGCATAGGTATTTCTGGGAGGAGGGTTATAACGTTGCCTCTTTCTGACATTAGGCCGAACGGGGTCTCTGATATTCGGATTCCGAGCCCCACGTCCTTGAGGCCCATGTTGGGCAGGAATGGAGACTTACGGGGGAGGGATATTATTCTGGGTTTGTGGAACAATATTTTGGGGTGGGGGCTGGTTCTTGGAAAGGCAGTGGATACCCTGGTGCCCTACCTTCCCGCAAACACTACACTTAATAGACATATTTTCATATTCAAAGTCCTGAGTATGAAGGCCATACATAGACGACAATATAATAGATTTAGGGAGTTCTTTACTCAGGTCCGCCAACACACACATGCGAGCAGAAAGAAGTCTTGTTCTGCTCAAGGTTGCAGGATCGATAGCTACCAGTTCCCCAATCTCTGCAGCTATCCCAACCAAGATTTGCTCATTCCAGCAAAGCAGAGGTAATCTCGACATCTTAACCCAAATAGGAGCCAAATCCAACACCTGGGTCTGGGGGTTGAAATCGGGGGTCCAACGCTTCAGATACAAGCCCCTTTTCCCAAAAAACCAAGGACCTCCTTGAAGAATCCTTTCCATGTCCTGGTCACATTGAAATGTCACCAAAAGGAAACTCTTGGGTAAAGCCTTAATCATCATACCGGCCCTTGGCCGCCATTTCTGGACGGCCCATCTCCTTATGACTTCCAAGTCCGGCCGAACCCCCATAAATTTCGCCACCAGAGACGTTCTGCCCTCCATAGCCACATGCTGAGCTAGGGTATCCGGGATGTCCAGCCTACCATTGACAGGTTTTAGATTAAAACAAGAGTCGGACAGTTTTTGCTTACCACGAAGAGCATTAAGATAAGATGGTCTCCAGTTGTCAGGTTTCTCTTTGTCTCCTTCCTGGGTCTTCCCTTGATCCTGACGCACAGAGTCCTGGTCCCCATCAGAGATATCTTCGACCGCATCCGCCCAACGCCCTGGGTCCGGTTCCAACGGAATTTCCTTGTCCACATCCTCCGCCTGGGGCCCTGCTATCTCACCAGAGCCCCCACCTGCCGCGCCTGCTGTTCTACCATCCGAAGCCCCACACCTAGGGTTTGCCGCCCCTAGACCTCCCGCTCCTCCTCCTTGTTGCTCCATCCTTTCACCCATAAGCAATTATTCTCACCTTACAATGATAATTGGTGTACTATCCTGCTCTCTAATATTTATAAACAAAAATGAAATGATAATTTGAAGAATTATTTTTGGAGCTAGGCCCTCCTGAAGACTTGCACAACAATTATTCATCATAAATCTTCATATGCAATATGGTGGGACTTTGCTTATCTATAACAATTAGCTTGAAGTAGGCCTCTCGAAGATGTACAGAATCTCTGGGTCAACCAATAATCACTAGCCTGAAGTTGCTATGACTGGCAAGATAGAATTTCAAGGGATGGTTCACACCATCAGCTTCTTTACATTTTTTGGGGGAGGCTTGTCCTTTGGTGTTAGAGAAATCCCTTTAAGAGCTTTCTCATAAATTTCCCAGGATCTTTCAAGCAGATCTCCCAAACCATATGATCGAGAGTCTAGACTCCTTTATTGATGATTTTCTAATGGTAGATCAAAGATGAATTAATGGTTATTAATAACCGGGTTTTTCTTTGTTTTGGATTAACCTAGAACTTTCTTAATCACCATATCTTGATTTATTTGCATCTTGACTGTTGAATTACCTCATCATAATGATGAAAACAGAAATTGGGTTGGGGATGCTGTGTAATATTTCACATTGCTATCCCTTTCTCTTTCTCTGTGTCTCTGTGGTAGCATAGAGCCTATATTTGGAATTCTTTTCAAGAATTGGGGAAATTGTCTCATGATTTATTGCACACATAGTACATTATTTTGGCATGTACATTCCCTCAATTTGGAGCTTATGCAACCTAACAAAAGCACAAATGTAATCATGAGCTAACTTTTTCAAATGCTCAATAATTTACTTGTAATTGTTACTTGAGGAAGTCTTCTATTAGATGTGGAAAGTTCTGATGAGAGATCCCTTACACTGATAAATGCCAACTTTGATCTTTCTAAAAGAATTCTCTTGTAACTGAGCAACTAAAAAGTCATATCTGGTTTACAGTCTTGAATGCTTTGTTTTCGTGGCTTGCCATGGAATCCTTTCTTTCATGTGTAATATTGCACCTGAACTGTATTTCCATCTTTGATATTTGCAATGAATGCAGACTTCCGTTGATGCAATTTTCTTTGACAGTTTTGAATGTGTTTTGCACTCTGTCCAGATATGGCTCACTGTGAGTGATGGATAGGTTTCCAATATCATATTTATTGCTTGTTTTTCCTAGTGCTGCCTTATTTGATCAACTTTATTAGCATTTTTTTAATTTGACAACTTCACAATTTTGAAGGCCTGCTTCATAGTGCTCAACAACTTGGCAGCTTGCATTTCGATGAATATCCAAAAATGCCAAATATAATTAATGCATGTATCTCTTCATCAAATTTGTTTAGTTTCCCCAGATGTGGCTATATTTTGCTCCTATCATTCCCAAGCTCCCAACTTGGAATTGTATTGTACAGTGTTGATCTGAAAGATCATAATGGTATAATTCTCATGTTCCATGGTCCTCTTTCGTAATTGAAACAGCATACAAAGATGCATTTTGAGCTTGCTCTAAGAAGACCTTTTATACCGAACCACCTATAGTAAAGAGGATTTTGAGGCACTGATACTATATGACTTCAAACTGCCCAAGGTTTTGGTAAATGCCATATATAATTTGGAAAGTTACAGATGGAACATGTTTATTGCAAAATTCGTTGTAGTTAGAGAAGGGATAGTGCATATTCAAGTCTTTGAAATGTCTTCAACTAGTTCATGGATTCTCTCTTTTTTCAAAAATATGAAGATGCCTAGCTTTTCTTGTCTAATTATTTAACCATATTTTTGTTGCAGGTGCGATACTTGCAAATAGTTAAAAGATCAAGAACCTACAATCCATACCGTTGGGTGCGATATGTGACAAATGCTAATTCGTACGTCATCAGAATATGACCTAAATTTCTGAGATTCCATTTTATTGCAAGATTTCAGGGGGTGAATAGTTTGTAAGGCTTTGCATATGTATTGGATGGCTGCATTTGTTGAGATTAGGAAATTGCAGAGATAGACATGATAGTTCATAATATTTTGTAGGGTAGTGTTGCATCAATTATAGTTTATATTTTTTAAAATATGGCAAATCATGTGGGGAGGCACCCTTCATTTCTTTGCCCAGCCAGGATTTTTCACCCAAGAGATGAGGGCAATGCATTTAGCTTGAACGTTGGAGGATTTCAAAGTGGACCATTGGAAATTACGTTTTTGTTGAACAAAAGTGGCTGTTGCTGACATCTTTATCCCTCTATTCTGATTTTAAATTGGCCTTCCATGTAAGCACTGGAGTGTATAATGTGAAAAAGGGGGTCTGCTGTTTGAATTTGTAAATATTACCAGAAGTTTGTGACAATGCAATCTTAATTTTTTTGATAGAATGTAAGAATTTTCTCTATATAGATTTTAAAGATTTTGCTTTATGTAGTAGTATTTGTTACCTAGATGGAAGGGCACTACTAGAATTGTTTAATTTATAACATGACATACTTGGCAATATGACAATTGGGAAAGATCACACCGGTTTTACAGTTTAAACTCTAAAGGAATTCGAATGGGAGTGAGTCAACCTAGGAAGCTTGTTGATATCCATTTTCATTTGAGTATATGTAAATAAATGATAGTGCCAATTATAAGATATAATAAACTTATTTGTGTCTTTTTTAGTGTAGTACTAACTTTTGGATAAGGTAAAAATTTCAAACAAAAAAAGGAGACTATCTGATGAAAGGCAAGGAATTGACTATACATTATGGATGTAGTGTGGCTGATAATTCTTAATCTCAGAGATGATAAAATTCATCTAGACAAACTAGAGTAGTAAGTTGTTACAAAGCATTAACAATTTTATCTCAAAATCTTATCAAAGTAATTTGAAATATTAAAATTTAGCTATGATGGGAAGTCTAACCATCAAAGCTGCTAGTAATTTGCTTAGATTTCACTGAAGTTGAGATCTTCAGACTGATTACATCTTGCATGAAAGGGTAGTTGGATAGAAAATGCATAAAAAAGTAGAGTGGTGGAAGCATTGGATTTGGCTTGGATGACAAGTTTATTAACTAGTGAAAGGTAGATAATTACACTTGGATCAGTTTGAAAAGCTGTACTATGAAGGACTAATTAAACAGGTCGAGTAGGCCTGAGAGTGCAACTTAATGAACTTTGTTTCTTTATGCAAATTGATGTTATTTCAAATTATACAAGGCAATGCCTTGTTTCCCATTGGAGGAAGTGAAACATAGTGCCCTCCTTACCTTTACAAATTTCTTGTGAATGCTGGTTACAAGTGTCTTGTGAGGTTTGCTTACATTACATAAAAGCAAATCTCATCAAGCATGTAGGCAGAATTGAGAATTTTTTATGTAACTAATGATTAAAACCATATTAGGCTTAAAAGGGTTGGTGATGTTTTGTGTATTTTTTTATTTTACCCCTTAAATTTTATTAAGTTGTAAATCTGAATTGTAATTATGGACTTACAGTCTGCAAATAGACATGAGGGCAGATCTTATTCAAAATTGGCAGAATTAAAAGATTCTTGTCTGATTGTAATGACAAAGATTGTATTAGGTGAGAAGATATTGACCATTAACATTTGGGCATAGTAACAAGGGTATAAGGCTAATTTTTCTTCTTTTATAACAAGTTATGGCCATGATGTTAATTGTGAACTTTGTTCTTTGTGCATCTCTTAAGAGTCCTAGTCTTAAAAGGCTATACTATGAGCGGTCCCCATTAGCACTCAATTTTGATAGTCTTTGAATAATGAAGGTTAGAAATACATCAAATTTGAAGTCCACATTACCGTAGAAAACTATGTTTGTGATAGGGAAAAAACGTATTCTCATGTACTCTTTGTTAAATGTATACAAATTCAAGTCAAACAAAAAGTCCAACAAATGTGTAGTATCTATTTGAATTATATTTGTTACTGGTCAACATTTCAACAAGACTTGTTTTTCTCATAATTATTCACAATGTAAACATATCCTCTCTTTATCATAGTTGTTATACACAAAAGTAAACATATCTCCATCCCCATCTTACTAGCACTAGTAAGAAGGTTCTATGATTTATATGTGGAGGTAAGCTTCTCTTCTTTGCATTTCTTCTTTTTGCAAGAAAATAGGATATTAGATTCCCCTAGATATTGGAGGAATTTAAAAGTTGTCAGTGGAAATTCTCTTTTTCTTGAAGAAGAAAGTTTGTTACGTCCACAAGGACAAAAACAAGTTATGGAACCACAAAGCTTTGTTATGCGACATGATATGTTATATTTTTCCTTTAAAAGGAAATAATTTGATATACAAATTTAAAGTTAAATAATCTTTCTCTCTTTTTAAAGAATTTATCTTGTGCCTTTGATCTTGCTAATAAGTTCTCATTTTTTAATTATTTTTTCGTCAAATAATTCAAGATTGTTTTTTTTTGCTATATCAACATAATCATCTTGATATAATCTTTGTAATTGATGATGAAGTATATATATGTCTTCACAACCCTTGAAGTGTAATAGGTGCATATTATCACTTCTTATTTCTCTTTAGGTCGTTCGTCTACACATCTCACATCTGAGTCGATGTGAGCTAATCCTTAGTTGAGCTATAAGCATATTTGGTCTTTGTTTGATGTTTGCCTTTACATATGCTTGAGTCGACGTGACCTAATCTTTTGTTGAGCTATAACATATTTTCTCTCCATTTGATATTTTGCATCTACATGTGTTTTGACTATATTCCATGGGGACTCATCATGAGATTAGGGGGCCATCTTGTAGATGTCTTCCGACGCCTTGAAAAGGTAGTATATTGTCTTAGAATTTGTCTTGTCATTCCTATCTTAGAATATTGTGCTACACAGGATTTTGATGATGTATATTTGTGGGGTTGAATTTAATAATGTATTGCTCTTTCTTTCCTTTGCCTTGAATTTTTTTTCCTTAGACTTATCATTATTGTTTAGGCTTTCTATTAAATCAATACCGCTCTTACTCATTCATTTGACATTTTGCTTCACCTATGTAATCTTTTTTTTATCCAGCTCTCTTACTATAGCCTTTGGGCTACATGTTTATGTCCACTTGTATAATCTTTTCTAGATATCGTAGAAGATGAATCATTATGATTGCCTTTAAAGGAAAAGTACCTGTTTATGCTAGGTTCCTTTCATATGGAGCTGAAGCTTTCATTCAGAATTTTGCTTTATAATCAAATGCTTTTGGATTTTCTCTATCTGCCTCCATTTCAAGTTCAATTTATTGTTGGCCCATACTTCACACCCATAAAGCATCACTAACACTACCAATAATCTGAAAAAGACCTAGATGATCTTCCAATCCCATTTGCCTCATTTTTTTTTGCAATGCAAAGGGCGCTTTGAAGTCTCCCATTATTTTTCTCAATTTGCTCATTGTGCAACTAAGTCTATTATTGAAATGTACATAAAATACTTGTATTATGTTACTTCTTCTAGGAGCCCCCCTTCAAATTGGAAGCTTAACTACATTTATTTTCATTTGGTTGATGAACAATAATAGTTGCCATTGAACATTATATTCTCTTGTTATT
Organism: Wollemia nobilis; assembly: GCA_028583015.1. Taxonomy (NCBI): domain Eukaryota; kingdom Viridiplantae; phylum Streptophyta; class Pinopsida; order Araucariales; family Araucariaceae; genus Wollemia; species Wollemia nobilis. Next base: position 860,909 of record JAQPPZ010017170.1, read on the forward strand.
GTAATCTTAAACTTTGGCAAGATATTCAATTTTCTCTATGTAGATTCCAAGGATATCACATTATGAAATGACGTATAATACTTGTTTGGCGAGACATTTGTACAAGGTAAGATGATTATCTAGACAAAAAAAAAAAGAACAAAGAAATTTATTGAAGTGATTTTAATTGTAATATGGCATGCTTGGCAATTTGAACAAATGGGAAAGATTGTATTAAAAGGCATTACACTATGGGCTTATGAGGCATTACATGTACTAAAGGTTTTCCTAGATCAAAAGTAGGATTTGGGGTGAAGACTCCTTGGGTTGGTGTGTTAGCATCTTTCATATATTTTGAGGTACTTGTGTGCTTTGTGGGTTCCTGCAAAATACTGAGAGTTAAAATTCTCATTGGAAAATTCATTTAGAGAAATGAGATATTACAACAATGAAGAATCCATAAAAAGTTTCATTCTTATCATTCCTTGCATGAAAAATCCCCTTTCCATAATATGCACTAATGGATGTTCCACATTGGTAATGATTACGATGTATGGTGGGATTATAAGGCATCATATGTACTAAAAGCTTTATTGACACAAAGGTTGATGGGGTAAAAGTCCTTGGGTTGATGTGTTAGTGTTTTTCATCTCTTTAGTATTAAAGGTACTTGTGTGCTTTGTAGGCTTTCGTGAATTTTAATTAATACTAAAAGCAAATGATAATTGGAAAAATGCCACAAAAGGAAATGATTGCTAATTAAAAAAGTAAATTTGAAGAAATGACTAATATTAATCTAATGAAAATCTAATAAAAAGGTCCCATTCTTACAACTCAGTATGAAAACCTATTTTTCATATAATACCAACTTTACAATATAAACTTAAAGGAAGTAGATAGGAGTGACTAGAACCAAAAGCTTGTTGATATATGTTCTCATTGAGAGTATGTAAATGAAGGATAAAATAATATGCCTAGGTTCTTTTTAATTACAAAATATTCATGATAGTGGGAATATTTAAGCAAAAAAGAGACATTATTTAAAGAAAAGCAAAAGTTTAACTATATGTGGCAAGGATAAATTTAGAAGAGAATTCTTAGTTTCAAGAAGCTTGGTTGCTCTTTGCATGATCAAATATTTGTAGACAAACTAGAGTAATAAGTTGTCATAAAGCACCAACACTATTATCTCAAATCTTATGAAATATTAAAATTTAACTATGATATGATGTCCAACAATTTTGTCCTTTAATTGAAGTTAGAAGTGAACTTGTTTTTCCATGATCTTGCTAGTCAAGCTTAGTTTTGTTGTGTAATTTGTTAGAATATTAACTTTCTAATACATGTCATGATGATAATTCTAATTGAGTATTAATATTTTGATGAACAAAATAAGATGCTACTAAGCCTTATGTCATTTTGTTCTTTAGGAATGTGTAGTATGAAAAATAGGTCTTTCTTGTTTGAATTTGTAAATATTATCATGATAATGAAATGTTAATAGGAAATACAAAATTTCAATATATATTTTGAGGGTTTTCCTTTATGATGTGGTATTTGTTACTTATCTCATAAAAAGGGAAATACTAGAATGAGGTATGATGATTGCATAAACAAGAACATCCCAAGAAACAAAGTATTAGAGTAATATTATTTATATTATGGTATACTTGGTAATAGAACAATTGGAAAAAGTCATACTGGTTACACAATTTAAACATAAAGGAGGTAGAATAGGAGTAATTGAAAATAGAAAACTTGATATTCATTCTCGTTGATTATATTTGAGTAAACAATAGAAAATTAAGTTTGGTATATTTTGACTATTATGTTTTTTGGACCGGAGATGGTGAGGGAAGAAAGTAGAGAGGGGAGGGCTGTGGTCCCTCCCCTGCTCCCCCTCCCATGGCTCCTGGTTCCTGCCCAGTCCCTGGCTCAACCCAGGTCATCCCTCCCGGGGAGTGGTTGTTTGCAGATGATCTCCTAGGGGGAGATCCTTCTCCACTATCTGCGCCCCTCTCGGTCGGCTAGGGTTTCCTTGGTTGTTTTTTCGGATCGGTGCTTCCCAGGGATCCCTGTTTGGTTGGGGATCCCTTCCCTTTTCCCTCGAGGCTTCCCCCTGGGGTTTTTTGCAGGTTATTCGCGTGGATCTGGTCCCCTGCGTTTCTCGGTGCGATGGAGGTGACGGTTTAGGGTTTGGACAGCTTCCCCCTTTTTCTTGTGAATCCTCGGTGGGCTCTGTGCTTGGACGAGATTCTTGGTCCCTGCTGCTGGGATCCTCTTCTGTTTTCTCGGGGCGGGTTCCTTGTGGTGCAACTCTCTGGTCACTTCCTGATGGGTTGGATCCTCTCTATGCTAGTTGTCGGCTTCCTGCAGGATGACTCTCGCTGAACGGAATGTTTTCCCGGTGGGCGGGATGGTTTCTCCACAGGGCGAGATCCGCCAAATCCGCCGGTTTTCCCGCGAGGTGGGATCCTTTATTTTCTGTTGGTTTCCCGGATGGCGGGATTTCCCTGTTGCTTCCCTTTAGGCGGGACTGTTTGTGGTGGTTTTGACTACTTCCCGCGAAGCGGGATTTTATTGTAACAATTTTTCTTTGCTTCCTGCTGGGCGGGATCTTCTCGATGGTGGTTTTTGGCTACTCCCCGCTGGGCGGGATCTCCAAAACTACTTTCTTTCTTATTTTTTTGTTTCCCACTGAGAGGGATTGTTTCATGCTTACTGTTACCGCTGGGCGGGATTTCCTTTTGGTGTTCAGTTTCAAGGGATTGATGCCCTAGGCCCATTGCTTATGTAATCAGGTTTTGGGATCCTTGTTAAAACCCGTTGTAAATACAAACACTACTTACCAAAAAAAAGTTTGGTATATTTTTTATAGCAAAATATCCATGGTATTAGTTGCAAGATATATGGAATTTGTTTTCATTTTTTAATATGGTACAAACTTTGGATAAGCAAAAGATTTAAGCTAAAAATCCACTATTTAATAAAATCTAAATGTTAACCATGCATGATGAACATAGTCTAGAAGAGAAATATTATTCTTAGGAAACTTTTATTATGATCAAGTTCATAAAAACAAACAAATTTCCTTTAAATAGAATAAAATACTTTAAAAAAAATTAAAATTTAATTATGATGTAATGTCCAGTTTGATTGAAGATGTTTGTGACTTATTTTTCATTATCTTGTTAGGCAAACTTGGTTTTTCTAGGTAAGCTTTTGCAATAATGACACTCCAATAACATTGCTATTGGATAAGATTTAAATAAACAATAACTCTTAATGAATGTAGTATAGAAGAGAAATCTTAAAAATAAGACATTCATTTTCTGATGACCAAGTTTATGTCGACAAATTAGAGCATTACATTATCTAGAAGAACAAAAAAAAAATTAAATACATTCATTTTCTTATGACCAAGTTTATGTCGATAAATTAGAGCATTACATATCTAGAAGAACAAAATTATTATTTTAAAGCATATAAAATTCCTTTGAAATATTACAGTCTAACTATAATGTAATGTCCGACCATATTTGCTTTAATTGAAGCTACCAGTAGACTAATTTTGCATGATCTTATTATGTTGACTTAGTTTTGTTGGGTAATATGTGGATTAGTGGATTTTTGACAATATATTGGGATGATCTCAATTTATTTAACATTACACCTAAGTCATGCTCTCTTGTTAAATTATTATATCTTGTACAAAGAGGAAGTTGAATAGAAAATACCTCTAAGATTGAGGTTGTGAAAGCATTGGATTTGGATTGAATGATAAGCATAGTGAAAGGTAGATAAGTATACTTGGATAGTTTTGAAAAGGTATAATAATAAGAATGAATTAAATGGGTCAAGTATGTCAAGTGTGCAACTATAAGAACACTTTCCTTTGTAAAAAATTATGTGATTTCAAATGATTCAAGGTAAACAAGTGCTTCTTTCATTTGGAAGGAGACTGACATGGGGACCTTTCATCTATGCTAATTTTTATAAATACTACTAGCAATGGTGGTTCGCGAGGTTTGTCTCTAATATATTGGTATTTCACTACTCCAATTACACTACATGTGATTATTCAATTGCACAAGGAAAAAAATACATGAATTATCAGAAGAAGGCCTCAAACAAAACAAATAAATAGGTTGGGACCAACCACAATGACATTCAAGAAGTCAAAATTAAAAACTTAGGAAGGACAAGATTTGTCAAAAATTTCCTAAGTCTTGATCAACCCCATAAGCTACTGCCTAATCCATTCAACACATGGCTATTCACTATGTTATGGTCAATTCATTGATGAAGGAAAATAAATTATGAAATGACCAAGTATTCTTATCCAATCTACCTGAGACCAACTTGTTTCTACATGATTTTCTTGGCAAATAGGGTCTCATCTCATGTTGACATCACTTGACCAATAAGGGGATTCAATCAAAAAGTAGAGAAAAGAGAAATGACAAAAGTTCTTCAAATTGCTAACTTGCTCCATGGTGATGCAACGACAATGTCAATAGGTCCATCGATAGGTAAGGAAGAGATAAGATACATGAATACCCAATTCACTAAAGCAAATAATGTCAAAAATTCTTATCAAAGAGTGTCATGTGCATGGGGTTGCAACATAGCAAAATAAAGGCCAAAGGAGGTAAACTTCATCAAATCTTATGGTGCCCAACCCGTTGTGTTGATCCACATGAAAGGAGACCTATTTGCTTATAGTGGACTAATATACACATAGTAGGATCAATACACCTCCAAAGAGAATGATTCACTAAATGATATACCAACTTACTCATCAAAGGAGGGAAAAAGACAAAATGGGTCCAAATAGCTCAATTTGATCATCTCAAACATGTTTTTAGCATGGAACACAATGTGTGCTACATGTGACATACTATACTAGCTCATTAAAGGACAAGAATTATAATAAATGGAAAGAGTGGAGGAAAACAACCACCAAAGTGTGATTTAAATCCAAATTAGGCTAAAAAAGCAACCGCTTACCATCAAACAATACAATTTGTTATTTTTAAGCAAATATTAGAAGCTAGGAATTATTTTATTGAAGTTAAGACTTGAGTTAAACATTCACTGAAAATATGGGTTAATTGTAAGGGATCCTTTTGACTATTTGGGGTGGGACGAATAGACCTGCAATAACTTGTCAAAAAGCACCCTCTTCAGTGTCCTGTCTCGAAAGCTCCAAATGACCTAAAAACTTGGGGTTAGCTAATTGGGGGTGTTTTGAGAAGACCCAGAAGGTAATATTCCTCCAATTTTTCCTCTAGAACCCATATTTTGATGATGGCATCTGCAAGTTAGTGAAAGCGGGAAATAGCAATAACTTGGTAAAAAATAATCAGAATGTAATGAAATTTGAACTGTAACCTATTTAACCTATCTAGAATCAAATGCAAAAGAAAAAAAAAATAAATATATCACAGATTTCTAATCATCCCGGGGTGGGGCGATTAGCATTGTGATAGTTTGGGGAGCGCCTGGGGCAGGACACCCACAGTTTGAGGCACTGTTTCGGCACCAATCCACTTGGGATGGGTCCAAAACTGGTTATGGGGTATTTTCGATAATTTTTTGGGAATTATTGTGGCCAAAAATCGGGTTTTGGGTCCGAATTTGCGCTTCTAATAGTCACCCAATAACCTCCCTCTCGAATGAGAGATTAAGGATGTAAAAGCACAAATCGCAAGTAGGTATGTAAATTGGCAGCACTTTGTTGCTCAAATGCTCCTTCTCTGTATCTCTTTGGGTGAGGAAAACTCACCATTTTATAGACCCAAGGGGTCTCTTTGAATTAGCATGCAAAAGTGCTACTTAGCATGAATGCTTTTTCAGGGAAGAGAAGACTTCTCCCTGATCAAGCTGATCAAGGGCTCCATAACTGCTTCTGTAATTGCTGCTGCATGCCCAAAAGAACTCACTCACACTCCCATGCAATGAAGGGAGATTTAAGTAGCTAATTTGAGTTGTGACAAGAAATACATTTGCAACAGCATGTTGGAAATGTATTTCCTGTCTTGTGACAAGAAATACATTTGCAACAACATGTTGGAAATGAGGCTCATGAGTAGTGTATGCCTCACTCCCAACACCCTCCTCTCGTACCACCACCGCACTAAGATCCCACCCACCTGACAATCATCCTCCGCTCTCTGCAACGCGTCCTCCACACCTAAGTCCTCCCCATGTCCAAAACATCGGGTCAGTACAGCCGTCCTCTGGCCTCATGGCATCGTCCGGATGGGAACCCCGTCTATCAAAATCCGAAGAATTCGATACACATCCTCCAAGGTAATGGTCATCTCCCCTGTCGGGAGATGGAAGGTGTTCGTCCGAACATCCCATAGACTGATCAAAGCTGTTAAGTACGCCCGATACCCAACAACTGGCTCCAATCGAGCCACATGCTTGAGCCCCAAGGCATCAAGCCACTCCCGATCCTCTGCACTCAACGCCTCGTGGGCACTAGAAAAAATAGTCGGTACCCGATACCGACTCTTCACCACCTGCATATCACAAAACATAAACACATCAAAAACATGCATCAAATCACCATCACATATTAAAAAATGCATCAATATACAGTAACATCATTCATTCACATGTACATCTGTTACAATTTACAAACATACAAACAACAAAAAAATTGATATGGTTTACCTACGGTTTCGACCTAAGTTTACCATTTCAACAAAAAAAATTCATCAATTTTTCATTTCATACAAAAAAGTGACATGGTTTACCTACGGTTTCGACCTAAGTTTACCATTTCAACAACAAAATTCATCAATTTTTCATCTTTAATTTCATACAAACAACACAAAAAATTGATATGGTTTACCTACGGTTTCGACCTAAGTTTACCATTTAAACAAAAAAAAATTCATCAATTTTTCATCTTTAATTTCATACAAACAATAACAAAATTTGATATGGTTTACCTACGGTTTCGACCTAAGTTTACCATTTCAACAAAAAAATGCATCAATTTTTCACCTTTACTTTCATACAAAAAATAACAAAAATTTGACATGGTTTACCTACGGTTTTGACCTAAGTTTACCATTTAAACAAAAAATTCATCAATTTTAATCTAAGTTTTCATCTTGCATTTCATAAAAACCACAAAAATTTGACATGGTTTACCTACGGTTTCGACCTAAGTTTACCATTTAAACAAAAAAATTCATCAATTTTAATCTAAGTTTTCATCTTGCATTTCATAAAAACAACAAAAATTTGACATGGTTTACCTACGGTTTCGACCTAAGTTTACCATTTAAACAAAAAAATTCATCAATTTTTCATCTTTAATTTCATACAAACAAAACAAAAATTTGACATGGTTTACCTCCGGTTTTTAACCTAAGTTCACCATTCAAAACAAAAAAAATTCATCACTTTTTACCCTAGGGTTTCATTTTTCATCATTTCCACAATAACAATTTGACATGGTTTACCTACGGTTTTTACCTAAGTTTACCATTCAAACAAAAAATTCATCCATTTTTTTTTTTTTTATCTAGGGTTTCATTTTCAAAACAGACAAAAATTGCCATGGTTTACCTCCGGTTTCGACCTAAGTTTTACCATTCACATAAAAAACATTTTTTTATATAACCGTGGTTACCCTAAGGTGTTACTCTAAGTTTCATTTGGGTTTATTCTACGGTTTTCCATCTAGGTTTTCATCGGTTTGCATACACGTTTCATTTTGTTTCATGGTCTTTAATCCAATTCATTCACCTTTTAATTAATTAATTAGGGTTCCATGTCTTACACAAAAGAAAAACACAATAAAAACACATTTGCACTTTTTCAAATTAACACTCACGGAGATAGTGCACTTACTGGTCTCGCTTCGGCTCCGTCGCCTGACGACCCGGTTTGTGCGCTCATGGTCGCTGGAAAATTCGGCAGCGCATCGCGTCAAAAAATCTCCTTCCTCCTCCTTAGAGCTCCAAATCGCTCGTGATGAACAGTGCAAATGAGCCAAATCCGTCATTTTCGCATATTTATATTTTTTGCTTGCTGGTATTCGTTCTTGCCTGGAACGAGTGCTTTTTCCTCGAAGGAGCGCTCGTCCCACCCCCGGACGAGTACCATCATGGAGTTCGTCCCCCCCCGGAACGAATGCTAAAAAAAAAAAACAAAACAACCAAAATATAAAAATGACAAATGCCACACAAAACCACTAAAAATTGCCGGACAAAAGTGCTCTTGTACTTAATCTCTTGGCATCAAAAAACAAACGTCGGGGTTTACATTGTCCTTATCTGTCTCCCAAAGAAGGCTACCATGGCCGGACCGCTCCATGAGAGATCAGATTTTTGCCAATGTTAACCCCAAATGGCGTCCCAAAATGGGTTCACACCCACCAAAAATAGGTCACAAAAATCAAGAAACTGCTCGCGCATTCACCGGATAACATCTGAAAGAACCCTTACCTAAGCCATCTTGGGTCAAGCGACTCGTCGCTTTTCTCATGTCGGTCATTCCCTCATCGATTCGTCGCTTGAGGGGGTAGTCACACTTAGTTACCAATCAACAACAATATACCCAATCTTAATCATTGACAAAGACAATCACGCTCCTGCTTGGGGCAGCAAACAAGCAACAATCACAAACTGATTAAACGCTTGGCATTTGTGAATTATGAACACAAGGTTCCCACAGACAAAAGGTTGCGCCCTTTGCCTATTCATGACAGATCAATGCCCAAGCTCAAGTCACACCTCACCAAAATAGGTTAATACTTGAAATCCAATTCTTTAGCTCGTCAGAAGCAAGGATTCAAGAATGCATGCCCTTTCCATACTTGGGGCATCCAAAGTTGGTTAGGTTACTGAGAAATCCCAATAATTAGTGCTTTGGTTATCTATTTTTGCTCAGCACTGCACCATGTGCAGCGCTTTCCAAAAATGGGCATCTGTAGACACCAAAACAACACCAATCCGATTATGTGACTGCAAACACTGATCGCATTAACACACAGCCCCAGGGCAGCCCCAGAGGTTAAAACAGTGGTTCTAACCACTCACACAACAATTTTAAAAGTCAGAGATCAATTTGGCACCTTTTAGGCACTCTGCTACTTATTCGCTCCACCCGGAACGAGTGCGATCGGTACTCGTTCCACCCAGGGACGATTACCAGCGCTCGCTCTGGGGTGGGATGAATGCCAGGTTTGACCTGCAAAAAGTCAAACCTCGACACATGACAACTCAGAACTGCCACTTAGCCCTTCCTTCATGGCATAGGAGTGCGAGGGAGTTCTTTTGACAACTCATATCTGCCAATTGACTCTCCATTCACTGTATGGGAATGAGAGTGAGCTTTTTAGGACAACTTAGATATGCCACTTGACTCTCCCTTCATTGCATGGGAGTGAGAGTGGGCTTTTTCATGACAACTCAAATTAGCTACTTAAATCTCCCTTCATTGCATGGGAGTGTGAGTGAGTTCTTTTGGGCATGCAACCAGATTACATGAAGCGATTATGGAGCCCTTGATCAGGGAGAAGTCTTCTCTTCCCTGAAAAAGCATTCATGCTAAGTAGCACTTTTGCATTCTAATTCAAAGAGACCCCTTGGGTCTATAAAATGGTGAGTTTTACTCACCCAAAGATATACAGAGAAGGAGCATTTTGAGCGACAAAGTGCTGCCAGTTTACTTACTTACGATTTGTGCTTTACATCCATAATCTCTTAATCGAAAAGGAGGTTATTGGGTGACTTTGAAGGCACGAATCAAGAACCAAAAACCTGATTTTTGACCACAAATATCCATCAAATTTGTTGAAAACACCCCATAACCAGTTTTGGACCCATCCCAAGTGGATTGGTGCCGAAACAGTGCTTCAATCGGTGGACGTCCTGCCCCCGGGCGCTCCCCAAACTATCACAGTGCTAATCGCCCCACCCCGGGATGATTAGAAATCTATGATATATTTCTTGTTTTTTTCTTTTGCATCTGATTCTAGATAGGTTAAATAGGTTACAGTTCAAATTTTATGTCATTCTGATCATTTTTGACCAGGTTATTGTTGTTTCCTGCTTTCACTAACTTGTAGATGCCATCTTCAAAATCTGGGTTCTAGAGGCAAAATTGGAGAAATATGAGCATCTGGGTCGTCCCAAAATGCCCCCAATTAGCTAACCCCAAGTTTGCAGGTCTTTTGGAGCTTCCTAAGTAGGACATTGAATAGGGTGCTTTTTTGGCCAATTCTCACAGTCCTATTCGTCCCACCCTGGAGCGAGTACAGATCTGTGAGGAATTTTTAGACTGTTCTTTTTGCAATGGTCTTATGATGATATTTTTATGCTTTTTTCAAAGTTTCAGGTCAATCAGAGTTTATTTGATAGTCGTTTTATTATTTTCATGCATACACTGACAATAGGCTGTGGGAAATATATGTTTCATTTGGTCTGCAGGTATTATTAATATTTTCTGTTTCTTTGAACGCAGGTTTTCAACAGCAGAGGAGAAGGAAAGAGCAAAGAATCACATACAACAGCGGCGATGATGTTTTGGTCCGCCCATCTTACATGTGGGCACGCGGAAGAAGGATTGTTAGCCATGGATCTTGTGACAAGAAACACATTTGACTCTCCTATCCCCTAAAAAGGAAGGAGATGTATTGTAACACAATTTGTAAAGTGTATCAATAAAAGAGATTACCATATTTCTATTGCTTTTATCTTGTGTCGATTTGCATACGTTATTTCTTGTTCTTGTGGCATATTCCTTTTTGTTTCCGTATCCTCGTGCTTTCAAGTGGCGATCACGGTGGGACGAATAGACCTGCATTCCATGGAGCGTCAAATGAATTGACTCATGAGTAGTGTATGCCTCACTCTTTGACTCTCCTTTTTTAGGGGATAGGAGCGTCAAATGTGTTTCTTGTCACAAGATCCATGGATAATAATCCTTCTTCCGCGTGCCCACATGTAAGATGGGCGGACCAAAACGTCGATGCCGTTGTTGTACGTGATTCTTTGCTCTTTCCTGCTCCTCTGCTGTCGGAAACCTGCGTTCAAAGAAATAGAAAATATTAGTAATACCTGCAGACAAAATGAAACATGTATTTCCCAAAGCCTATTGTCAGTGTATGCATGAAAATAATAAAACGACTATCAGATGACCTCTGATTGACCTAAAATTTTGACAGAAGCATAAAAATGTTATCAAAAGACCACTGCAAAAAGAATAGTATGAAAATTCCTCATAGATTTGTATTCGCTCCAGGGTGGGACGAATAGACCCTTGACAGATTGGTATTCGTTTCAGGGTGGGACGAATAGACCTGCAATAACTTGTCAAAAAGCACCCTCTTCAATGTCCTATCTCAGAAGCTCCAAATGACCTAAAAATTTGGGGTTAGCTAATTGGGGGTGTTTTGAGAAGACCCAGAAGGTCAGATTCCTCCAATTTTGCCTCTAGCACCTAGATTTTGATGATGGCATCTGCAAGTTAGTGAAAGCGGGAAATAGCAATAACCTGGTAAAAAATGATCAGAATGTAATGAAATTTGAACTGTAACCTATTTAACCTATCTAGAATCAAATGCAAAAGAAAAAACAAAGAAATATATCATAGATTTCTAATCATCCCGGGGTGGGGCGATTAGCACTGTGATAGTTTGGGGAGCGCCCGGGGGCAGGACGCCCACCGTTTGAGGCACTGTTTCGGCACCAATCCACTTGGGATGGGTCCAAAACTGGTTATGGGGTATTGTCAAATTTTTTTGGGAATTATTGTGGCCAAAAATCGGGTTTTGGGTCCGGATTTGTGCTTCTAATAGTCACCCAATAACCTCCCTCTCGAATGAGAGATTAAGGATGTAAAAGCACAAATCGCAAGTAGGTATGTAAATTGGCAGCACTTCGTTGCTCAAATGCTCCTTCTCTGTATATCTTTTGGGTGGGAAAACTCCCCAATTTATAGACCTTAGGGTCTCTTTGTTTGAATTGCGCATGCGAGGGTGCCACTTGAGTTAACTGTCCTATTTTCAGAGAAAAGCTAACTCCCTGATTAAAAATCTCCTTGCATGAGGTCTCTAAAATAAAGACATGCATGATTGAAGTCTCTCTTCTTGATTTGGAGCCATTCCTCGCAATTGCATGACCTGTAGCTTCAGTTAACTGGCGGACTTGTCGAGGTTTGACTTTTTTTGCCAGTCAAACCTGCTATTCGTCCCACCCTGGAGCGATTGCTTAATCGTCCCTGGGTGGGACGAATACCAGTCTGAATTCATCCCTGGGTGGGACGAGTAGAGAAAAAGGTGCCAAATTGACCTCTGACCTCAAAAACTGCTTTTGGGAGTGGTTAGGACCACTGTTTAACCTCTGGGGGCTGCCCTTGGGGCTGTTTGTGTCAATGCGATCAGCGCTTGTTGTCACATAATCGGATTGGTGCTATTTTGGTGTCTATAGATGCCCCTTTTTGGGAAGCGTTGTGCAAGGCGCAGCATCGAGCAAAAATAGATAACCAAAGCACTAATGATTAGGGTTTCTCAGTAACCTAACCAACTCTTGATGCCCCAAGTATGGAAAGGGCACGCATTCTTGAATCCTTGCTTTTGACGAGCTAAGGAACTAAAGTCAAGTGTTAACCTTGTTCAGTGAGGTGTTACTTGAGCTTGGACATTGATCAATCATGAATAGGCAAAGGGCGCAACCTTTTGTCTGTGGGAACCTTGAGTTCATGATTCACGAATGCCAAGTGTTTGATCAGCTTGTGATTGTTGCTTGTTTACTGCCCCAAGTAGGAGCATGATTGTCTTTGTCAATGATCCTTTGAATGCGTGTCATTTCCAATATTGGGTATATTGTTGTTGATTGGCGACTAAGTGTGACTACCCCCTCAAGCGACGAATCGATGAGGGAATGACCGACATGAGAAAAGCGATGAGTCGCTTGACCCAAGATGACTTAGGTAAGGGTGCCTTCAATTGTTTACCATTGAATATGAAAGCAATTTTCGAACATTCTGACCTATTTTTGGTGGGTTTAAACCCTTTTTGTGACGCATTTTGGAGCTGAAATTGGAAAAAATTCGTCTTCCCGTGGAGCGGTCCGGCTATGGTAGCCTTCTTAGGGAGTAGGATAGTGACAATTTGTAACCCCAACATCTATTTTGGATGCCAAGAATGTCAGGCGCAAATGCGCCTTCGTTTGACAATGTTATTGCTATTTTTGGGTGGGTTTTGACCCGTTTTGGTGATGCCATTTGGGGATGAAATTCTCAAAAATCCGGCTTCCCGTGGAGTGGTCCGGCTATGATAGCCTTCTTAGGGAATAGGATAGTGAGGATTTGTGACCCCGACATCGGTTTTGCATGCCCGGAATGTCCAGTGCAAAAGCATTCTGATCGGACACTGTTAGGGCTATTTTTGGTGCATTTTTGTGCATTTTTTTGTTGTTTTTTTGAAATGTTTGTTTATGATGATGTATGCATGTGGGATTATGATTGCGATGTTGCTAATTATATGATGTATGCATATGGAATGAATGAAATGATTTGTTGATAACTTGTCGATGGCACCATAGATTGTACAAGATTGATCGGCTTGTTGTACTTATGGGATGACTTTGTGGAATGACGTTGCATGTGACAACTGTGTTTTTGTATTTTGCATTTTTTGCTGATGGTGATGTATGGAATGAAATGGACCAGTTGTTTTTAAAATGTAGTTAAGCTTTTTTGAGATTCAGATATTTTAACTAACTAGCCAAGACTGTACATTTATCTCGCAAGACTTTTGAACAAGGTATAAATCCGACTTGGAGGTTAACCAAGTTATTTCACATCCCTGTGTGTGCAATTGAGTTCGTTTATGTGGTATTTGTCAGGATACCGCTAGTGCCAGATAGGCTATCAACCAAACTTGTACTGAGGATCACCTAACTAGCTCCACTAACTCCGTTGTTGCATTTAGCAAGATTAATCCACGGGACAATCTAAGGTACCATAAGCTAGCTCATCCACATGCAAACATTGGTCTGCTCACATGCAAAGCTAATGTGACAGACATATCATCATGCGGGTAGGATACCGCCATTGCCAGGTAGGTTGTCCACCAAACCTGTAATGAGGATCACCTAGATGGTTTTCGAATACTGAGAATTCCAGGGATTCAAGTTCGGGCTTTTTATTGGCTCAATGGTTTAGGATATTTGCTCGTATACAAAGTGATGAAAATCATTGTTTATTTTGTTTTTTTTTTTTCTTTTGGAGCAAGGATGTTAAAGAGTAGTGATAACCACTGTTATTTGATTTGGCTTTTGAGCTTTGTAAGGTTAAGTTGGTATGTTTGTGACTGGTGAATAACATTGATCCTTTTAGGCCTTGGGGATGACTACCCATCCTTGGCAGGGACGTGTAGTACGAATCCTTACGACTTGAGAGACCAAAGGTGATTGTGATGATGGCTTGTGGAAATGGTGTTTTTGAATGGTCATTGATCCTTTTAGGCCTTGGGGATGACTACCCATCCTTGGCAAGGACGTGTAGTACGAATCCTTACAACCTTAGGGACCAATGGTGATTTTTGAATTTTTGGTAGTGATGAAAACCATTGTTGATTAGAAGGAATGGATGGGGAAGAGCTTGTCCTTTTGTCAATTCTCAGCATTCTTGAACCATTCGCACAGGGGGATGAACAGGCTAATCTTTCACCGATGGTACCCTAGACTGCTTTGTAGGTTTCTCTTGCATTCACACAACTTAGGAATTATTTTATGTGTGTAAATTTGTGTAGGGATGTTACGTAACAAGGCGTGATCCAAGTAAAACTTTCTCGTGTAAAAAGTTGTTTAATTGTGTACCATTTTTGGCTAGAAATTTAAAGACAGCTGAATGACAAAAACCCTAAATACATTAGGAGACAACTGACTTTGCTAAAAATGGGGATGGTGTGATGCGGGATGTATGCGTTGATAAAATTGATTTGATGTGAAAAATGATGGGATTGCCAAGTAATGACAGTCTATGGTGCTGTTGACTTGTATAACCAGCAAATATGCAATGTATGAATGTGATGCCTAATGCAACCTATATTTTTGTATTTTTGATGTTTTATGAGTATGCATGGAATGGAGATGCAATTTTTTTTTTATTTTTATGATTTTATTATTTTTGATGATTTTATTGTTTTTGTTTATTTTTGAATATTTGTTTTGACCAAGCGGTTATGGTAACCCTTGGAGCTTTTGGTTTGACCAAAGGGTTTATGGATACCTTTGGGGCGTTTGTGGGGTTGACCAAGCGATTATGGGAATCCTTGGAGCTTTTGGTTTGACCAAAGGGTTGATGGACACCTTTGGGGCATTTTGGGGTTGACCAAGCGATTGTGATAATCCTTGGAGCTTTTGGTTTGACCAAAGGGTTTAGGGATACCTTTGGGGTGTTTGGTTTGACCAAAGGGTTTATGGATACCTTTGGGGTTTGGTTTGACCAAGAGATTGCAAAAATCCTTGGAGCTTTTAGGTTGACCAAGAGATTACAAAAATCCTTGGAGCTTTTTAGGTTGACCAAGAGATTACGAAAATCCTTGGAGCTTTTTAGGTTGACCAAGAGATTACGAAAATCCTTGGAGCTTTTTAGGTTGACCAAGAGATTACAAAAATCCTTGGAGCTTTTTAGGTTGACCAAGAGATTATGAATCCCTTGGAGCTTTTTAGGTTGACCAAGAGATTACGGAAATCCTTGGAGCTTTTGGGTTGACAAGTTAGACCGAAAATAATTACAAAGATTACGAAAATCCTTGGAGCTTTTGGGTTGACCAAAGGGTTTATGGACCCCTTTGGGGCATTTGGGGGTTGACCAAGCGATTGCGAGAATCCTTGGAGCTTTTTGGTTAATGTAGTTGGCTTGCTCTTCAGGGGATAGAAGTACCCCTAGCTTGAGAATCCATGGATTCATTGGATCTGAGTTGATGTCTACGTCAGTCATTGCCTCGACCGACATGTGGGATCCATCCTCTAACTGGTGTGGAGTTGGGATCAGATGGATATCATTTGCTGAATTAAGATCATCATTAGGAACGTCGGGTTCCTCTTCAACATGGAAGACATCCTGAGTCCGTCCTAGAGTGAAATGAAACATCCCACCACAAGGCCAGTACTACGATGGGGATGGTGGTGTGTCAGCGCGATCCCAATCTATAGCATCTATGTCTAGATGCAATGACCATGTTGGGTCGGTTGGATCATGGATGGGGGCGGTCAAGTCAATGGAGATCATGTTGATGAGATGATTGTAACCTCCATTACCGTAGGGGTGATGACTCTGACATTCTAGATGTTCTTGGTGCTTTGGATCTGGCTCAGTGGGCACTGGCACAAAGGGATCAGCCCTATGCACGGACATGCAGACAGGGTCTGCCCTAGGCACTGATGTGGCTATGGGGTCTCCAGGTGAAAGTTGCTCTTGGTCTATCCAAAGTGGCAGATTCAACGTTTGATTCCAGTGCACTGGGTTAACGCGCCACTCATGCCCTAGCCTTGTACCTAGTTGTGCCATCAGTTCTTCATGGGTTACAGGGTGATTGTGCCGTCGCGCATGATTGAGATATTCCATCTCAGTGTCGGCTTCATAATCTTTGTCAAAAAACCAAAGGCCCTTGTTGGCCCCGACAATTGCCTGTGACATGCTAGGCTCTTCTTGTTCGAGCAGATTGATGTGGTCCTCATGGAGTTGTTCCACTCGTTGTGGGGGGACCTGATTGCTTTGATGTGGCGCTTGCTCGATTGGTGCCTCTAAGGGGAATATTTCCATTAAGCTCTCTGGAAATTTTGAGACATGGAAGACCTCGTCCTCGGGTAGCTCTATGGTCAGAGGCTGATCCTCTTCAAGAGGAGCCTCGCATAAGTTGGGCTTTTGGGACCCCGAGATCTTGGTCTCTATCGACTCTAAGTGCTCTAATGCTTTGCATGTATCGGGGGATTTGGGCTCCTCCTCTTTGGTTGGTTCCTGTTGAGGAACATGGGGCCTATGGAGGGGTAGCCGGATAGCACCCCCCTGCCTTGGTATTGCATTTCAGTCCACTCTTTTTCTTGCTCAGATTCCTCAGAGGCTTCTTGAGGGATTTCTGAGGGTGGCCCATGAACCCGGGTGGGTGCTTGAGGAATCGAGGGAGTAGCCTCCCGCTCCTATCTAGGAGGCGTTGGGGGTAGCGCTTGATAAGGTCGCGATGACCTATCTCGCATCGAGGGGTTGTGTCCCTCATAATGTTTTGTCTTATGCGTGCGAAGGGTTGGAGTCCTCGCCTGCATAGTGTGTTGGAACAACTCATCCTTCTGGCGCTGAATGCACTCTTTATTTAGAAGATATCGTTGCTCTAACTGTTGTCGTTCTAGCTCAAGTAGCGTGAGTTGCATCCGGCGTGCGATATGCTTGGCAGATTCTAAGATAGTTGGTCCTGCCATCTCATGTCTAGAAGGCCTAGATGCCTCTCCTAGATATCTATCTCGGTCGTGGTGATCCGAGATCTCTATAGGCCGCCTCCCTCTGTTGGGGGTAGCGGCATTCCCTCGAGGCTTTGGCCTCAGTAGGTGATCCTGATAGCTAGCAGTTGCGGAGGCGTATTGCTCCCATGATGTATATTGCTCTTGAGGAAGGTAAGGGTTTTCCTCGTGCTCTCTTTCGTAAGTGAAAAAGGAACGGGCGAAGTTGGCTCGCCCCGCCTGAGGAGCCTTGTGCTCTGGATTTGTCCTTGTAGTCCTGACAACTAGAGGGGGTGAAGGAGGGATAGTGTAATCATGTGGTTCCTCCCGTCGAACCCTATGTTGACCTAGCGCTTCATCGCATGGTGACCACTCATAGCGAGCATCTAAGGGAGCTCTCCTATGGATGTACCCCTCATGGAAGGGTGTGTGTTGGGTGCTATGCTGAACAGGAATGCCCCTAGAAGAGGTGCCCCTATAGTCCCTTTTCGTTAAGGTGTGGAGGGGACTGCCTTGTGTGTCAGGTCGCCAAGGTGGTATGACCAAATCCTTGGGACTATAACGGAGGCGACTCGTGCCTCCTTGGACATTCTCCGCAGCGTCTGCCCGTGAGTGGGCTTGACTGTGGGTGAATACCATGGTAATGACTCTCTACAAGCTACGTAGATTTTTATCTTTTGTTTATGATTTTATGATTTTTTTTTTGTTACACGAAGCAGAAAAGAACATACACACACAAAGCAATGATTATCTCTTTTAAAGATTAAAAGTGTGCCCTAAATCTGGTTTAGTGTGTTTTGTTGTTTTTTTTTTTGAAAGCTTTTTATGAAAACCGTTTAAATGCAATTATGAAGGCTCTTATGACTCCCAAAATGGTCGCCCCTTCAATATACCATTGCCGGACCGATATACCAACCTCTCTATATACCCGCCCTTACGTGAGGGAGACTATAGGTACGTGAGAGCAGATGATACGTGGAACATAGGCGATATGGAAGGGGAATCGCTCTGTTTATGACACCTACCATAGAAGACTTATCCTCATGTGCTAGGAATCACCCTAGCTACACTTGGTCAGCTTTCGTCAGGATTTACGTCTAGCAACAGTGCGATCGGGGTAATGTATGCAAATATCCAAGCCAACGTGGTGATGAAATCCACTATTGGTCTTGCTCAAGGGCTGGGGTTTTACGACCAGCTCCTTGGTTTAAGTAACCACGTGATGTGTGGGGTTCATTTTAAGTTGCAAAATTGAAACAAGCAAGCATCTAAACTCTCCTATGCAAGCAAAACCAAAGAACACAAAATAGAAAACAAAAAATTGACAAAGGGTGTTTAAAACCCCTACCTCTTCTCTGCCTAAATCGAATGTCTCTGAATTTATGCTCTAAAATAGTCCAGCGTTCAAAACTTGGTACCTGTAAGCAACAAAACAAGCAACTTTAATCAGAATTTTAATCTTAAAAATCAAGGGACAGAGGTCCCACCGTGATCGCCATTGAAAGCACGAGGATACGGAAACAAAAAGGAATATGCCACAAGAAAGAACATATACAAATTGACACAAGATAAAAGCAATAGAAATATGGTAATATCTTTATTGATATGCTTTGTAAATTGTGTTACAATACGTCTCCTTCCTTTTTAGGGGATAGGAGCGTCAAATGTGTTTCTTGTCACAAGATCCATGGATAATAATCCTTCTTCCGCGTGCCCACATGTAAGATGGGCGGACCAAAACGTCACCGCCATTGTTGTACGTGATTCTTTGCTCTTTCCTGCTCCTCTGCTGTCAGAAACCTGCGTTCAAATAAATAGAAAATATTAGTAATACCTGCAGACAAAATGAAACATGTATTTCCCAAAGCCTATTGTCAGTGTATGCATGAAAATAATAAAACGACTATCAGATGACCTCTGATTGACCTGAAATTTTGACAGAAGCATAAAAATGTTATCAAAAGACCACTACAAAAAGAACAGTCTAAAAATTCCTCACAGATTTGTATTCGCTCCAGGGTGGGACGAATAGACCCTTGACAGATTGGTATTCGTTTCAGGGTGGGACGAATAGACCTACAATAACTTGTCAAAAAGCACCCTCTTCAATGTCCTATCCTAGAAGCTCCAAATGACCTGAAAACTTGGGGTTAGCTAATTGGGGGTGTTTTGAGAAGACCCAGAAGGTCAGATTCCTCCAATTTTGCCTCTAGCACCCATATTTTGATGATGGCATCTACAAGTTAGTGAAAGCGGGAAATAGCAATAACCTGGTAAAAAATGATCAGAATGTAATGAAATTTGAACTGTAACCTATTTAACCTATCTAGAATCAAATGCAAAAGAAAAAACAAAGAAATATATCATAGATTTCTAATCATCCCGGGGTGGGGCGATTAGCACTGTGATAGTTTGGGGAGCGCCCGGGGGCAGGACGCCCATCGTTTGAGGCACTGTTTTGGCACCAATCCACTTGGGATGGGTCCAAAACTGGTTATGGGGTATTGTCGACAAATTTTTGGGAATTATTGTGGCCAAAAATCGGGTTTTGGGTCCGGATTTGCGCTTCTAATAGTCACCCAATAACCTCCCTCTCGAATGAGAGATTAAGGATGTAAAAGCACAAATCGCAAGTAGGTATGTAAATTGGTAGCACTTCGTTGCTCAAATGCTCCTTCTATGTATATCTTTTGGGTGGGAAAACTCCCCAATTTATAGACCTTAGGGTCTCCTTGTTTGAATTGCGCATGCGAGGGCGCCACTTGAGTTAACTGTCCTATTTTCAGAGAAAAGCTAACTCCCTGATTAAAAATCTCCTTGCATGAGGTCTCTAAAATAAAGACATGCATGATTGAAGTCTCTCTTCTTGATTTGGAGCCGTTCCTCGCAATTGCATGACCTGTAGCTTCAGTTAACTGGCGGACTTGTCGAGGTTTGACTTTTTTGCCAGTCAAACTTGCTATTCGTCCCACCCTGGAGCGATTGCTTAATCATCCCTGGGTGGGACGAGTAGAGAAAAAGGTGCCAAAAAGGTGCCAAATTGACCTCTGACCTCAAAAACTGCTTTTGGGAGTGGTTAGGACCACTGTTTAACCTCTAGGGGCTGTTTGTGTCAATGCGATCAGCACTTGTTGTCACATAATCGGATTGGTGCTATTTTGGTGTCTACACACTGAAAATATGGGTTAATTTTAAGGGATCCTTTTGACTATTTTAAGAACCGCTACTAGTCTTGGATAAAAAAAAAAGTTTGTTAAACTTCTATAATGGATGCTTATAGATTTACATAATCACTTGTTAAACTATATGTAATTCTTCCTCACCTCTTTGATTGCAAGTGAAGTAAACTTTATGGATTTGCCTTCTCATTCCTAGTAGTCCTTTCCATGATTTTTTTGTATACTTACTTAGTTTTATAATAGATTGAAGTTATTTGTTTTTCATTATACCCTAGTTGAATAATTCTCTATGTTATGACCTCATGACTGTATTTCATTTCTATATTTTGAGTTTTATTTAATACCCTTTTCCCATAATATTTGGAGTATATTAGATGGAGTGTAGGTGAACTAACCTCCTTTGGAGTTTGAGTGGAGTAAAATCCTCTCTTCCAATCTAACTACGGTGCAAGGATGCATACACAACCATTAGTCACATCAACAATTAGAATTTCTAACACATCCTATGGGATAAACTATATTTTCTATCAAAAATATTTGATTGAACCTTCAAAATAATTTTTGGATCTAGAGATAGTTACACACTAAAGTAATAATTAATTTATATATCTAATCATAAGTGACAATGTTTTGGAGGTTTTATTGAATGAAATTTTAGATCTGCCAATAACCACTAAATACTATTAAATGATGACTTTGTTATTGAAAAAATCAATCATTTATCCATAGATGTAGGGACCTAAAGTGAACTTTAACAAAATTTATAAGTTTCATAGAATTTACCTAGGTTTTGAGCTAAGATTTATAGATATAACAAGTTTACACTTAGATCTATGTGTTATTTTAATAGATCAAGCATCTAAGTATAAAATCTATAAACTTATGCTTAGAATTATGGAAAAGTTTAAAATACCTTTTTTTTTTAGCAAAACCTATGCTTAGACATACATTTGAATAGATTTTAAAAATGAATTCTATAGTGATTATATTAAATTGGATTTAGGATCTTTATGATCACAAGGTCTAAGTCCCCAAAATTAGAAGAAATTATTGATTTGGTAAAATTACCTCCACTCTGAAAGAGATTTTTGAAAGACAATAGATATATTGCTCACCAAGATAAAAAAAAAAATCAAAAAATTATAAAACCTTAAATGGCCAAAATTTTAAAATAAGTTTAAAGTTATTTGAAAATACAACAACCCACAAATCAATTCCCCCATTAAATTTAACAATTTGAACCAAGGAAATAACCAAAATCTAGTTCACCATCACAAAATTTTATGGTGGACATGGCTTAGCCTTTTTAACCAATACACACAACAAGCACAACCAAATGTCCAACAAGCTATCCAACAAGTGCATGCTTCTCAACAAGTATAGTATACTCAATAAGGAGAACATGCATAACAAGCAAAGCTAATATTTCAAGTGCAACCACCATATTAGACTAATTTCCCATATTGAAGCTACCAAGGCCCTTTGAACTTACCTATTTATACAACTATTTCCCAAGCAACATTGAAGGTCTTATTGATGTTTAATGGAGATGAGGAAAACAAAATGCTAGAACACCTCCATGAGTTATCTACACTAAGATCAATTATTGACATTGGGGTAGAATACATAATGGTGAGATTATTGATACTTTTGCTAAGAGGTAAACTTATGTTATGGTACAAAAGTTTGGTAGATAGGTAAGCTACTTAGACAATTCAATAACCCCACTAATGCATTTTTTACATTGTTTCAATTAAATTCTATGGTGATACATCCAAATAAAAATATTGATGATTTTAATATAATTTTTATGCATGTACTATATTATATTCTAGTGAACATTCATCTGTCTAATGAACAAGCAATAGTGTATTGCATAGAAAATTTATAATTAGACTTGGCAATGATGGTTAAAGTAACAAACTATTTAATCTTAGTAATATCATTTGATATAGTTACCCATGTAGAGAAGATAATTATACAAATTGATAAAATACCACTAGCACCTTTAATGATATATCTACCAAACTAGAAATCAAGCATCAATGGAATATTTTTAGTTCGTCGCAACATAGTAAATCACACCAATGCTAAATATATCCTTTACAAATATGTAGATGTGCTAACAACCATTGTGAGTGCTACCATCACAACCTCAAGTTATGTTGTTACCTAGTGAACTACTACCAAATACCCCCATTAATGACTATGCCTTATGATATCATCAACCTCATATTAGATGTTATCATCTAGTATGCTAAGGCCAAACACTACTTTCTACCAACCATATTTATTAGTGTTACCTACAACACCACCATGATCAATTCTACCTACTTGACCGATGCATCAAAATAAGTCATCACAAGCTTGGGGAAGAGTTTATAAGGCCAAATAATGAATGATTGAAATATATTCATTCACGAGAGAAATTTTAAAAATTTCAATATCAATGAGTGATAGAGATGTAAAAGGAGATATGATGGGGGATGAAAAATAAAGATACCATATATATCAAAAGAACAAACTTACCTAAAAATAATAGGCCAACGTATAATAAGAATGCACCATATCAAGCTCAAAATAACATGGGAAAAATAAGAGTGAGTGTAAATGCTAATATGTGTGTGCTTTGGTGTTTTCATGTAATGATCCCCATGATCTAATAAGCAACATTATAAATATACATCGTGCTAAAATAATGGCATTTCCTCAGAAATATCAACCATTTTTATAACCTCTTAGTATAACCCGACTAACTACAAACCAAACCATTATTGCTAATCAATCCATATCCAGTCTACAAGGAGCATGTCAAACAGTAGTTAACTAACCCATCATGTCTAATCAATCCATATTCAATTTGTGAGTAGCATGTCAACCAATAGTTGACCAACCAATGTCAATTCTATATGATGCAATACTAAATGGTGATAAAATAATTTTGGATAATTTTGGAATGATAAATGAGGAAGATGATTAACCATTTAAGGATGTAGCTATTTACCAACAACAATAAGGAGTTGTGACCCAAGGCAAGAGAAGAGAAACTAAAGAACAACCTCAATAGTAATTTTCTCAACTAGTCCCATAAAAGCGACCAAAATTAGATCCAAATATTATAATGTTAAAAAGAGGATGACCACCACTATAGATTAAAGAAAAGATTCTAAAATGACCTCGTACACAAACTGCTAGATCAAGACAAAAATTAGGAAGCTCAACTAGTGAAGGGAAAAGAACCATTTGTTTCAAAATAACTATATGGGCAATAAGGTAAATAAAACATGAAACAAAAGTCATGAAAAAAGAGCTTGAAGTATCCATTACTTAGCACGGATGATTCACGGGTTGCTACCAAATAATTTGGAAGGTTAACCTAAAACAATGGAAACATGGTAGAAAATATGTTCAATATAGTTGATGAGTTAAAAAAACTCCCCAACAAGGGTAAACATGCTAGAGGATTTATCATGTTAGGTTAGTATGATCTATTGTGAAAAGATCTTAAAGAGCAAGCATAAGTCTATGTCAAATCAAGACCACTACAACAAAAGGTACCCATGGCACAATCTAATTAATAAGAACAATAAAACTTAGTAGCTAAAGATATATTAGAGGTACATATAAATGTTGTCGATATCATGATATTACTAAATCTAAACATGTTGAAACCTTCCCCATTCTAAATCACTCTATGGATAAAATAATAATTAATATATCATACCATGGTAAATTCAGGAGAAACTATGATAATTTTGTGTAAATCCATATGCATTAAAATGGGGTTTTTTATACTTCTGGCACAAATGGAACCATCTAGATGGAAGAAATATCCTTTAAAAATATAAGAACATTAAAATATGTAATTACGACTATTGACTCATATTCAAAATTTATTTTTGTGTAGGAAATGATCATAGCTAATTTGTTGCCATACTTTGGGATGCTAATATCTTATGAACGAATCCAAAAATTCTCTTAAAATGGTTACATATCAATAGATTACACACACAAGAAAATATCACATCAAGATAAAATTATATGGATTAAATTTGAGTGAACATACATATACCATATCAAGAAGTTCAACGAATACAATGTTGTTCATTAGAATGAAAATTTACAATTATACTATAAATAATTAACAGAATATGATCAACTTGGTGAAATGGACATGATCAAAGGTAGTCTCTAGACATATTGTAATTATTTCTTAGTTCCATATGAAGAAAATGATCTAGGTGCTTGGTTTTGATAGGCTAGATAAATGCCAACAATGAAAAAAAATGAATTCTAGACCATCGCTGACAACAAATGGATCTTGTATTTTGATGGAGGTTGGACTAAAAATGGTACAAGGTATGAGATTAAATTCACTAATGTTAGAGGAAGGCCACATGAATTTGCATTCCACTTGTTGTTTAATTGCATAAATAATGTAGCTAAATATGAAGCATTATGCATAGGTCTCCCAAAAGTAGAAATAATTAGGATAAAACATTTAAAATGTTCAATTTCTAAGTTGGAAGTGAAATAGGCTTGTTCACTCTATAAAACCACACATAAGCTCATGAAATTATATAAATATAGGTTTTGGTACTTGCTTCAAAATTTTAAAGCCCTTAATATTTTAGTAGTCCCACAAAAGCAAAATTAGAGGGTAGTTGCGTTAGCTACCTTAGTTGCAAGGTTTGATCCCATGATTGATATGTGGGATAAACAAGATAAACTAGAGGTTATTTATTATACTTGGTATATAAATAATACTAAACACTAGTAAATATTTCATAATGATAAAGAGATCATAGATATTTATCAAAATTTATCAAAATGTAGAACACATTGAATATGGGGATGGTATTAAGAATGATGTCATATAATTGAAGATAAACCAATTTCCTAGAGGACTAATTATACTAAAAAGCATCTTCTATATGGACAATAGAGTCAAGAAGAAAAAATTTAAGGTAAAATCCTCTACCTAACAACTAATTGAAATTATTAATGGTAAATATTTGTTGCTAGGTAAGTAGTGCATAGAAGAAGTAATAACCCATTTTAAATAACTTCACATTGAATACAATGATATTATCACTTGGGCCTATAAATATCTAAAAGTATATGATATAAAATTCACCGAATATACCATCAAATCAATGTAAAAAGCAAATCCATTTAGTTAGAGATATGGACCAACTAACTCAAAAATAAAGGTAGTGATGAGAAAGGAATTACTAAAGTTGTAAGCATAAATCAATTATCCAATCAAGCTTTCAACTTGGGTTACTAATTTGGTGTTAATGCATAATAAAAATGGAGATATCAAGATATGCATAGATTTCTAGAACCTAAATAGGGCATCACTAAGGGATCATCATCCATCATAATATATTGATAATATATTATAGATTATGGCTAGATTAAAAAATGTTGTCATTACTAGATGGTTTTTCTAGGTACAATTAGATTAGGGTGAATGATTAAGATTAATATAAAATGATGGTTACTGCTAAGTGAGGCATGTTTGCATATTGAAGGATGTCATTCAATTTGTCAAACACAAGTTCCACTTTCTAGTGATAAATGGATACAGGATTTTCAAGGCTAATCAATGAATAATCCTAACATATTTGGATGATCTAATAATTTCTAAAATATAGGAAGGAAAACATGGATCATATTTGAGCAATATTTGAAATATGTAAAGAATATGAAATATCACTAAATCCAAATAAGTCTATATTTGACATACAAGAAGAAAAATTATATGGGCATGTGGTCTCCAATGATGGATTCATATTGACCTTAACTGCACTATATCTATATTAGAACTACTATTACCATCATCTAAAAATAGAGTTCAATCAGTCATAGACCAAATTAACTTCATAAGAAAATTCATTACCAACTTTGCCCAAATTATTCATCCAATCACCAAGATGATAAAAATTGATGTAATCTTCACTTGGATGGAAGAGGATAAAGAATCATTTTAGAATATCATGGATTCAATATTGTAAGTTCTAGTAATATTTAACTTATATTATTATAGGGATTTTATTCTTTGGGTATTCAAAATTGATGCTAATATTGCAACCCTTCTCACCCAGAAGTACTAGTAAGAGGAAGGACATCTAATAGCATTTATGTGTCAAATATTACACAACTAATGAGAAAATATATAACTTCATTGAGAAGTAGATTTATGCCATGACCAAAGCATTAAAGAAGTTTAAAAACTATTTTTTATAGAGAAAAACTACTATATTTGTAGTGCATCCAAATATTATACCATTCATAATAAAAATGTGAATTTGGAAAATAATGAGTTGGTCAAAAAACCAAGATCCAAAAAATTGGTATTGATATTAAACCAACCAATATGGTATAAGGCAAAGCATTATGAAAACTTAGTGGGATCATATGTAGACAACTCAGTTGGGATCTTTGTAATTATGAAAAACAAGTAGAATAATCAAATGCTTAAGATTAAATTATATGGATACACGAGATTATAGAATACATTTAGAATAACATTATCTTATGATGTCTTACACCAATGTAAAACAAGCAATTTAGGGATAAAATGACTCACTACATGTTGATTGACAATATTTTATTCCAAAAAGGTTATGATGGATATTGATGAGATATGTTGAGAAAGAGAAATTATGGGATATACTTCAAGAATACTATGATGTAGGTGGTCATTATTTGACCTACATGACCAACAAATTATCAACAAGATTTTCCATTAATAGTTCTTATGGTCATTGCAGTGCATAATATACAATAGACAAGATACTAATGGCATTTAATAATTTTAAATATATTTCAATGGGTAAAAAGTACAATTGTTGTTACATGTTTATTGGAAAGCAAAGAAACACCTATGCCACTATAGATAATAGTTCTTAATGAACCATTTCAATAATGGTAAATATTAAATCATTGTAAAATGGAAGTCAAAGCTAGATTATAATCATAACAAATTACTTCATTAGATGGATAGAGACTATTCTTATAAAGAGTGCCAATTGGGAAGAGATCATCCAACTACTATAAGTTATCATTTTCCAATTAGGGGTGTCTTCAATAATAATTATAAGTAATATGACCGTATTCTTTCAAGCAAAATTAAAATAGTTTGCTCTAGGATACAATATTGTCATGAGGACATTATCAAATTATCACCCTCGAGAAAATAATTTAGCTAAGCCAACCAAAAAGATCATAATCTAAATTCTAAAAAGGATGATAGCCAACTCATAGAACGATTAACACACATATTGAATAATGCACTATGGGTAGATAAGGTAACTCCATAAGTTTTAGTGGGTAATTTCCCATAGTTGGTGTTTAACAAAAATATGAAATTACATATCAACATGGAGCTCTTATCACTCTAAATTTCAAAGTAGTTAGAGCTAAAATATAATGATATTACTCCCATGCAAGCAAGGCTAGATGAGCTACTATTTCTAGAAGAAGAGCATAATGGATATTTAAGAAATTTGGCCATCATATATAATGAAGGCTTATGTAGATACCTCAAATTAGAACACCTCTTTTACACTAATCCTTGATGAAAACCCATAAAAAGATTAATTTAACTATAGTAGTTGACTCAAATTCATAATTAGTAGACAAAACTTGATAGTAGTGAATCTGCAACCTCATGGTAAATTCATCAAAAAAATAAATATGCTTTCTATATAGCATATTCACAACCCATTCAAAATATCTATCCCTTCATTGGATTTGACATTTAACATCAAATTCATGAATATGCTTAGTGAAAAATATGTTCGAAGGTATATTCGTTTACACCATATATTCATGTCTAAAAATAAAACTTAAATTGCACCCATGTAGTCAGTTAGGGTGCAAATCTCCCTTGTCTACCCTTCTGCTACCATAGAAAATCAACAGGTATAAAGGAAGGTGGTTGATTTTTTATCCACCCTCCTCCACTTGCATGAAATGGTCCCAATCAAAGGGGCAACTGATTATAGGCTATAATCAATAGCTAATCAACACCATTAGAAGTCAATCCAACCTACCTGCAAACCACCTCAAACCTCCCATTTGGGAAACCCCTAGGAGGATCAATTTCTATAAATTGACCCCTTGGGTTGGTATTAAGAACAATGAATACTCAAAGAATTTGAAAATATAGGTGAGTGAAAATTGGAGCAATCTCTCTGTTAGCATGATCAAGCTTGAATGTGTAGGCCGATCTGCAAGGTCTGGGCTATCTCCTATTCAAGAGCAGCATGCTCCTTTTGATCTAGGATTTTTTTCTTATGCCAAGGTGGTTGAGGGACATGGTTTTAAATCCCACCTTCTTGGGGATTTAGAGCTTCTTTCAGAGTGTAACACTGTCTATTTTGATGGATATGATTTAATCATCCTTGGACAAAGGTGTGGTTACCCTTATTGGAAAATTTGTGAGACCTCATCCAAATTTAGATTTAATAAGAAAATGATCTCTTATGAGGTGGGTTCCTTGTGGGGGTTTGGAGATTATTGCCCTTCCAAATGATTTTTTTCTTATCCAATTATCTAAGGAATAAGACATGCTTCGTATTTTAAGTGGAAGCCCATGGTTCTTTGGTAGAATGAGTCTTTTTTTGAGAAGATGGGAAATGTACTTTGATCCTGATACTCAAAAAATGAACTCTGCTCTTGTGTGGATAAAGCTTCTAGGACTGTCTCTTTATTTTTGGCATATGGATATTTTAAAATATATAGCTAAAATTTTTGGTGATCTAATCATGTACTGGTCTTAGGAATTGCCTCGATCCACTTTGTGAAGTACTCTGTGGTAGTGATGATAAATGTGTGTTGTCTCAAAGAAGGAGGTGATATTTTGCCAATCAAATCAAGGCCCCATTACAATAATGGCCAAAGACTTTGGATTGGTTGCAACACCTGTGATGGCACATGAGTTAAATTGGCATGTTGTTGATATTTCTAATATTTCTTGACATAGTTGCAACAATCATTTTCCATGGTGGACCAATAGTAACCCATACACAAGATGTCATTTGTGATGGCCATTCTACTAAAGTGGCCATCACAAGTGCCATCATGAGCCTCAGATATGTCTTATTTTACTCCTACAAGCTTGAGACAATGAAGTAGAATTCCATCATAGCCACGTCTATACAACACATCCCCCAGAATAGTGTAATGAGTTACCTTTTATTTGAAAATTTATTTGGTAGTTCACTATAAGTTTTATGGGAAGGAACCAAACTTGATAAAGTCCTTCACTTGATTAAGACAAGGTTCGTATGGCTCTACTTGAATAAAACAAAAATATTTCTCATCCTTAGACTCAGTTCATGAGATTGTAGATTTGGAGATTGTCATAATGATGAGCGTTTGGCTCTCTTGTAGGTTCCTTTAAAACCAATGATCCTAGAGAGTCCATCGCACCTGCAAATCTATTAGTCAAATGAGGCAAGTTGTCAATGTTGTACCAGTCAAAATTTTCTAGCAATTTTATTGCTATTTAATTGTAAAGCTTTAATACCATTTCTCTACATTGGTAAGTTTCCTTCACTTGAAAAACTACTAGTTGGTGTCACCAAACATTCTCATATGCTTAATTCCCATATCTATGGTGGCCTAAAGTCCTAAGATTAGGGCTTCATACTTTGCATTATTGTTTGTGCATGGGAAGTCAAGTTTGAATGATAAAGGAATGGGTATCCCTTGTGGTGTATGAAACATGACTCCTACACCTTGTCCTTTCTCACACTTGGAACCATCAAAGAATAGGGTGATGTCAACATCATCTTCAAGGACGTCATATTCCTCCTGTTCAGTGATATTAAATATCGAATCATCTTTAAATATCGAATCATCTGGTAGCTTGATGAACAATGATTGGTCATTAGGAAGCAGAGCTTCCATGAGTTGATCAGCTATCACCTGACCTTTAATGGAATTTTGGCTAATGAATTCTAGATCAAAGTTTGTTAAAAGCATTATCCATTTTGCGGTACGAGTGTTGTATGTGTGAGTCATCATATAACACAGGATTTTCTCAGGCTATGACATAAGTGATGTGACTTATCATGTAATATCTGAGTTTCTTAGTGGTAAAAACCACTGCTAAACACAACTTTTCCACATATGCGTATTTGGTTTCATAACTCACCAATGTTCAACTAATATAATATATTGCTTGCTCTCTATGATTTTTGTTATTTTGTGCAAGCATTGTCCCTAGTGCAACATCCATAGCTGAGACATAAATATAAAAAGGGACCCCAGGGCAAGGCGGCATTAGGATTGGCGAAGAGGATAGATATCGCTTAATGTTATCAAAATCCTATTGGCATTCCTTGGTCCAATCAAAAGTGACCCCTTTTGTAGCAGGTGATTGAATGACCTACATTTATCAGAGAGTTACGCGATGAAGCGATGAATCGCTTGGATATTTCCTTGTAAGTTGCACAACTCCTTAAGGTTTCTTGGAGGAGGTATTTTTGTGATAGCCTTGACCTTGTTTGGGTCCACTTCAATGTCATGCTTGGAGATAATGAACCCTAGAATCTTACCTGATGTAACTCCAAAAATGCACTTCTTAGGGTTTAACCTCACTTTATGTTCCAAAAGTCAATCAAATATTTTTTCTAATACATCGATATGATCCAGATGTGTTTTAGATTTAGCTATCAAATCATCCACATAGTCTTCAATGATCTTATGCATGTAGTCATGGAAGATATACGTCATGGCATGTTGATACATAGCTCCTATATTTTTAAGGTCGAATGGCATCACCTTGTAACAAAAAGTCCCCCAAGGTGTTGTAAATGTTGTTTTGTGTTGGTCATCAAGATTGATTTGAATTTGGTTGTATCCTGAAAAACCATCCATTAAGGAAAGCATTTCATGGCCCACGCAAGAGTCTACAAGTTGATCAATGTTTGGTAAAGGAAAGTCATCCTTGGGATATGCTTTATTTAGATCTTGAAAATCCATACATATGTGAATCATCCTATTAGGTTTACGAATGAGTACCATGTTTGAAAGCCACTCAGGGTAATCAATAGGTTGAATGAAACCCACATCTAATAATTTTTTAAGTTCTTCCTTGACCATGAGGGCAATGGTAGGATGTAATTTTCATAATTTTTTCTTAACCGGCTTTGCATCAGTACCCAAGG
Source organism: Wollemia nobilis (assembly GCA_028583015.1). NCBI lineage: Eukaryota > Viridiplantae > Streptophyta > Pinopsida > Araucariales > Araucariaceae > Wollemia > Wollemia nobilis. The sequence continues at coordinate 892,724 of JAQPPZ010017170.1, forward strand.
TGAGATTGTGTACTACCAAATTAGGGTCAAGACCAGGCATATATTTATAAGACCATGCAAAGACTTCCTTCTTCCTTGTGAGCACGTCTATGATTCATCCTTTCTCTTCTGTAGATAGACTTTCTCCAAGTTTTATGATTTATGGGTTGTCTACATCCGTGCTTAGGTTCATGTCAATAGTCTCTTCAATAACCATATGTGAACCCTCTTCCAACTGATAGGGCATTGGGACCAAGTGAATGTCATTGGTGACATTATCAAACACTCTAGTGCAGCCTCTTCTGCTTCAACATGATAGACAAAATAAGGGGAGGACGAAGGCAAAGTTGATGACTGTAGAAGAATGTAAGTGGTATAAGCTCTCAATAATTCCTCAAAAAGAATAAATTTAAATATGGATGGTGGTGATGAAATTTGATCCATGTCTATGAGGCTAATATCGATAGAAATTGGTTTTTCCAAATCATATGGATTGTGGAGGGGCATCATCAAGTCAACATAAATCATGTTAACTTGGTGGAAAAGGGGTGGCTGCAATATGGAGGGTGGGTTCTCTCATTCTTGCTCTCGAGGGAGTAGTTGACCTAGGATTGGTGGATTAACTTGATGTCATTGAGGTGGCCAAGGTGGTGGTGGTGGATCGATAGGTGGCTCGGGTCGCTCTAACGAGAGAAGCAAATGAAATATGGGTTGATGGATGGGAAACATACGAAGGTAGAACTCATCTTCCTCTATGAATGGCACAACTAGAGTCGACTCTTCTTCAAAATTGTTTGAGGTGATCAATAGTACTTCATATTCCTCATACGAGTCTTCCTTAGAGTCATCATTGAAAATGGTGTTTATCATAGTAATGTGTGGTCTCATTTTTAAAAAGGCCTCATACAAAAGAGGTGCAAACTCAAGGTCTATGTATTCATCCTCACTATCATCACTATCCTCATCCTCCTCACTATCCTCTTTGGGATCTATAGTGAGTTGTTTGAATGCTTGCTCAAAGGGGATGATAGAGGATAGTGGCCTATACCCCAGTCCAAAGTGATCACGTGCTTCATGATAGGGAGGCTCAAACATGTCATGAATAACCTATTCATGTTGTCCTAGATCATATCCTTGCTATTTAACCTAATGAAAGTATCGTAGTGGAAAATCTAGATTGGACATGTACTCAATACTAGCATAAAATTGCTCCCAAGGTTCATCAGAGGGAGGTGGATCGAATGATGAATTGACTCCTCCATACACAAAATTAATCTTGTTTGGACTTGAACCTATGCTATAAACCATGTCTATAGCGAGGGGTGGTTCACGCGGACAACCGTAGTCTCTAACAATTTTGATGCTAGGAATGGTTATTGTGACATCCTAAACTACATACTCGCCAATGCTGGGATTAGCAAGATGGACTACAACTTGTATGGATGTGGATGTATATGACTCGGGTGTAGAGATGGAGGCTTTCAGGATGGCCTATGGTTCCAATAGGGGAAATGGTGTATGCTACAATGGTGCCTCATAGATGGATAGCTCAATCTATGAGATATTGGATAGTGGAAGAGAAGGTGGATTCAGTTGAGCAGAGTGGCTAATGGCTAAAGGTTCAAGCTGACATGAGGGGGTGAGGGGTGTCTATGAAATAGATGGGATATATGATTGGAGATAATGAATTATTATAGGTATTGATGATGAAATGGATGGTTGGTTTTGCAATGTAGAGGCTAGGACCCCCTACATGAATATAGGGTGGGTGTGATGTTGGTTAAGAATATGATATGATGGGATTTGAATTGATGAATATGATGGTTGGTTTACAATATGATGGGATGTGATTGGAATATGATATGAGGTAGATGATAAGGTCTGATTTGGATTTGTGGCTTGGGGTGTGGAGGTATGCTGGACTATGGGAAGAGCCTTCGGGATAGGTTCTTTGGATGAAGTGTTTTTGTGTGAGGTATATGGTGTAGTTAGTGGAGCTAGGGATAGATGAGTGGATGGAAGTGATGGATCATATGGATTTGATATAAATTTACAGTACTTAAAAGACTTTGTGTCAGATGGGATGCAATGGATATATCCCTCATGCACATATTTCAAACATTGATGCAGCATTGAGAGAACACATCTCATGTCTCATATCTAGGGGTGCCCAAGAAGTATATTGTATTACATGGCTCTCTCCAAGATGTAAAATAAGGTGTAAATTATTTTAATCCCTACTCTCATACATAGGACCATATTTTCTACTGTAGAGCACAAAGCGTCATTAAACGCTCGCAAGGTGAAGTTTGATGGGGTGATGTGGGATGGTGGTAGGTTGAGGTGTTGAAGAGTTGTGGTGGTGATGATGTTGATCAAGGATCCAATATCGATTAGCACTCATTTAAATGGATTCTGATCGATATGAGCAATGATATGCAATGGAGGATCTGGTAACTTTGATGACATTATCTTGATCTCAAAATCATAAAATGCAATCGAAGGTTCCATGCATGTCTGAACGTTCCCCACAAAGTTGTTGAAGGTATTGGGGTCTTGAGTTTGAAATTCAATGGACTTTAGGATATCCATCAATGCCTCTCGATGTGGGGGAGACTGTTGTATCAGCTCATAGATCAACAATTTAGCTAAAGCTAGCTTGATATTATGTGTCAACCGACTCCTCAATGTGATAGGGTATCTTGGTAGATGACTTGGAATATGGATGGGTGGAGGTGGGTTGGTGTGATTTAGTTGTTGAGGCACATTAGGTGTTGGTGCTACTTGTGGGAGTACCACTTATGTTGGTTCATTTTATTGTTGTGTTCTATTTGTATTTATTTGACCATGGGTGACTACATGAATAGCACCTACAAAACCTTGGTACTATTGGGTATTGTATATGTGATTTACTTGGTTAGGAGGAACTATAGAATTTGAGGCCCTCATTGTTTTTGTTGAGCCTCACGATGAGGCAGTGGTGTTTGATAAATGCCAAGGTTCTAATTTTGTTGTGCCAAAGGGTTATCAATCTTGAGAATCCCCTTCTCGATCAAGTCTTGCACGATGTTCTTGAATGAATAACAATCATTTATATCATGACCTTTTTGTCGATGATAGGTGCAATATTGGTACTCCTTATAATTCTTACCATGAGGCTTGTTGGGATCCTCGGGCTTAATCTATGGTAATGTAATGTATTGCACTTCATACAACCTCTATAAAATGCTAGATAGTGGCTCAAGTAGTGGGGTATAGTTGTGGGTCAACCGATTGTACTATTGGCACTAACTATTGTCTATTGTTGTAGCTTGGTTGTGTAGCTACTATGGGGGTGGAACCACTTGATAAGTCTATTATTGTGGTTGTTGTTGTTTTGGGGGATGTTGAAGTTGTACTTGAGCTTGTTGTGTTTGCATTGGAGGTTGGCTCAAGACTACTTGATTTACTTGGCCCACTTTGGATTGGCCATGATTATTTCCCTTTTGACCTTTATTTTGTCATTCCTTTTTCTTTAGCTTGATCTCACCCTCTTGAATATTAATTTCCTCTATGACCCAGGCTTGGGTGAGAGCTTCCTCGAATGTCCTATACTATTGCAATTATAGTAGCAAGGAGATGGGTTTTGAAAAACTCCTTGTGAACATTCTTGTTAATTCCACCATAGGGAGGGTGAATGGAAATTTAGTGATAACCGCCCTCTAGCGGTTTTCAAAATCATAAACTGACTCATCTTCGAATTTTCATAGGTTGAACAAGTCGATTAATGTTTTCTTATTTCTAACATTCAAGGAGAAACGCTCTAAGAATTGGTCTACCAATTGCTTAAAAGTAAAAAGACTATGATGTGGCAAATTATTGTACCACTCTAGAGCATCTCCTCCAAATATCTGAGGGAAATTTTGGAGCATCAAAGCGTCATTCTCTTGTATCCTGAAGCATGTGTTGATAAATGTACTTATGTTCCCCCTAGGGTCCTCTTCCCCTTTAAACTTATCAAATTTTGGTAAGGTAAAATCTATAGGATAAGGTGAAGATGGTACTGAAGGATGAATTAGGTGGTTGACTAGCTCAAGGTTGAATTATGGTATATCATTCCTGGCATTTGCATAGCCAAGTTGTCAATCTGATTTTGCAAGAATTGAAATTTAGGATCCTCCAATGGTACTTGGAAGCCCTGGTTTGCTTGATGTGTGTATATGGGGGGGTTTTTTGGGTGATGAATTGTGTTGATGAAATGATATTTTGATTGGCTTGTGGATTAATGTTAGTTGGGATTTGATTATGCTGGATGTTCTACTAAAATTGGTTGTGAAGTGATTGATGTGGATAAGGTGGGGGTTGATGATGTGGAGTTGGGGGAATGATTGTGTGTTGGGTTGATGAAGTGACATGGATGTTGTGAAGTGGATGGGTGGGTATGGTTATTGTGGGTGGTCAAGACACCCAAGATGGATCTTGGGTAAAGAAGGTGTTTTGGGTTGAAGTGGGTTGGTGGTTGAAATCTGCCACCTATGATTATTGTTGTAAAATAGGGTGAATGCTTTGATTGGTGCTACCCATAAGAAATTGTTGTAGATGTTGCAATGCTTTTTGTATGGCAATAATAGAAGTAGGTTGCATGGTTGTATGGGGGTAGAGGTTTGCACATGGTGAATGGCTATGACATAGGTTGAGGTGAATTGCAAAGGGGATCATGATCGAATGAGGAGTGATATGTTGCATGGGATCAATAGATCCTTATGATGTGGGTGGGATGGAAGTTGGCACTTGTAAAGTAGCATTAATTTATTCTTTAAAGAGTGGGTTAGAACAAATGGTGGTATGGGTGGATGGGATTGAGATGTGTTGGCTAAATGATGATGAAAGGATTTGATTCAAGGGTATGGATATGGCCTCAAAAAGAGGGTTGGTGATGAGTTGGCTACTTTGGTTAGGTTGTGTATAGGTGGGTTCCTATTGAAAGGTAGGAATAAATCAAGGTGGAATGGTAAGAGGCACCAAATATGGGAATACCGGGTTCAAATAGGTTCTAACTACATCAAAATCTATATAGGTAATGTGGTGATCAGATAGTGTGGGTGGTTTGATGTGGGAAGTCATAAGGATGTAGGTGATAGCCCTTTGTATCATATCGATGTTCTATGTGGATGCTAGATTTTAGGGTCCCACAAACAATTCAAGATGCATAGTCCACAACATACAGGCTTGGCCAGTCACAAAAGTGGCTTAGGGATGGGAGGTTTGAGTGAAGTGTTCCATAAGTGAAGGTGGTTGGCTTGTAGGTAACTGGCTCAAATATCAGGCTTAACTTCGGATCAATACCATAAGCTAGGAGGACAGTGTGTTTACCAAGATGTGAGATCTATACTATGAACCAAGCAAACAATCACACCAAGTAAACAAGAGTTTTCAATTTTTGCAATGCTTTATTTTAAATTTGATTTTTTTATTTTCTTTTATTTTTTATTTTTTTTTATTTTTTTTTTGAAGTTCTAAATGTTTTTTATTTTTTTAGTTTTTAGTGTGTTTTATGTAACCCTAGGCCTATAAACTATGCGTGATAGGTGGTGGAATAAAACTAAAAGGTGTGTTTGAACCCACTTTTCTAATGAAGTTTGAATCACGAACGGTTGATAGAGCTTCCTAGATGAAGGGTTGGCAATGGGTATAACCTAGGGGAACAAAATTACCTCCTATATATGGTTACACTATCTAATTCCTACTACTTGCCCAGTCGGGCTTTTGCTTCACACTTGGATGTTCTCGAACAAGAACGACAACTGTAATCCACTAATTTTTTAGCCCCGTGGTTAAAGGGCATCTAACCTAATGATCACATTGAGCTATCCTCAAGAGAAACCATCCCCTTGGTGATGAATTCCAAGTGACTATCATACTAACTATAGGTTATTCTAAGGCTCTATTAATGGTTGGTGATGAAATTCAACACATTCAAGAGGTTTTCCTCCCACTTGTCATACAATGATGCAAAATGATGATTTGTGCAAGTGTGTGTGAGGTTTTGTTTTTGTTTTCTAGGGTTTTGTAAAACAAAGCACAAAATTAATCCTAAAATGCAAATCTATTATACAATTCAATTTTTGATGCTTAAATACGATAAAAAATAGACAAAGGTAAACAAAACAGCAAGAACAAACAAAACCTTGATTTAAATGCAGGAAACAGGCTTCCAACATGCCCTAAAATATTTTTGAGACATAAAATAAAATGTAGGATTGAGATTGTTAGTTGCAATATTGTGTTTGTGACTCTATTTTTTTAATTAATGCACCCTAGAATGGATTTTTAGCTTTCAATGCCTAGAATGATACTACCTCCTAATTTGATGCAAAATCTGAAAAAAAAAATACAAAGGAATAGAAACAGAAAGCTTTTTCCTTTTCAAAAGTAATTATTTTTTTTAGGGTTTCAAGTTACTTACCTAGGATCCTTTCACTTCTGTTAATTCTTCTATTAATTCATGAAGTAGAGTTCTAAAAACCTGCAAACTAAAAACAGACATAGATCCGCAAATAATAGATAGCAAGGCAAGCAAAATAGAACCCTTTGGGGGTCCCATCTTGATCACCATTTTGTAAGCAAATAAATAAGACATCAAGCAATAAAAAATAAGGACAAGCAATATTCAAGTATGTAGTGGTATGATTACAACATTTGCTTGCTCTCAAAAATACAATGATAAAAAAGGGAAAAAACCCTTTTGCCTAATCAAATGAATGTGGTATCATTTGATATTATCTACTATAATAAATTATTTTTATGGGCTTGAATATCCTTGTGGGCCATCCTAACTTTAGCAGCTACTCAAGAACCTATCACCTGCATACATATTTTGCTAAAAGAGAGTTAATAGCATATGATGGAACTCCACTGTGTGAGGTCCTTTTTAATGTAGGTAAAAGCTATAAAATCCTAAAGTTTAAATACTTTTAGAACATGAAAATAAAGTGAATAAGGTAGAAAACAATGAAATATAAAACCTTGTTGAGTTACATGCTCTGATCTAGGTTTGTTGATGGCTAAATCTTATCCTATTCAAACATAGGGTTTTATTTAGGTATTTATTGCTCTAAATGATCTAAAAATTTTTTTATATGTTCTAGGTATTGTTAGTAACCTACCCTAAAAATTTTAGCTCAATATAAATTCATATGAGTAAGATATGGCCAAAACAAGTTGGGCAATTTAAGCAGTCCTATGCAAATGTGGGCAGTGTGATGGTATGATTCTATCCTCTTTCTTAATGGGTCTTTATTACTCCAAATGATATAAAAAATAGTGGATATTCTCTATGTTTTTTCAAGAACCTACCCTCAAATTTTTAGCTCAATCCAAGTTTGGATGAGTGAGATATGGCCAAAACAAGTTGGGTAGTTTGAGCAGTCTTGCATAAACATGGGCAGTGTGATGGTATGAGCGTTATGGTATGATTTTCCCCCTCCTCAATTCACAAAAGTGATGGGTTTTTTTATAAAATTTTGTAATTTTAGTTTATGAATAATACGTGGATTAGGTTTTGTGAAGGGTTAGGGTTTGGCAAGTGGCTAGGATTTGGTGTCTACATTTTGTGTGCCAACTAATAGATAAAAATAAAAGTTGCACAACACATATTATTCAAGTAAATATATATATATATATATATATATATATATATATATATATATATATATATATATATTTATTTATTTATTTATTTATTTATTTATTTAAATATAATTACAAAGCTAACATGATTGGACCCAAAAAAACTTATGTAGAGTCAAGCCACCCATAAATTTCATGGATTTTATCATTGTCAACTAACAACCTTGCAGATTTTGTAGTTGAGAAAATATTCATCATCCCTTGGTAAAAATATATTTATGACACATGCAAGTTCCAAAATAAGAGAGAGAGAGAGGTGAAAATATTCAATTTTTACTATGCTACCATTTGATTTTTGTAACCTACTTTATTATTATTTTAATGATTCCCAATGCTCCTAATCCCAAATATGTATAGAGACAAAGGTTGGAGTAGACAAAAGAGGCCTAAGGTATGTAATTATGGAAACTTAGGCTTTAAAAGTATTGTTTTAGGCCTAATTGTGTTGGTCGGTTATAAAGAACTTGATGTGAGGAGGTGAACAAGCTAAGAATTGTAGGAAATAGATAGTTGAGAATAGAACAAGGTTTTGGAAGGAAACAAATGGGGGTTCGAGAATTTAAATAATATGGAGAATTAATACAATGTTTTCTTTTCCTATACAAAAAGGTAACACACATATTCAAGTACAAATATACATCAATTTTGCTCAACTTAAATTTAACTTGTTTTGATAGAGATATTGCAAGATTCTTGTGGAAAAGGAATAACAACTAAGAAAAAGTTATATCAATTTATCATTTGATCCTAATTTACATGACATCAATATTTTAAGACCTTTATTTGGTCCTAAAATAACGTAAAATATCAAAAATGCAATCAATATTGGCTTTATTTACCTCACAACAAACCAAACTTAGATAAAATAAATCAATATTTTTACATCTCTCTCCACTATTTTCAGATAATAATACCTAGTACATAAGTTACAAATGTGAGGTTTTACATTACTTCTAAATGATTTCTCAACATTCCTAATTTTGTACATAATTTTGTAGAGGGGGAAAATTGCCTTGTCATGTACTATTCTTGGTTGGATCTGCCAGAAGCTAAGGTGAACTACGGGGGTGTGTTATATTCTCTACACTCAAAGACATTAAAGGATGGATTCACCAAGAACGGTTTTAGGAATTGCACCAAGTTCAGGGTGGAAATTTTTGATGTGTCAATTAAGCATACACCTATTGTTTGGCCTTTCTAAACTAAGCTATCAAAATGAAAGAACAATGCAAGACATACAAGATGCAAAAAATACAAGGAATAACCCTAGTATGATTATGTAATTCAATGATGTTTAACCTGAGGATTGCATAATAAAGCCTTTGATCAAGGCTCCAAGGGAAATGTACAAACAATATTAAAACCCTAGATGCACACTATATGTTTTTATTCTTTCAAATGCCTAGAAATTCAATCAAATGCTTTTTCTTACTTATAATTTAGGTTTTCGACATAAATGAATAAGATCAAACACCAAATAGCCTAAATATCTATTAGGGCACTTATCTAATATGGTAGTTTTTCCAAGTTTTATCTTGCATCTAGAATATCCAATAGCTTCAAACCTACAAAATAACTTCACAAACCCTAGAAAACTCGATCAACGTTTTGGGGTCTGCTTAGACTGCTATAAGACTGAGCTTGGAGGCACAGTAGTCAAGCCCCCTTGGTGCTTTTAGTTGATCGTTCAAAAAAATTATCTTTAACCTTTGTAACATGCACAAACAAATGGAAACAAATATGTAACAATAAAATAAAATGCAGACAAGATGGCCACAACATAATGTTAAAATGCAAGATGTGAATTAGGGTTTTGGGGTGCGAAACTTACCCCCAAGCCCTAATTTACTAGATTCATACCCTGTAAATATGGAGAATGAATCTAGTCAACCAAATTTCCACCCTATAAATACAGAGTGAGAATTTGGTTCAGATGCCCTTTTCGAGCCCTAAAACGATAAAAAATAGGGTACAAAACAACGAAAAACAAACTTAAAAAGTGACTAACATGAATACCAAACTTGATGAGCTGATGGATAGGTCAATAATTAATGAATATATGTATGAATAACTCCAAGAAGGTTGATCAATCCAGTCATGAAGACTCCTCCACTTAATCCCCAAGGGCAGCCACCATAAAAGCATAAAATAACAAAAATAGCAATTTGGAGCAGATGAGCACTTGTTAGCATGAACGAAGAGCAATTCAAGAATTGGAATCTCAAAAGAACTTATTGGGGTCAAGGAGGGAATTCAAAATCTTATTTATAAGAGGTTTGGAGGTCAAAATGAGTAGTAAAATGAAATTTCATCGCGGGAAAAGGTTGACCCCAAAATGGGCTAGAAAGGGGAGGGGTTTTAGTGAGAAAAACCTCTAAAATGCTAAATTCACACCCCATCATTACAAGGAATAAATTTGGAAAGTAAAATTCATGCCCCATATATACTGAGCATGAATTTTGTAAAGCTAAGGAAACAAGGCCAAGGAGGAGGGCAAAAGGGCCCCAAATTTGCACTTAGCAAGTTTGGATAGCTAGTCAAGATTTCAAGTAAGAATTAACTCATTTTGATGGATCAATTTTCTATCTACATTTTACCCCCTCTTTGATGCATTTATGGCTAGTTAAATGTGTTAAATAAATATGTATACTCCTATGGGCGAACACAAAAAGGGGTGGTTGGGTTTGGACAGAGGGGTGGTGCAAAAAAAGGGGTGTTAGCATGAACATCGCAAATTTGCATGCAAAATAAGGAATTACTACCATTAATACCTCTAATACTAGGGTACCCCCTCGAGTTTTTGAAAAGAATGTGAAATTCCAACTAAAAACTTGAAAAAGGCAAAAAAATGGTAAAATCGTGAGAAGCAAAAAAGAGGACAAAAGACAAGACAAGGAGAAAGAAAAGGAAGAAAGAGGAGGAGAAAGAAGAAAGGGAGGGAAAAATGAAGGAGGAATAGAGAGAATAAATGGAGGGAAAATAAAAAGGGAGGGAAGAAAAGAGGAAAAGGATGGAAAAGAGGCTCATTTTCATCGCACAAGGAGGAGAAAAGAGCTATGGAGAAGAAAGAGGAGATATGGTGCTACCAACTCACTAAGTTGCCATGGCAAGGGGCGAGGTGAGAACCGCTGCTAATCGAGTGAAGGTACATATCGAGACCCACTTACTCATTTTTTATTTTTCACTTGCACATACACAAAAAAAAAAGGGATGTTTTGCAATTTTAATCAATTTTTGTCAAAATTCATTGTGGGGCCCAAATTTGGTCGTGGAGCGTAAATTTGCCAGTCTGCCCAAGATAAATTTGTGCCCTATAATATGAGGCATAAATTTGGTAGGCTTACCAAGTTAAATTCACACTCTATAGGGATGGGGCACAAATTTTGTTAGGAACCTTTACCAAATTTGTGCCCAATCATTCTAGGGTGCAAATTTGGCAAATTTTGCAAAAAAATGACCTTGATTTTTGAATTTTTATGATTTTTATATGGTGAATAATGAACTGGCAATGAAATTATTTGATTATACAGATAGATTTACTCGAGAGTAAATAGTAAGACACTAAACAGCAGAGAGTGAGCTCACAACGATGGAGAGGGAGACACTCGAGAATATGGGGCTACTACACTTAGTAGAGATGCCTTGCATTGAGGCAAATTGAGCCTTGCTGATGACTCTAGTGGAGTGATGGTACCTGAAATCATCCATATTTTAACTATTGATTAGGTATATGATGATCACACTAGAGGATATGTGGTGCTTCTTGAGGATCCCCATCAGGGGGAGGACTTCTTACATGGTACAAGTGCCAATGGTGACATCTAAGATGATGTCGAGGGATCCAACACATATGATCTAGCAGAGTGGATTCCATGTTGATGAGATACCACGTTGATATAGAGTTAGGGTACTAACATTCATACTATGCAAAGTGGTGGCAGGGATGCTTGTGTGTCATACTAGTAGGCAACACCTACCATGGGCACTAGCGGGAGTAGTGGTAGACATGTGATATCAAGGGGTAAAATTTGCATGGGCACCATATGTGCTAGCTCAATTATACAGGATGCTACATGGCATCATGTAGAAGTGGTACTTTAGGAATGATTTGTACGATATTGCTCCAAGTGTGGTACTAGGAGCACATAGCAGTACAGAGATCGAATGGACTACCAGGACCATTGTCCAATGTGGAGCATCCAACAACATACATGTGGGATCGACACTATGAATGTGTTCACAGGGTATATGTTGGTGTCTTGCCATTAGGGAGGTGGGTGATAGATGAGCTACAGGACCACAAGATCATATGGTGATCGTGGTATCTACAACTAGGCTAGAGGGAAAACATGAGAGAGTTGGCTTGGATGAGGAGTATCCGATGGCTCGTCACTAAGAAGGGCAAGTGGGAATTATTTAGGTTTGATTGAGTACAACACCAGTTTGGCATTTTGTAGGATATTTCAGACTTGAGAGACTACTAGTTCCAACAAGTGAGGAGGGCCCCACTAGGATGCAGAGGTGCTCCTAATGTGGCGAGGTGGGCGAAGGAGTACCTGGATGACCCACTAAATGTGGATCCAAGGGTGGACAACATTGAAGTGGTCCTCGAGTATAGGAGATCATATGAGAGCATTATATCCCTAAGAATCTCCCCACTAGTGCCATTGCAAAGATGCTAGGTGATGATCCAACGAGTGCAGTTAGCACTTCAAGAAGCCACTCGACGTGCCACCAAGAGGTAGTAGAGAGGTATGGTCCCATCCAGACCACTACAAGAACAATTTTGGATGGATATATTGATGTTTATGAGGAGGACCATCATGATATTTGGATCAGGAGGAGGGGGAACCACAATAATTGACCCCACTGTGACATAGGTATTATCTAAGGTGATATTTCCAGGGGAGGTAGAGGGGCTATGAGTTAGTGGTAGCAATGCAGGTAGATATGGAGTCCATCCATAGTGTACTAGACCAGACTTGAGCGAAGTAGTACATAGCATGGGCTGAGCAGAGCACCTCAAAGGGAAGATAGACTAGAAGATCTAGGCAAAGGGGATGGCTATTGTGGTAGGTATCCAACAGGGTGAGGGAGGCCACCTATTGTTGATGAAGTTGCAGAGGATAAGGGAGTTGTATGAGATGATAGTACAAAGGGTAGCTTACTATCATATGACCTATTACCATGCTATCCCAACTGATCAAAGGTTTTTATAACCATCGTCTTGATAATCACATAGTCATTCCCAATCATGAGCATGATCTGGTTCATGATCTGTGAACATGACTCCCCCACCACCTCTAGTAGGTAAATCAGAGGGGATAGGCTCACATGGCTAGGGCTAGGATTGGGATGACATATCAATTTTGATTTTGGTATGCACCCCTAGGGATGTTTGAGTGTGTCAAGCTCTCTATTGTGGCACACTGACTGATAGGCATGCACTTAGTGTTATCAAGTAATATTAGTTGCAGTTTATTCATGTATTATGGTGCAATATGTGTGGTTATGTGTGATTAATTTTTATATATTTTTATATATTTTATTATTTTTGTGTATGCATGGTGAACACAGACATAATGGATGTAGTGAATGAACCCTAAATGAATGAGATAGAATGGTATGAATTTAACTAAGTTTAATGCATCTAAAAATGCAAACCTAAATGAAATGCATGGGCAAATGAAAAAAAAAGCTCTGAAAGGTCAAATAAAATAAAAATAACAAAATCTTATGAGGATGCATGCTCACAAATGATCAATATGGAGGTTGGCCCTCGTTTGTGGCCATGAAGCTATCCTATGAGGGTTGTTTGGCTTGCAAATATGGATGAGGTAAAGTTGAATATGATATGGGTGTAGTGTGTACTAATGGCTAGAGAAAAGAAGATATATATCCGTTGGGATGTATACTTGCAAATGGTTTAATGGAGGTTGCCCCTCACTCATGACCATGAAGCTATCCACTATGGGGTGCTGAGATGATGGGAATGATACTACTAAAGCGAGTACCACCCAATAGGGGTTTGGTGTGTGCAATAAAGTGTATGGACAAGATCAATTGGAGCAAAACAAGAACCATACCCCTTTCCTTGGAGAGATATAAGCAATGAAAACTTTCAAGGTCAAGGGATATAGAATAGCATGAGAGAATACAATGATGGACATTCACAAAGAGCCCTAGGTTGAGGATTTACTAGGCATCAAAGCCCTAATGAGAGTGCAATGCATGTGAGCTATGACCTAACTAGGTGTCATCACTTGCCATCATTGCAAACTCCCCAAGAACCTATATGATCAAGCAACCATGCAAATATGAACAAGCAACAATGCAATTGTATGACAAGCAAAAATGTGAGTGGAATAGAATTTTAGGAAAATCATGTCAAATATGACAGGTAATCATGCAGTATAAACAAGCAAATCGGATGCAAACTAGATGAAATAGAAACACCATGTACAATTTTTGTTTCTATTTTTTTATTTTTTAGCTTAAATTTCATTCATTGATTTTTAAAGTCGACACAAATTTTGAGTGTGCCACATATTTTAACAAACATGATGATGGTGCAAGGATATAACCCATCAAAAAAATGACTATGATGGAGGATATCATGATTCTCATCACAAAGGGAACTTCCATAGTAAATTCTCTAGAAGATGTTGCATGAAGGTCAGTGCAAAATCTTATTGTACCATATTTTTTGACAAAAGGGGGAGCAATACCTAACTTTGCAAGGTCCTTGTAAGACAGAGGAACATGGTCTTCTTGAGAACAAGAAGACTTAACATGCACAACACAAGGGACAAACCCATCAAAGGAAAATCTATTCTAGGAGATATCCTTATGAGCTATGTTACAAGGGGTATTCCTTTTAGCGTTCTTCTTTGGGACCACACCAGACTCAGGACGCCCAATGGTTACCATATTGTAAAATAGAATATCTGAGGAATAAGGGGTCCCTCGTCCTCATCACTCCACTCCAAGATTTGACGATCTAAATATTCATCATAATAATAAGATGATCGTCATTGTCAAAGGGTAAATGTTATTTTTTATTAGGAATGTAGCCTACGCCACACCTCCTAGGCCAAATCTCGACATCCAAGGGTTCTTGAATACCCTTCTATCATGGCCCCAAATATTTACCTATATATCCCATGCTAGATAGGATTTGCTTGGGAAGTGGGTAATCATTGGATAGGTAATAATGGACAAAAGAACGCTTGACAAGACAAGGGTTTCTACCACCAATATTTTCTTCAAAGGATGTACCCACAAAGATAAAGGTACACATGCCAATGTGTATGACTTCACCCTTCTTATGAGGTAAACATGTAGTCATTGGTGAAGGTGGTAGCTTAACAAGATTCATAAGAGGCTCTTGATGAAACAAATTAACTTGATCCCGTGATGAAACATTGATGAGAGGTTCCTCACTCACTTTAATATTTTGACGTTGCTTGGTTATGTGAGACGAGGAAACTAATGAGCATAAATTAAGATCATATTGAGCTTGCTCAACCATTGAAAAATATTCAAATGAGTGAGGATCGCTCGAAATGCTGACCAGTTGATTATTAGATTTGAACTTCAAACATTAATGAAAAGTAGAAGGGGCCACCCTCATCGCATGGATCCAAGTATTTTGAGAAACAAATTAAAAGATGCAATGCAAGCCAACACATAGAATAGGGTATCTAAGATATTATTTCTAATCCTAAGTGGAGATATAATATTGCAAGCTTCTTGGGACTCATTATTGAAATCTTTGATGATGATGTCAAACTTAGTTAAGTCTTCCTATTTTAATACAAACTTTTGGAAGAATTGATAGGTGCATAAATTGAGAGAAGAACCATTATCAATCATAAACCTCGTGATAAAAATTTTCCCAATAAATGCAGTAATGTAGAGGGAAGAATCCCTCGTAAGTATGAGGAAGACTAATCATCGTTCGAGAATGTAATATGATGTATTCCAAGAGAACTTACGACATTAGCTATAGCACTAGGGAAAATATTTGGAGGAACAAATTGTTATCTTAGAAGTTTCAACAAATCTTCCCTATGAATAGGAGAAGTTTACAAAAGCTTTAAGAGGGAGATCTTGGTTGGGGTACTAGCTAATTGTTTTTGAATGTCAAAGGATACTTTAGGTTGTGGCTTCAACACTAAAGGTGGGTTTTCTATTCTCGTGCTCTTTTTTTGGGTATTCTTCAAAACTAAGGTAGGTTTTGAAGGTGGGTTGGATGAAGAGCTCGTATCTTGTTGAGAGCATTGATTCTATTGATTTTGTGCTTGTTACCTTGAAGTTGTTGCTATCATACCAACCACATTATCATAGGGAGGTGGCACATTTTGATATGACATTTGATTAGCTGCCTACTGGCCATACTTAAGGAGAGGATCTTGGAAGATCCCCATGTCTCGATTAGTTATGGGTGCTTGTTGTGTAGGAGGTTGAATTTTTGTTTGACGATTGGGTCGAAAGCCTTCTATGACAAGGTGACCTTAATCAATTAGAACCTTAACCATATGTTTCAACCTCTTACAAGAATTTGTCTAGTGCCCCTCCACTCTATGATACAATGCTTACCAGGCTTATACCAATCATTCATGGTATTTGGTTGCCTTATGGGAGGCAACTCAATCATGTTAGCTTCCAAAATTTACTTTAGGACCACATTCATAGGCATGTTGAGTCTCGTAAAATTACTTCATGGGAGTTTTGGGTGTTGTTTAAGCACCATATTTTGTAGGGTATTAACAACACTGTTAACATGCCTACTATATTTTACCCTGTCACCAACCACATGCTTGTTCTCATACTAATTTTTAATGGTCTTATCTTATTTTACTTTAAGCTGGCCTCTTATTATAAGGGCTTGCTCTACCCTTCTTACCATATCTATAGCTTGGTCAAAAGATGTGATAGTTGTAGTTTCCAACTCATAAGATATTTGCTCTTACATGTTCCAATAAATATCTCAAGCATATCTTGATGAGGTAAGGTATATCTCAAGCATCCAACTAGACTCCTCTAGTGAGATAGGAATTATAATTAACTTTTCTCCTTATCTTGTTTCAACATATAAACATATTTCATAGTAATATTATTTTCAACATAAACACCAAATTGTTGAACAAATATTTTAGTTGTCTCTTCAAAATTTCTCAAAGAATGATTGGGCAACTGATAATACCACTCTAATGTCATACCACCAAGGATCTTAGGGAACGTCTTAAGTAACAACATATCATCATATATGATATCATGACATGTTCTAAACATTCTTAAATGCTCAATTGGATCTTTTGTTCCCTTGTAGATAGGTAAAACTAGCATCAAAAAATGCTTAGGGTAGGGCCTAGAGGTAACGATAGGGTCTAAGGGTTAATTGCACATCTCTCTATAGTTGTAGGTGAAACTAGACAACTAAATAATATCCACTCTAGAAACTAATTATTTCACCATATTTATTAAACTCTGCAATTCAAGATTGTTGTTGTGCAATACCTCTAGATTTCCTAAAGGAGGGGTATAGGTGGGTTGTTGAAAGGAAACTTGACTTATGTTAGAGGTATTGATATTGTTATGGTATGGGTTATGATATGTGGTATCTTGATGGATAGGATAACTATAATTTGGTGGAACAGAAGCATGGATGTTGAGATTAGTTGAATGAGGAGGAAATTGAATATAATCTTGAGATGAACTACTAGTTGGAGAAATTTGTAAAACCCTCCCAACATTGATGGTTACAGTAGTAGCATATGTTGGTTTATTATAAGGATTACTATGATGTAAGGATTCAAACAAGGGGTTGTTATAAAAATTCCTAGGAGATATGGTAGGAGGAGGATGCACCTCACCTCTTTCGATTCGATATTCCTGCTCCATAACTCTAATTAAAGTATCTCTATTATGTGTTATGAAACCCCATAAATGATCAATTGATGTAAAAGTAAAGCCACCATTAGGTACCTCATAGGGATCATGGTTTATATCAGTTTCAATATATTCTTACTTTTCTATCTTCAGGTTATGATTCTCCCTATTAATATAGTCATCTTCTTGAGGAATTTGATTAGATTCTAGAAGCCTTTGCTAACTCCTAACGAAGGAGCCATTAGAAGAAGTGAAAGGATAGAGGAGAAAACCAAGGAAATACACATAAGAAGATTATTAAGATGCTTTTAGATGTTTTATGATCTACACAAACAAAATTAGTTGTCTTGTTTAAAGTTTTCAAAGAAAAACAAAGGAAGAGGCTTCTTATATTGGGTACACCAAATATGTAGAGGGAGAAAACTACCCTACCACGTACGATTCTCAGTTGGATCCGTTGGGAGATGAGGTGAACTGTAGGGGTGTGTTATATTCTCTACACTCAAGGACACGAAAGGATGGGTTCACTAGGAATGGTTTTAGGACTCACTCCAAGTTTGGAAATTTTTTATGTGTCAATTGAGTATACACCTATTCTTTGGCCTTTCTAAACTAATCTATGAAGATGAAATAACAATTCAAGACATACAAGATGCAAGAATACAAGGACTAATCCTAGTATGATTCTATAATTTAATAATATCTAATCCTAGGATTGTAGAATAAAGCCTTTAAGAAAGGCTCCAAGGGAATGGACAAACAAGATTAAAATCCTAGATGCACACTATATGCTTTTATTCTTTCAAATATCTAGAAATTCAATCAAATGCTTTTTCTTACTTGTAATCTAGTTTTTGGACAAAAATAAATAAGATCAAACACCAAACGATTGTAGGTGAAACTAGGTGGTTGAATCATATCCACTCTGGAAACTAATTGTTTCACCATATTTGTTAAACTCTACACTTCAGGGTTGTTGTGCTATACCCCTAGATTCCCTAAAGGAGAGGTATAGGTGGGTTTTTTAAATGGAACTTGGCTAATGTTGGAGGTATTAATACTGTTATGGTATGGGTTATGATATATGGTATCTTGATGGATAGGATAACTAGCATTTAGTGGAACAGAAGCATGGATGTTGAGATTAGTTGAATGAGGAGGAAATTGAACATAATCTTGAGATGAACTACTAGTTGGAGGAATTTTTAAAATTCTCCCAACATTGATGGTTACAGTAGTAGCATATGTTGGTTGATGAGAAGGATTACCATGAGAAGGATTACTATGATGTAAGGATTCAAACAAGGGATTGTTATATACATTCCTAGGAGATACGATAGGAGGGAGGAGGCACCTCACCTATTTCAAGCTGAGCTTTTTGCTCCATAACTATAATTAAAGTCTCTCTATGATGTTTTATGAAATTCCATAAATTATCAATTGATATAAAAGTGAATCCACCATTGGGTCCCTCACAGGGATCATGGTTTGTTTTAGTTTCAACATGTTCTTGATTTTTTATATTAAGGTTATGATTATTCCTATTAACTTGATCGTCTTCTTGAGGAATTTTAATAGATTCTAGATGCCTTCGCTAACTCCTAAAGAAAGGAGTCATTAGAAGAAGTGAAAGGATAGAGGAAAAATCAAGGAAAGACACATAAGAAGATTCTTAAGATGTTTTTAGATGTTTTATTATCTACATAAACAGAATTAGTGGTCTTGTTTAAAATTTTTAAATAAAAATAAAGAAAGAAACTTCTTATATTGGCCACTAAGACATGTTTTCACATCAGTTTCACCAAATATGTAGAGGGGGAAAACTGCCCTACCACATACGATTATCGGCTAGATCTTCTAGGAGCCGAGGTGGACCATGGGGTGTGTTATATTCTTTATACTCGGGGACACAAAAGGATGAGTTCACTAGGAATGGTTTTAAGACTCGCTCCAATTTTAGGGTGGAAATGTTTGATGTATCAATTAAGCATACACCTATTTTTTGGCCTTTCTAAACTAAGCTACGAAGATGAAATAACAATGCAAGACATACAAGATGCAAGAATACAAGGACTAACCCTAGTATGATTATGTAATTCAATGATGTCTAACCCTAGTATTGTAGAATAAATCCTTTGAGAAAGGGCCCAAGTAAAATTCACAAAAAATATTAAAACCTGAGATGCACACTATATGCTTTTATTCTTTCAAATGCCTAGAAATTCAATCAAATACTTTTTCTTACTTGTAATCTAGGTTTTGGATAGAAATAAATAAGATAAAATATCAAACAACCTAAAGATCTATTAGGGCACTTATCTAATTTGGTGTTTTTTCCAAGATTTATCTTGCATCTAGAATATCCAATAGCTTCATACCTACAAAATAACTTCACAAACCCTAGAAAACTTGATCAACGTTTGGGGGCCTACTTAGACCACTATAAGACTGAGCTTGGAGGCACAGTAGTCAAACCCCCTTGGTCCTTATAGTTGACCGTTCGAAAGAAAAATTGATCTTTAACATTTGGAACATGCACAAACAAATGGAGACAATTATGTAACAGTAAAATAAAATGCAGACAAGATGGCCACAATAGAATGTTAAAATGCAAGATGTGAATTAGGGTTTTGGGGTGTGAAAATTACCCCCAAGCCCTAATTTATCAAATTCATGCCCTATAAAGAGGGAGCAAAAATTTGGTTGACAAAATTCATTCCTTGTAAGTACAAGGCACAAATTTGGTTTAGATACCCTTTTCGGGCCTTGAAACGGTAAAAAACAAGGCACAAAACAACGAAAATAGACTTAAAAAGTAACTAACATGAATACAAAACCTGATGAGCTGATGGAGAGGTCAAGAAGCAATGAAGAGGTGGATGAAGCACTCCAAGAAGGTTTATCAATCTAGTCATCAAGACTCCTCCACTCAATCCCCAAGGGCAACCACCATCAAAGCACAAAACAACAAAAATAGCAATTTAGAGTAGATGAGCACTTTTTAGCATGAACTATTGGAAATAGAGTCTATTCCATCATTTGGGTTATGTAAATGTATCCTCCAAGATACATACCTAGATTACTTTATGTGCAAGTTATCTAGTTACTTCATGCAATGTAATAAATGCACAAGTGTCAATGTGCAAGTTGTACATGTGCAAGTTGTCCCTTGCACAACTAGATAGAGTGTTGGCCAAGTATCCTATTTTACCTATATAAGGATGGCCTCTTAGATAGATAGATATAGAGTCGGGGGACATAGTCAGATAGTGTAGCTTAGTGGATAGTGTAGTTATGTGTGCCTCACCATTCATTGGTGATGGATACAATGTAGATCAATAGCTTTGTTAATGGAGTGCTCATTTCCTCCATAGCTACATTGTAATATTTTATATGATTTATATTTACAACATACTTCAATCATCTAGTAGATTTACTTTCTTTCATGTTATTCTGCATCTTGTGATTGTTATCTCCCAAGGCTCATTCATCAAAATCTAATAGTGGTATCAGAGCCATGGTAGATCTAGTCTATGTAGGTCAATAGGGAAACCACCATTATCATTTAGCCTAAGATTTTTGTCAAAATGAATCATTGTTGGACCAACCACTATCAAAATATCTCAGAAGAATCTAGGTGGTAGATTTTGGGAGAGTCACAAAGATAGGACTGAAAGGAATCTCAATTTTAAAAAATACTAAGATCATTTTTATCTAGAGTCTTTTCCATAGAGTTGTTAGGAAAACTTGTGAAGACTAGGACTCAACACTCAATCCACTAGATTGACAAATCATCTAGTGAAGATCATCTAGGTTATCTAGAATTTACTAACTAGTGCCTAAAGTTTCTTTTGTTGTAGAAAATTAATTCTCAGAGGATTGGGACTCCTCCTACGATAGAAATCTAGGAGACTCCAACTTCATTACTCGAAGGTCAACATGCCCTCATAGTGCAGAGGTTAGTTCATTGTGCAAGAGGAGAATACTATAGAAGAAGACTTCTAGTGAAGGATCATGGTGAAGATAGGAGACTAAAGATCTCCATTATTGGATTGTAGAATTCCATAGTTGAAGAATAGGCCATAGGAGCCTTGATACAGAAATGCCATAGAAGCCTTGATACTAAAAAGGCCATAGAAGCCTTGATACTAAAAATGCCATAGAAGCCTTGATACTAAAAAGGCCATAGTAGCCTTGATACTGAAAAGGCCATAGAAGCCTTGATACTGAAAAGGCCATAGAAGCCTTGGTACTAAAAAAGGCCACAGGAGCCTTGATATTGAAATAGGCCATATAAGCCTTGATCCTGAAGAAGAATTTAAGAAGAATATCTAATTTAGAAGTAGACTAAATATTTTAGTACTAATATATTTGTTGTAGGAACAAAAGATTCAATGAGTTGGGAGACTTCCTACAAGAAAGTTAGGAAGAGTATCTTCTTCAAAATCAACTCAACCCTAAAGCAAAAGTGAAGAGATCAGGAGAAGATCTCATTGAAGAACTTCTAATCTTGGAAGAAGAAGAAGGACTAGGAGAGTCCTGCTCAAAGCCAAGAGCAATAAAATCAAAATATCCAAGAGAAGATCTCACCACCAACACTTCTAGGAGTAGAAGGTTGAAGAAAAGGTCTCAAGGAAGACCATCAGAAGATGCTAGATCAAAGACCTTGTGAAGGTCTCATCGAGCATCCAGAAAAGGCTAGGAGAGCCTTGCTGAAGATCAAGAGAGTTCTTTGGAGAACTCATTGGAGAAATCCACTACCAAGGTGAAGTCCTTGATAGTGAAGGACTTGGGACAATTGTTACCATCCGAAAACAAGCCCAAGAGGAGAATTTTGCAAGGAGTGCCAAATATGTGAAGAAGAATTTGGCAAGGAGTGCCAAATATATGAAGAAGAATTTGGCAAGGAGTGCCAAATCCTAGAAGAAGATCCTACTTGAAGTTAGAATTCGACAAGAAGACTTGAAGACAGAAGAAGCTCACCAAATATTGGATATTTGAAGATTACCTCTCATAGCAAGAAGGCACCACTTTAGAGACATAGACTTCTCCAAATCTATAGTAGGAGGAGAACAAGCCACCAAATCCTAGGCTCATGAAAGAAAGTTTGAGACCATCATTTGGTGAAGGAGTTATTCAGGATATCCTACTTGAAGCAACAACTTGGTGTTTTTAGACACCAAGGTCTACATCCTCTACAAAGGTGGGAGAAGAGCTACAAAAAAAGGTAAGCAAATTTTGGTGCAAGAAGATTCATTAATTGGATTACTTATCAGATTTATTAGAGCACCTAAATTTGGATTAAAGTTGCAAGAAGAAAATTAGATTACAATCTTCTAAAGTGCAAAAGGAAACATATTATTTTTAAGGATTTATTTGCACATTTATTAGGAGTTGATTAGATTTCATATTAGATTCTATCAACTACCTATTATCTAATTTTGAAAAAAAGAAGACTAAGTCCTACAACATTGATTGTAGTGAAATTGTAGAATAACTCTTAAAGATTCATTTTAGGTTATTCTTGATTAGTTGTAGAAAATTATTAGTGCATGACTTTGAGAGTTGATTGGAGTGATAAGGTGTAATATTAGTGCATTAAAAGTGAAGGACTTGTACTATTATACCACTCTAAAAAAGAAATTAGTTTTGTGTTTCTTGAAAGGCACAAAATCTGATTTGTATCAAGTGTCTAAAGACACTATTGAAGCACAAAAATCTGCAACTTGTAGTGGCCAATAGAAGCCACCAAAAAGGTTAGAATCCTCAAAAATTTGGAGAAGAACTTAACTAACCAAAAATAGAAATAGAAGCTTAATAAAGTGAGACTTGGTGAGTCTCAAATCAAAAAGCATTACAAAGTTGAATGCAAGGAAAGAAAGTGCAGAAAATTGCATCAATTGAAAAGCTTCTATCTACTGTTATTGAAGCTTGGATTTGTTATCAAAGTGTCCAAGAAAAAAGGGAAAGGTGTGTCTACTCTTAAAATACAACCTCAAAACCCTTGTATTGCAGGAAAAATCTACCACAAAACCAGAATTTCAGATCTGGAAATAGAGTGCAAAAGAAGGTATATTAAAAAGCCTTATTATACAACATTATAATACATTATATGCACTACTCTAATCTAGTTTTTGACAGCAAAAGAGCAGATTTGGAAGTGCCACAAAAGGGCACATTTACTACAGGGAAAATCAGCCAATGAAGGTTGGACGTCAGCACTCTTCTTCCCAAGCTAGAAGGAGCCACTCAAGGGCTCATATTGGATGTACATACCTATAGAATCAAAGCTCATATCAGATCATTCTAGAGCTACATTTACATAGACAAGCGAGTGCACATCTATTTCTAAAAGACATCAAAAATCTACAAGGGATTCAACATGATTGGAGGTATAAAAGGAAGAGGCAAAGGTGTTACATTCATGGTCTCTAACTTGGAGAAGACCATCCACCAAAGGAAGCTCCAAATCATCATCCAAGCTCCATAGTGCATCATCGATCCACCTACAGAAGAATAGCTTGCTTGTTGCCCAAGCAACATAGCAAAGCAAAGGAATTGAGGAGTTATAATCTCCATATTCGAAGATGTTACAAGAATGGACTCCATGCAGAAATAACACTTGGCATTATAGACATCATTCCTCTCTCAACATTCTAGAAACTCCCACGTAGGAGTTACAAGTGAAGTAGTGACACTTGGTATTCTCCACCAACTTCACACGAGTGCCCATACATTTTTAGATTGCTTCAAGAGCGTTGAACAAAGGACTTGGAGCATTACATAAAGAAGGGAGCGCTCACTTGTAATGGATGTGACACATGTCACAAAGTCCATGATCAATTATCCTTAAAAGGTATTCGAAGTCCAAGTTCAACATGTGTGAGTGAAGCATAGTCAAAGACGTCCAAAGAGGGAGCGAAGCATAGTCAAAGAAGGAGTGAAGCACAACAAAAATATCTAAAGTGTAGCATGGAAGATAGGAAGAAGGAGCATTAAAGGCTCCTCCATTTTTGAAGGTCAAACCTTCAGTACCTATGTACCAACATTTAAGACCAACTACTCCAAGGAATCTCCATTGATTCAAGCACCTAAGGTACCACCTACATGTTATACTCAGCCATAGAAAGCATCGAACAGTGAGGAGATTTTGCATCTAAAAAGGTAAGGTCTAATCCCATTTATTATTGCTTTCATAGTTGGAGATATAAGGGTTATAAACTAAGGTTAAAACTTAGATTTTGAAAGCAAAAGGGGTAACTTATCTTATTAATTTAATATTTGCAATATTACTTAGGAGGAATAAGGAATTCAACTTGGATTAAATTATTTTGCAAATATTATTATCATTTTTCTAATTTTCCAAACTTGGGAGCCACAAGGATTACTCCATCAAATTTATTTTATTGGAAATTAGAAATAATCCAAGGGATATAAAAGAGGTTATTAGGGTTTCTATTAAGGTTGGATATATATATATTTTTACTTGTCTCAAATCTTCAAAAAGGGACAAAATAATTCCAACATCAAAACCTCTTCAAAAATTGAAAAAGTGCTTAGTTCAATTAGGAGTAATAAGGTGTTAAGAAGTTGATTTTTTATTCTTACAAAACTTGTACAAAATCAACCAAAATTGAACTATATTTTTACAAAAAGCACTATATCATACTTCAAAACATTAGGGAGTCATAAGGCATTCTACAAAACTTGATAACAATAATATTTGTCTAATATTATCAAGTTGGGAAGATATAAGCTTTCTTCAAAAACCTAAAATTAGGTGTTCATCACTAGGGAGATATAAGGTAGTCCACAAACCTAAGAATCTATAAAGGTTTTACAAACTCAAGCTTATATACTTCAATTAAGGAGCACATATCCTAAGACTAAGGAGCTATATAAAAATGTCTACTTCTACTAATGAGTGCTTCAGAAAGCAAAAATCCAATGCCATAAAACTTGGAATCATGAATCTTCTCATGAAATCAGAAGGAAGGTTAGATCTAGCTTCAAAAATAATCCATAGTGAAGCCTTAGAAGATAATTTTGATACTATGGAATGCTATCTTCAAACTCATCTCAATGAAGCAATTACCAATGGAAAAAGTGATATTGTACTATCCTTAGACTTTGCAAGCATATTATACATGGCATTGCTCACATATAAACACTACAAGGTAGAAAATGAAGAACAAAAAGGATTGATAGAATCACTCAAAAAGAAGTCAAAACTTGATGAATCATATCTAGAAAAGTTTTTTCAATCCTCATGTAGCATCAATACTTCCTATTCTACTAACTCAAAATCTTATCATGATGCCTTAAGTAGTTGTTTAGAAGCTTCTGTACAGACTAAATATAGGAAAGGAGAATCATCTTCACAAGAACCTGATAGTAGCTCAACCTCCTGTGAGAACACAAAAATCAGAATCAAAGGCAAAGCCAAGGAAGAAGAAGAAAACACAACAGAAGAGGAATCAGATCAAGACTACTCTGAACAAGCAGATAAAGGAGGAATACAATGCAAAGTCAACTAAAAGAAGAAGCTCCAACTACATCATATGAAGACACAGATTACCTGCTGAACCTGAATACAAAGAATGCAAAAGAAGATCAAGCAGAAGAAGATGAAGAAGATCCATATTGAAGACTAAAGTCTTCAATACCCAAATAATGTAATACAGGGGGTGTTGGAAATAGAGTCTATTCCATCATTTGGGTTATGTAAATGTATCCTCCAAGATACATACCTAGATTACTTTCTGTGCAAGTTATCTAGTTACTTCATGCAATGTAATAAATGCACAAGTGTCAATGTGCAAGTTGTACATGTGCAAGTTGTCCCTTGCACAACTAGATAGAGTGTTGGCCAAGTATCCTATTTTACCTATATAAGGATGGCCTCTTAGATAGATAGATATAGAGTCGGGGGACATAGTCAGATAGTGTAGCTTAGTGGATAGTGTAGTTTTGTGTGCCTCACCATTCATTGGTGATGGATACAATGTAGATCAGTAGCTTTGTTAATGGAGTGCTCATTTCCTCCATAGCTACATTGTAATATTTTATATGATTTATATTTACAACATACTTCAGTCATCTAGCAGATTTACTTTCTTTCATATTATTCTACATCTTGTGATTGTTATCTCCCAAGGCTCATTCATCAAAAGCTAACATGAACGATGAGCAATTCAAGAATTAGAATCTCAAAATAAATTTTTGGGGTCAAGGAGGAAATCTAAACCCTTATTTATAAGATGTTTGAAGGGCAAAATGGGTAGGAAAATGAATTTCATTGCGAGCAAAGGCTAACCCCAAAAAAACCAACAAGGAGAGGGGTTTTAGTGAGAAAAACCCCTAAAATTCCAAATTCACACCTTCTCATTACAAGGCATGAATCTGTTAAGTCAAATTTGTGTCCCTTATAGACCAGGTATGAATTTGGTAAAGCTAGGGAAACAAGGCCAAGGAGGGAGGGCAAAAGGGCCCCAAATTTACACTTAGAAAGTTTGGGTGGCTAGCTAGGGATCTAAAGAAGAAAAGACTCATTTTGACGAGTTAATTTTTTGTGTCTACAAGTTTTATGCTATTGTTGCATGATTTCTTGATACTTCACATTACTATTGCATGATTTTCTAATACTATTATGTGATTGTTATGTGATTTCTCAACATTTTGAGCAAACAAAAGCAAAAACAACAAGGCCATAGAAAATAAATTGGATACAATTTTTATTATTTATTTTGACATTTATAGAAAGCACAATACAATATGATGTTATATACATTAAGTATAACAATCAAATATGATATCATATAGACACCATCAATAGGAGGACTCAGATGATCATATATCAAACCTAGGTAGGCATGATTATATAAATTCAAATGAATGAAGTCTAAAAGACCCCACAAAGTAATATTTATCCAATTTTACACAAGTCTATGAAAGAAATGGGCTTAGAGTTATACCATGAATATGTGGCTAAGATCTATGAGTTGACCATAAAATCCTTTCGATAATAGTTTGATGTCATTTTAAACTTTATTTCCTTGTTTTCTTACTTTTGAGAAAGAAACAAAAATTTTATATGGATTTACTTGATTGGGTTTTATGGGTAATATTTTAGATGCATAATAAGTCTATTGTTGATGAGTGACTCTATGAGCTTGTGCATGAGGTGGACGTACAACTGATTATCTATACAAGTGACTAGAACTTGATAAGTAAATTTTTCCTAACATATTCATGCCTCTCCATGACACAAAATTGATAGTAAATTACACTCTCCAAAGGCTCATAGTGGGCTTAGACACACAATGTGGACCTCAAAAACTTGACCATATTTGCATAGATTCTCGAGGCTACTTGAATGCCTCCTTTACCCTTGTAAAGGAAACATTGAAATCACTAAAAGCCTTAGTAAAATCCCTTACAAAAAATAAAAAAACTCATAATACTACTTATATTGTATTTATGAGAGATGTGATTTAGGAGATTTAGACCCTCACTAAGTAAAATTATCAGATCTGGCTCATCCTAATGGAGGTCACACCCATGGTGAAGATGATACTACCACAAGGAAATTGAATGTGTGACCTCAACCTTGTGCTTGCCTCTTTATTTTTCTTGTTGAGCTTTCACTTGATTCATTATATAATTAAAGCTCAAGCCCGCAGTTTCACATAATGTAGCCCATTGTAAATCATTTAATGCATTTTTTTATTTAATAATATTAATGATATAAACATAAGAATAAGGATGAAATTAATTTATAGCTAGGAACCATGTCATGGGTATAGATATTGTAATAAGAATAATATTAAATTATGGGTGAGAACCATCTAGTGAACATAAATGATATTAACAAGGAAATATGCATGTTCCTTGTGAAAATAATGACATTAGTATGTCACTATAGAGATATGCTAAGGCATTCTTATAGTCCATCCCTATAGAGATATGCTAAGGTATGCCTAGGTAAAACTTTAGTGGGTCTAATGGTAAGACTTTGGAACTTTGAATAGGAGGTTCAATGTTCAAAGCCAATGGGAGGTAGAGTTGTACACCATACTTTGGTAGTCAAAGTTTGGTTGGATAAACCTGCATTGGGTAAATAACATCCTATACGAGGGTCATCTTATATGGCCTGTGGTCTCATGGATATTTAAAACTACTTTTTTTTTACCTCTATAGATAAAAATAAAAGTAAGGAATGTGCACATCCAAGTCTTTCAATAAAAATAATATTCAAAATTAAGTTAATTTTTATATAATAAATGCATTTTTCACATTTTACAAATATACTCATGAACTTAGTAATTGTAAAGTAACTATTAGTTTAATTGTTATATTGGATATTTATACTTGCAAAGACATGTGCGCGTACACCAAATAAAAAATCATATATATACTAATTGATAGATAGTTTACAATAAAATTAATCAAAATCATACTAAATGACATGGATTTAATAGGTTAAATTCCTCTATTTTCAAGGAGGAGATCCATGTTTTAATTTTGTCAAGTGATACATGCATAATTATCAAGTTGTTGTAATACCACTTTATGGTCATGATGTACTATAGGAACAACTATTTTAATCCCATAGACTCAATTAGAAATAATTAAATTATATTTATATATTATAATGGCAAATAATTGTTTGTAGTAAAATTAATTACATATTATTAAGATGAGTATCTAATTTAATAACATGTAGCATTAAAATAAGTATTTATGTTCAATAACATCTTATCTTTAACTTTTTAAATAAAAAAGACAAAGTTTGTTTTCTACCTTTGTAGATCAAAAACTTTCTAAATTATTATAATTTTTAATTTAGTTTAATTTTTAAACCAAGATATCACCTTTTATACAAGTGACTTATATAAAAGTTATAGTCTTGCCAAGGACAAATTATCATAGATAAACAAATGAGATTAAAATGAAAATATTTTTTTCTTTTTGGAAAAAAGTGGTTGTACTCGAGTCCTCCATCCTTGACAAATCACAACTCTCTCCTTTAGAGCTTGAGAGTTTACAAATAAATCCATTTCTCATCTCAAATGAGTTTCTATAGCTATATACCTACATCTTTTTTCATAAAAAGTTTGAATCATTGATTCTCATTTTCTAGATCTTCTTCATTTTTCTTGGTAAATACAAATATTCCAAAATTCAGTATCCTTCTTCTTGACATTTTTCTATAGTAGTCTTTGTAATACCAAAAATCCACCTCTACTGTCTACACATTGCATCTTAATAGAGTAATATTTCCAAAACTTTGCACTATCATAGTCCGCTCTACCAAATCTAGACTGTTAGTTTCCTTCCTGAAGCATAAATGCAACCATAAGAACTATAATAAATAGTTTATATATAGTGGTAGCACCATGATTTGATGCTACAATCAGAGGCAACGCGACTTGACTAGTTGTTAAAAATAAAAGGTAGTTACGGATTCCTCTATGTATCAAACAAAAGAAAATTATATGAAAACAAATTAATGTTATAAAATACAACAAATATTACTAGTGGAAAACATTAAAGTAAGTCTTAATAATTATCTGATTTAGACAATCAACTTTTTCTTATCAGCTTTAGCTAAACCTACTTTAACTTCATGATCATCTATTAAAACCCCTCTATTAGCTACCCTATCTTCACATTTGTTTGCTTCCCTTAATGTATGTGTAAGCCTGATTTTTTAAAACTTGGTAGCAAGGTCTTGTATTTTCATAATGATCTCTTGTATGTTCCATGGAGCCTTTGCTTTCCTCAAAATTGCATTTATTACTATTAGTGAATCACCTTCCATCTATACTTTGTTCTATTTCATTTGTTTGCATATTTTTAACCCTTCCAAAGCCACCCAATTTTTCATTATTTGTCTTAAATCCACTATTGAAAGTGTAATGTGACAAAATCTCTCTTCTATTATTTCTAATTATTCCTCCTACTACTATTCTTGGATTTCCTTTAAGGCTCCATCAAAATTCAATTTGACCAACTTCGTTTCCAATGTTTTCCACTTTATATTAGTTGCCTTCCTTTTGTTTCTCTTGTACCCAACACCATAACTCCATTTGATGACTTGACTCCATATGTCAAGGCTCTCTACTTCAATATTGGAGATTGAGTGAGTTGATAGGATTTTTTTAGACTCCTCTATGGCTAAATAAATCTTCCTTTTCATCATCTCTAAACTACTTTCCTTTCCTTTAATACTCTTCTATTCCTTTCCAAAAATATGGTCCAAAGTATTTTATCTTTTGATGTATCCTAGATTGTCTATTATGCCTCACTTTTAAAAGTGATATGCCATTACTTAAACCATTCTTTAATTTTTCCATTTATCACCATTTATTTACCAAACATATTAAGAATCCATTGCCATAGTTCCTATACTATTGATCAGTGTTCAAATAGATGGTTTATACTCTCCTTATTTTTACATATAACACAATATGAGGGACCATGTAAACCCATTTTTATTAGGTTATCCCAAGATAAAATTTTCCTATGACCTACTAGACTTTTGGAATGCTCTGGCTATCCCAAATATCTCTCCATATTCTTGTAGTGTTCCTATTTTGTTGTATCTTTACATCATATCTACTTCTTCTTGTGTATTCTTTTGAGTTATTCAAGTCCCAAATCAGCTTATCCTTGACTCCCCTCAAAATAATCACTATTGTTATATGAATGCTTAATTGCCTCTTAGCAATAATTTCCTATATACTTGTAAAAAATATTCTTTCTATTTGTATATTCCTTCTTGATCCTTGTATATAATGTTTGAAACCATATCACCATATTTGTCATAAAGTAATCTCATCCATGGTTTCAAAATTGAATCTAGATTGAGTGGATTTTTATCACACCAAGTATCCATCCAAATAGATTTTTTTCTTCAATTCCCACCACCCATCTTAAAAATTTAATCATTAGATCAATTAATTTTTAAAAATTATTCCATAGTGCAGAACCATCTGGTAGTGAGAATGTAGTAAAGATTAAGATTAGGTCATTGGGCTCAACGTACTTACAATAATTCTTGCTCATTGTCTTTGACTCCCTTTGTATAATCTTCAAATTACTTTTCCCCTTAGAGCTAAGTTTACCTCTATAAGAACTCTTAAACTAAGATCTCCTCTAGTTTTATCATCACATGCCTTACTCCATTTCATCAATGGAAATTTCCTTGTATCATATAACCATAACCATAAAAATGAATGCATAATATAGATTAAACTTTTTTCTACTAATTTTAGCATAATATACAAGGATATATAATATGTTGGAATGGCATGTAAGATTGTTTTAATTAGTTACACTCTTCCTGCTAATGATACCCATTTACCTTTCCATGCTAGTAGTTTATTAAACTTTACTAATAATTGGATTCCACAATTTTATCCTCATTATCCCCTCAAATAAGAGAATCTCTAGGTATCTTGTTGGCAAATTTTCCTCCCCCATTTGAAGTAACCTATATATCCCTATTTTGATTCTAACTAGTCTTGGGGATTGGATCTGGTCCCTGCACCCCAAGCATCATGACCACATGTAATGTAGTCTCATCGGGTGCATCCGATACCCATGCCTCGTGTGGAGCACCAGCCCTAGGAAGTTTGGAGAGCATGGGATGTGGGTCCTTCAGGTGACTTCTAGGTTTTTACCAAGGTTAGCTCCTTATTTGGATGTGATCTTTGGTTCTTTATTGTGTTTCTAAGCTAGCCTACTCTACTAGGATCTTGTCGAGGAAAAGGTTTAGGAGAAAAAGTAGTAAACGATTGAAAGTAAATGATAAGAAAAACCTAAGCTAAAGGGACAATGCACCAAAGATCTAAAACTCTCTACATCATGACTGAGTGAGTGGATACATGCATCATAGTTGACAATGCACAAGGAACATAGTCCCTCCAATCATGCACTAAGCCAAACACGGACATAATAAATAGGATAGAAAAAGTAATCACAACTTTTTATATATAGAATGGATGGATTACATACATGTCAAAGAAATAGGCCGGAAAATAATCAACCTATATGACACAAGGTTCAAGCTACACCATGATACAAAATATAATGAAAGAAAATCCCATACAAGACCAAATACTAGGCACACGTATGGCTAGATTTCAATCTTTTACAATGAGGAAGAAGGAGGTATTTGTAAGAAGCAAGGAAAATTTCCCCCAAAAACTTGTGCAGGGATTCAAAATTGCTCAGGCTAGTCAACATCAACAATGAATGATCTTTGAGGCCTTGGGGATCTACAACCATAAATTTTGTTGGCTAGTTGGCTTGATGGGTTTCTCGCCATTCCATCGAGCTTCTTTGTGCTAGAAATCCCTATGATTAGACCTCTAGGATTCTTCTTCATTAATACCTTAGGTTTAGTTTTACCCCTTGGGCTACCCTCTATATCACCGCTTTAAATGCTCTAACTATTGCTTGGGATACCATGTCCAGTTATGGGCTGCCAATACAAAAATTGGATCATCATCCCTTCTCTTGCTTTTGGTCGCTATGGGTTGGTCCAATGGTTTTGGTGGTGACCGTCACTTGGTCTCCTTCATGCTCTTGACATTTTTCTTTGATGAAGATATTTTCTAGTGCACTCCTTAGAGATTGTAATTGCTACCTTTGGTATTATTAGGGAAGATATCCCTTGTTAGAGGTCCATCCCTTGATATTTTACTGACATACCAATGATAATCAGGACTACAAAATTTTAAGCTCAAATGGGCATGTCTCTAGGTGTTCTTCTCTCTTATGCTCAACCACTCTCCCACTACGAGTTTTGAGGTGGATCTTGTAGGGCCAAAGAAACCTCAAAGTACAATATAAGATTCATAACTTGGAATCTTCAAGATGCTAGGTATTATTATCCTCTTATACCCTCTATCACTCTCCTACTATAGGTTTTAGGGTGGATCTTCTGGGGCCCAAGAAACCTCAAAGCACAACATAAGCTTCACAACTTGTAATCTCCAAGATGTTATGCTTTTGATCATTCTTTAAGATTCAAGCTCCTCCTAAAGGAGAGGGATATTTCCTTGCTTATTTCCTACTTGGTTACCTTAAGTCACCCCACTTTATTCTTCCATGTAACTAGGTTTGATTCCTGGGGGTTGTTGACTGGTGATGACTTGTGACCTCACTAGGGAACCATGAGCACCAAGAGATGTGAAAGGAAGCTAGGCAAGTGATCTTTCCCATTCAAGGAGGAGAGAGATCTATGAGCTCTATATTGGGTGGAGTCTTTCCATGAGTGGAGTCTCTTTGGCTATTACTAAAAGGGATGTAGGACTTTGGTTCATGGTAAAACTCAATTTAGCTACCACCAAAAAGGCTTGATGAATCATTATTATTTTGGTTTGGTGGGTCATCTAACGTTTGTGAAATGGGGAGCTTCAAATTCAAAATCTGTCAATGATGGAGGTTCCTCTTTGGTTGCACCTTGGATGGAATTTTGGTATTAACTACTTAGTAGGAGCTTTGGGTCTCTTCATTTTGGCTTTAGGTAAAATTTATGATCAAAATTGCCTTCTTCGATAGGATTTGCCCAATGTAGTGAATTTTCACTACAATTGGTGTATTTAGAAGGTATATGTTGGATTGTGTCCTATTAAAATTCTACCATGATGCTTTTTAATAATCCTTTAATATGTTATTCAAAGCTCTAGTCATGTTTTTCCTTGCCCTCCCAAAAAGGGTTGTATCATCTACAAATCATTGATGGGTGATATTGTCAATGTTCTTACTAGCCTTAAGTTCACTTATCAACCCATATTTGTATGCCTTCTTAAAGTTCCTTCGTAATAACTTTGCCATAATAATTAATAGATATGGTGATAGAGGATCTTTCTGTTTAAGACCCTTATTAGCTTTAAATGAATTTGTTACTAGCTTATTGACCAACACTAAATATGATATTGTAGAGACACAAGCTTTAATCTATCTAACCCATTTCATCCCAAATCCAAACTTTTCTAATACTACAAAAAAATATCATTTAACCCTATCATAGGCTTTATTCATATCAATTTTTAAGGTCATTTTTCTCTATTTTCTAGAAGTTGTTAAATGCATTACTTCATGAACTATTATAATACCATCCAAAATCTATTTCCCTTTCACAAATCCTCCTAGCTTATCTAAAATAATTTTATCTAACAATGGTCTTAATCGATTTATCATCACTTTGGAAATTATCTTATATGCCACATTACATAGTCTTATGAGCCTAAATGAATCAAACAATTATGCATTCATATTTTTTGGAATTAGGGTAAGATATATTGCATTTATTTTATAAGTTATGTACTATTTTATCCTAGATTGTTCCACTACCACCAATAAAGAATCATTCACTATTTCTCAGTTATGTTGATAGAATGTTGTAGAGAGACCATCCAGACCTGGGAATTTATCTTTATCAAAAGAGAAGAGCTAAATGAACTTCTTCCAAATTAATAGACTCCATTAGTTTGTTATTGCCTTCATCTATTATAATTGAAGGTACTTCTTGTAGTTGTTTGTCATGAAGAACTTCAGTCTTCTTTAATCTAGAATATTCTAGTAAAAAAGCCTTAACTCCTTTTTTATTTTGCTTTGGTCTTCAATATAAACCTCTTCTACTAATTCTATATGTTCACCTTTATCCTATTTCCATCATATGAAAAACATTTGTGTTTTATCTCCTTTTAACCAAGTTTGTTTCAATTTTAATATCCAAAATTTATCTTCCTTACTCAAAATATTATGATATTCACTAAGCAACTCCCTTTCCTTCAAGCTTGGATTATTGTGCTCACATTTTTGGAAATTTGAAAGTTCCTCTTTTAGTTTTTTCTTCTCAAAAATATTTTCAAAAGTGTTCTTATTCCATTATTTTAATCTAGATGTCATTGTTTTAATTTTTTTTAGAAGTGTATATAGTCCACCATTTCCTAAAGAATTTTATGCTTGTGCTATAATATCAACAAATTGAGGATGGTCTTCCCACACTTGCTCATATTTAAAATATGATATTTTTTGAATTCACTTACCACCATTTTAACTCTTATTGGCCAATGAATTAAACCAATCCTTGTCAAGGTATTAATTTTAGCACAAGTCCCTTCATCTAGCCAATTATTTGAGAGTATGAATCTATATAGTTTTTTTTCTATTAGGTTTTGGCATATCCTATTGTTATTTCATGTATATTTATCCTCTTAAAATTCAACCTCCCATAGATTATTTTTTAGAGTAAAATTTGAGGAATCTCTCATACTTTAAGTTATTTTTCCTATTCCTCCAATTTTTCTATCTAGATTGATTATGACATTAAAACCCCCTATGATCATGAATCATATTTCTTGGTCTTTACTTCTCATAAAGGCTTTAATCCAACTCTATGCTTCTGATCTACCTGATTGAGTTGTAGGTCCATAGACATTGATAAGGATAAAATAAATATTTTGAAAGTAGCATGTGACTAATGAGACTATCCAATGCCTAGTTTTATGAATGGTTTCATAGGAGGTTCTAACTAGATTTCAAAATGTTAGAATCCTCCTACTTGCTCTTTCTGAATCCATAACATCCCATACACATCTTGTTGATACTACTTTCATAGTTTTAGAAACTTCTTACTTTATCATTTTAGTTTATTGGATGCAAAGAATATCAGGTTTATTACTTAAATATAGGTCCTTGATACACCTTTAGTTTGAGGGGGTATAACACCCCTTATATTGAATGAGATGGAAATCACGTCTCATTAGGGGTTGTTGATCCCTCCTATGAATTACCAATATCATTTTTTTATTTGGTAAAGAGAAGTTTAACCAACTTAGATTGTGTTCTTTTCTCTATGTTTGATTTTGCTTCCTTGGCTCTTGCTTGATAATTTGAAGATTTTCCTCTTTTTACCTTGCTAGTATCAAAAGTAGATCTTATTATTCTATTTCTCAATAGTCATTCATAAATTTCATTTTTATTATATTTATCCTCTCTTGGATCTAATTAGGAAGATTTTGACTTATCCTACTCATTTTCTGGTATTTCCTTATTAATGGTAGAGATATTGACATCTAACACTGCATTTCCTCAACCAATTTCCTTATGGTACTTCAAGAGAGTCTTTAGAATATAATGAGGTACACTCCTTATATTTAGTAGGAATGTTCATCCCTAAATCAAGATTATGCTAAGGTTGTAGGGTTTGGCCCGTTGGTCAAAGTGCACCTTTGGGAGGGTGGAGACCACAGTTTGAATCCCTTAAGCCTCATAGAATCGGAGGGCGTGTCACGCCAGCACCACCAACTACATTAAAAAGTTTACTTGGCACAACTGGAGGTTATAGTGGCAGCAAGGAGTAGGATTTAAACCAAAAAAGAGGTGATAAAAAATGTAATGAGTTACAAATTTCTCTGGTATACGCAAAAAAAAATCGAGATCATACTAATTAGATGGTTCCTTGTTAATGTTTTGATCCTATTGTACCTTATATTTCAAGCTTTTATATATATATATTTTTTTTATAGGATAAGGCCTCAAAATAATTGGTATATCTTCCAATATCCTTGCTTACTGGTCTCCACTATTTATTTACTATTATCTTTCTAGACCTATTTTTTTAAAGTTGAAAATAATTCTCATCAATATCCATTTGTATTTTTCTCTTGTGGTTTTCTACATATGTTATTGCTAGACTCTTCTTAGGACATGATCTCCCAATATGTCCCATATCATAACATCTTATACATTTGAAATATATGTTTTCATTATCCATAACTTACCCCCTTACTTCTGAATGATTGAATCCAGTAAAGGTTTATTAATATCAATCTTGACCAATATTCAGGAATAAATAGCCAAGAATCCATTTTTTGTAGTTTCTAAAACCTCAAGGAATTCTACCATAGTGTTGCCTATTTTATTGAATATATCCATAACCTAGAATTCAATGGGTAACCCATACATTTTGACCCATATTGGTGCTAGGGATAGATTTATGTTTTCAGATGCAAAGCCTTCATACTAGTGGATAAGGAAGGGTCTTGCTCTTCCCATAAACCAAGGACCCCATTTTAGAATTCTATCTCTTTCATCCTTAGAATAGAAAATTCTAGGAAGAAACCTTTAAAAATAAAGGATAGATGCACTCCTAAAGACTTCCATCTCCTATCAATCCATTTTTTCTAAGTCAAAGCCCTTGGTGAGGATCCATTAAATTTACCAATGACTACCTTATCTTTGAGCAATGAGGATCACTACTCTATGAGGTCCTCCCTAACCTCCTCTACTACTATGGATGATTCTAATAATTTAGTTGTAAATCAATGCATAGGAAGGAAACTATAATTTTATATCTACTAAAATTTACCAGTATCCTATAAATATTATATTATTTAAAAATAAACCTACAATAAACTACATGCAAAACTTCTAATATAATGAAGGGATAAATGAAAATTAGCTAAAAAATTATATGCCCAAATAGAATGCCTTACCTCGTTGATGCCCGAACCCTCCATCATCCAAAACTTGGTTGATAGATATCTATAATTTTGTTTCCCATGACTTGAAAAATCATCATTACCCTTATTTTGGATAGTTGAATTCACAAGGATGTATCCCCCTCAATACTACTCATATTCCTTCATATAATTACACATTTTAAAGCTCTTCAATTTTGCATAAATTGGTTCAAGAATCATATGAATTGGACAACCCTTTCATAAAGATATGGCTTCTAAAAGATGAGATATTTTTTAGAAAAAAATTGTCCTTATGTTGCCCTTGCTCCAGATGGTTGTCTTCACATAGTTGTATCTCCCTCGATACTACTTGGATTCTTTCATATGATCACTCATTTCAAATCTCTTCAAACTTTACACAAAATAGTCTAAGAATCATCTGAACAAGACTACTCTATGCAAAGATATGGTTGTTGAAAGATGAGTTGTTTTTGGGAAGAAATTGCCCTAGCTCTACCAATTCATAATTTCTCTAATGAATGGTCCCTTTAATTGATTCTTAATAAAGTATCCTTCAGCATTTTTTTAATGAAAAATATATATTTAAGATGATTAAAATTTAATTTATAATTAAGTTATGTAGCTTTTTACTTACATGTGTAATTTTATCTTAGACAAAGACATAATTTCATCAAATGACATAAGCTTTAATGGAAATAAGGAATTTTAAAACAAACACTTTTGTGAAGCAATATACTCATAATTATTAAATACTAAATATACTACGTTATTTCTTTTCTTTTTTTGGTTACATAGATGAATTGGTTACAATCACAATTTTTGGTAGCTGACAGCGGAGCTGGCAGGGTTCAAACTATCAGTGAAGGCTTCCAACACACCCATTGTCTCATTAATGGTAACCCGACATGAGATGGGGACCGTCGGACACACAGGGTTTGTACTATCTTTGTCAGTCTGGTGCAATACATGGTATGAAGGGGGACTGTTGAACAAGCAAGAAATAGATCACCGTCATCAGTCAGGTGCAACACGCAGAGGAGTCAGATCGAGCTATTGGCTATGCATGGGTACGTCCGTGGGATTGGAACCTAGGTATGTGGTTTCTTAAAATACACTAATAACATAGTGGTAACATGGTCATGATTTAGCCAAGAAGACCTTGGTTCAATGGTTAAGACATATGGGTGACATAGCCCACACCAAGGTTCAAATCCCAACAACACCAAAAGGGCTATATAACTCAATGTAACTAGTTGATGTGACCTATTGTACTAAGGTAAAGGTAACCCTTTCAATGTTAGATCATAGTTTCAAACTTCATAAAAAAATCATTATTGTATATTCTCCTCTGTATTATGTTACACTAATTGTCGAAAAGTTTATAGTTAAAATTTTATGTTATCCCACTACTTTAACAACTTCTACGGTATTATTTTCCTATAGAATTTCATGTAAGAAACAATATATGTACTTGCAAATGTATGTTGATCCTTGTGAGTGAAATTAACAAAATATTTATTTTCTTTTCCTTATTTGTAGTCTGTTACCAACATGTGGTATTAGATCATCAATATTCCAGAGTCAAGCGAATAAATATTTTTTTTTAATGCATACTATGAAGAAGGTTGTTAAGGAATTATGGATAGGTGTTTTGCTTTGAGAAGCAATTTAGATTATATATAAAGTGATTAATGTTTCTGGAAGATTTCACAGAGACAAGAGACCAAGAAAAATGTGTTGCTTCATTTATGTTGTCCAAGAGAGGAAATTTGATACATGATGTTATTTGAAAGTATTTAAAATTTAATTTCTTGAAAAAAAATGATCCTTTTATTATCAAGAGTCGTCTAATAGAATATGGAAAAGCTATACTGCATATTATCGCCTAATAGAAGACGAAGACACTATACTGCATATTGCATACTAGTTAATTATCTGAAGTAGAAATGTTCATAAAAGAACATTATATTCAATTAGTTGAGTGGAAGTGTTTGTAGAACGTGTAACCCTAAGAGAGAATGAACAATTTTTGTGTTGAGTGGAAGCATTCGTAGAACATGTAATATTGAGTAGGAATTTTATATAATCTTGTGAAGGAAGTGTTTACAAAATATCATTTTAAGTGAAAATGAGTAATTTCTAGCACAAGATCCAATTTGGTCGTCGACTTATGTGAGCATGAGATCAATTTTTTGAATGCACCTATGAGTGCACCTATAAGCAAGAGAAGTCAATACAATCTGAAAGTGCATAAAGTGCACTTGTAAGCAGCAAAAGAGTATATTCACATTCAAATCACCTATGAACAATCAAAATAAAAAATAATAATAAAAAAGCTAAGGCTTTCCTAGGTTCAATTTTCTTAAAAAAAAAATTGAAAGTATATTTTTTACTTTTCAAAAATTAAAATATTTTTTCTATAATTGAAAATATTTAAAAACTATAGAACAATATACTGAAAGAAAATCTTCTTGATTTGAGATTTTAAAGACCATACTTGCATTTAAAGATTAAATAGGGAGTTATAAGGAATATTCAAAGTGACTACTAAACTATTTCTCTCATAATCACAACAATTAAGAGGTATTCCATGGAAGAATAAAATAAGAACCAACCTTATAGTAGAGATACTATGGGATATTGTGTCAAGAGATGAAATACATATTGAAGAACCAAATGCACAAATAGACTAGATGAAAATATTATAGGACATCATAATCATATTATTAGGAATGACAGATGAAATACAATCTCATATTAGTGATGTAAATACATAAAAAAAAGTTTTGGGATATCCTATGCACTATTTTTGAAGGTAGAAATCAAGCAGTTGTTCATCATTTACAATCCCAACTATATACATTACAAATGCAAGACAATGAAAGTCTAGAACACTTTCTTCAAAAGATCTCATAATTAAAGATAAAATTGAATATCTTGGAAGAAAGAATTGATGATAATTTGTTAGTATCAATTGTACTATATGCTGTACTTGATTATCGCCTAATAGAAGATGAAGATGCTATACTGCATATTGCATACTAGTTAATTGTCTGAAGTAGAAATGTTCATAAAAGAACATTGTATTCAATTAGTTGAGTGGAAGTGTTTGTAGAACGTGTAACCCTAAGAGAGAATGAATAATTTTTGTGTTGAGTGGAAGCATTCGTAGAACATGTAATCTTGAGTAGGAAGTGTTCTGTAATCTTGTGAAGGAAGTGTTTACAAAATATCATTTTAAGTGAAAATGAGTAATTTCTAGCACAAGATCCAATTTAGTCGTAAGCTTATGTGAGTATAAGATCAATTTTTTGAATGCACCTATAAGCAAGAGAAGTCAATACAATCTGAAAGAGCATAAAGTTCACTTGTAAGCAACAAAATAGTATATTCACATTCAAATCACCTATGAACATTCAAAATAAAAATAATAATTGTAGACACCAAAATCTAGCCACTTGTCATCCATCCATAGCTTCCCGCCACATTTACCCATTATTTATATATATATATATATATATATATATATATATTATATATATTTATATATATATATATAATATATATATATATATATTTTTTTATATATATTTAAATAATAATATTTTATATATTTTATTTATATATATTTAATAAATATATGTATATTTATATGAATTAATCCCAGCCATCCATCATGATTTAATCCCAGCCATTCACCCACCTTAATCCATGCCACATACCCAGATTTAATCTCCACCCTCCATCACGTTTTAATCTTGACCACACAAATTGTGTCGTTGAAACCCTAATGTGCCCTAGGAGAGATTATAAAGAGGAGTCATTTTGATGACTCAACCCCTAAGTTTTCTCTTAAGTTATTAAGTTCCTAAGTCCTCAAGCATCCAAGCTCCTCATCCATTCATCCTCCATCACTCTGTCATCTTCGCATCCATCGTCGCCCACCTTGCACGAACCAGATCTACTTCTACAGATTCTGTTCCAATTCCCCAGCCTCTTGGTCTCTTCCTTGAGCACCTCTGGTTACCTTCTACCATCATCGAGCACCTCTGGGTACCTTCTTCCATCATCGAGTGCCTCTAGGTACCTCCTACCATCATCGAGCACCCATGAGCATTCACAACCCTAGTTCTACAATCTAGCAATCCCTCAAGTGTCGCTAGGGCATCTACGCACCAAATTCTACAACAAATGAAGAACAAAGAACAACAAATTAATGTGACAAGGTAATTTATTTATTGCAAGTATTTTTATTCTTTAGATCTATTTATAGCTTCATTTATGCAACTAGGGTTAGTAATTTTCTTATTGAGGGCCTCACATAGTGGAGCCCTCATAGATATTATTGAACTTTTATTGTTGTTTATTATTTGTAGGTTTAGAGATCAAGTTCATTGGAAGCTACTAAAGCACTTGAGTGGTCTAACCTATGGATATCTAAAGCCCACTCACCTTACTATTGAGATCAAGTCGAGCGTGAAGACACCACCCTTATTTGTTAGCTAGGGTTTTAAAGAACCCTAGCATATTGAAATCATTGTATTGGATAATAAAGCATTGTAAACCCCTATTTGGGGTACACTTGGTTGTAATATCAGAGATCCACCCGAAAATAAGAATAAAATTTTATTTTTGTGCAATCATTTATGTTTATTCTGCTTTATTTATTCATTTATTTAAGTATATTGTTTGGTGTTGTTCGATTTTACATCTACAAATGGTGATCATGGTGGGACCCACAATGGGTTCTTTATGCTAATTATATTATCATTAATTCACTACTTTTTGTCTTCTATATTGCAAGTTTTTCAAAAAAATAGGTCACAAATTTCGTAGAACCATTTTTAGAGTTGTAAAAGTTGTAGAAGGTGTGCAGATGCCTTACGATGCTCATGGGACATTCAAGAAGTGCCTAGGTGCATTTCACAGAGAAGAGGAACAATACATAGGCTTATCTATAAGTCTACCTTAAAACCCTAACTTCTCTATTTTACGTATTTTCATGTTTTTATAGATTTATGACTAAAAAGAACATCATTAATAATATATTAAAAACAAACATTTTAATATACATTTCTAGGCATTAGAATAATTCTTTGCATTCATATTCAATCATAAATTTCACATTTCCATTTAAAGGTTTCACTATTTTCTGGTGTGCTAATTGCATTTTATTTTCATATGAATGATTAATTGCATAAAATAGTTTGCATTCTAGGGTTA
Source organism: Wollemia nobilis (assembly GCA_028583015.1). Classification (NCBI taxonomy): domain Eukaryota; kingdom Viridiplantae; phylum Streptophyta; class Pinopsida; order Araucariales; family Araucariaceae; genus Wollemia; species Wollemia nobilis. The sequence continues at coordinate 935,992 of JAQPPZ010017170.1, forward strand.
GGAATTTCTCCTTTTGCTAGTCTAAGTAGGAACAACATTAGAATAATTGAAAGTACCCCCACATTTGGTGATTCAAGGTGGAAGAGTAGATGAACCCTCCTCTATTTAGAGAGCGGTCTTAAGCGGTGTACTCTACTTCTTTTGGGAAAATTAATATTTCTTGTGTTGGCTTCTAATTTAGACTAGTGAAATCAATTATTTCTGACATTGTATGTACACCATAACAAACTAAAAATATTAAAAGGAATCACACACACATATTTCATTTTTAATAGTAATGTGTTGGATTTCATCACCAACCATTGCTTGAGATCTGGTGATGGTGGGTTTCATCTCCATCCACCAATCTCTACCCCTAGACACCATAGGTTACCCTCGAGCAAACTTGCTAGATTTCATCACCAGTAAGAATCTCATTGTCCATCCTAGCCATAGTGTTCACCCATTTTAATTTAGATTAGTGCATTGAAACACACAAAACCAAAAAAAGAAACATTAACACGAGATAATCAAAGAACCAGGTAAGACACATTTTGTTGCATAAACATAGGATTGGATTGCCTATTTGATTTTGTGAGTTTTTCATTCCGCATTTTATTTTCAGCATATTTTATATTTGGTTCATTAGTTTATGGTATTAACAAGAAATCAAGCTAAAATAATGAATCAAATATCCACCAATCAAACCACTTCAGCAATGGAGTGTTCATCATCACCTTCCACCACCACTTCCATGATCAATCCCCCTAGTGTGATACAGGTAAGTCATTCAGATTTATTTGTAGGTCCCTCACACACTATGTCATCCACATCATTTCATATGGCCATGCCCCAAATAGAATCATCATCACCAACCATTGACCATCACATCACCCACATAGACATGGCACAAGTGGAAGCTCTTATGAAATCCACTAACTATATCTTAGAGTCAGTCCCCAACTCACCTAGACATGATCCTTCTTTACAGTAGGAACTTATCTCCTCCCAACCTTCAAGCTTTACCCAGGTGTACAATAACCCTCTTTTTGAGGTATCTATTGCACCTTCCCAACATTTTTCCATACCCCAATCATCATGTGCTCAAAGCACATCCATCCCATCCTCATATACCTCAGTCTATGGTAACCCCTTGTATGAAGCACATGTTAATGTTGCTTCACAAGTGCCCACATCCATACCATCTAGTGTCTCCCATCAAGTTGCAATTCCTATTGCAACTTACCCCCACCTACCTCATCAATCCCATCCACATCCATTCCATCAACCACTGATATGGAAATACATGAGACATGGGAACATCTCAACAAATTGCTTAAGAAGTGATAAACGCTCAACAACAAGTTTAGGTGAACCCTAAGCCTCAACCTATTTCCACTCAACCCATATTCATTAGCCAAAGTCCATCTTGGGTACCACAATATTCTATGGTTTCCATTCCAACACCACCACCAACCCATACCCATTCTATTCCCATTGGCCAACCTATCCAAAGCCCTCATACATCATCTCCATATCTTCATTCACAATCATTCCTTCATCAACCACATCATCATCAACATCAATCCACTCTACCAAGTCATCATCACCTCATTACACCTCAACATCTTTCCACCTCACCATCACAAAATCATCAAGTGATTCAAGGTTTCCACATTCCTAGGGAGGACCCTCGAATCCAAGCTATGCAACAATAGATTGATAGTTTGATGCAACATACTCCTAGCATGATAAACCAGAAGCCTACCCTACGTCAACTAATCAATCAACCAATTCATCCTTTGATACCATCACCGCCATATCCATAAATTTCACAATACCAAAGTTTGATAAATTTAAAGGGATGAAGAACCCTAAAGAGCATGTGAGCTCATTTGTTCATTCTTGTTTTAGAATTCAAAGCAATGATGCTCTAATGCTTAGAACCTTCCCTCAAACATTAGGGGGAGATGTTATAGAATGGTATAACCATTTTCCCAATCATAGTATTTATACTTTTGAGCAATTGGTTGACCAATTTCTTGAAATATTCTCCCTCAATATAAGAAAGAAAGTCTCATTATCCGATATCTATGATCTAAAATAATATGATGATGAGTCTGTCTATGACTTTGGTAACCGTTGGAGGGTCGTTATCACCAAATTGCCATTTGCCCTACCAATGGAAGAGTTGACCCGATTGTTCGCTAAGAGTTGCTTAAAACCCATCTCTTGGTTATTGCAATTACAACAACATAGATCATTTGATGAAGCTCTTGCCCAGGCTAGCACAATTGAGGAGATAAAAATCCAAGGAGTGCTTAAGCCTAAGAAGAAAGAATGGCAAAACAAGGGCCAATATAAAGGAAATTATTCTAGCCAATCAAAATCCAATCAGGCCAATCCGACCAATTCCAATCAAGTAAATCAAGTGGTCATGAGCCAGCCAGTAATGGCTCAACAACAACCCATGCAACAACAACCATGACAAATTGAATATCATGTGGTTCCCTCAACTACTCAATCAAGTCAAAACATAGTGCTAATTATGGACAACCGACCACATCGATAATCTATTTGACAACCCCATCAATATACCCCATTGGCTGAATCTTATACCTCCATTTTCCATAGGTTATATGACACAAATCAACTTCCCTTGCCTGAGGTCAGACCTGATGATCCCGCTAAACATGGTAAACACTATAGGGAGCATTTATTTTATCCTTATCATAGATAGAATGGGCATGACATTAATAACTACCATCAATTCAAAGATAGAATACAAGACCTTATTGAGTTAGGAGCTATCAAACTTGATAGTCCTCTAGCTCAACAAAATCAAAATCTTGGGATCTTTCAAACACCACTTCCTCATCATGAGGAAGCACAACCAACAATAGGAGGGTCAAATACCAAGATTCCTCCTAATCAGGTTAATCATATTCAATAATACCAAGGTTTTATGGGTGCTATTCATGTAGTAACCCGAGGTCAACAACAACACTCCAATCAACAAAATGCTCAACAATAGTCTAGTCATCCACCCATACCTCCACAGGCAAGTGTGTCTCAACCTACCACATCATCATATCCCATCCAATTTTTTCCAATCCATCTCAACCCATTCATATTCCAAGTCATCCCATCAATCATCCATCTAGGCCAATCATCTCATTGAGTAGCCGATTAACCACAAGCTTAAAAATAGCTTCAACCAAACTATCCATATATGAGCTAATCCAACAATATCCTCCACATCATGAAGCATTAATGGATATTCTAAAATCCATTGAACTTCAATCTCAAGATGCTAATGCTTTTAACAATTTTATGGGGAATATTCAAACATGTATGGAGCCTTCCATTACTTTCTATGATTTTGAAATCAAACCAATATCATCAGAATCAGTGGATCCTCCATTACATATCATGGCTCAAATTGATAGGAAGCCTTTCAAAAGAGTTTTAATTGATACCGACTCCTCCATAAACATCATCACCACATCTACCCTTCAACATCTCAAGCTTCCACTAGATCACATCACCAAATCCTCATTCACCTTGAAAGCATTTAACGATGCTCTCTATTCCATAGTTGGCACTATTATTTTACCCATCGAAGTGGGGGTCAAAATATTGCATACTATGTTCCACATCTTGGAAGGGTCCATGGCATATAATGTACTCCTTGGATGACCTTGGATGAGGGAAATGAGATGTGTCCCTTCCATATTACATCAATGCTTGAAATACATACATGAGGGACAAGTACATTGCATACCAATGGATGTTGAACCATTTAAGTATTGCAATTTTATCTCAAACCCCTATGAGTCCATGTTACCTTCCACTCATCTATTCCTCACTTCATCAACCACCCCATCCATATCATCATCTAAAGCCCCTATTCCTGAGGAGCTTCCAATCACCAATTCTCATCAAGCATCCACTTCCATACCCCCATATTCATCACCATTGACTACATGCACATGTGGTCAAACTCAATCAACATTAGCCACATCATCAACATCATCTTCCACCACTCCTTCCACATCATTGCCAATTCAACAATCCACTCAACCAAATCCATCTTCATCCACATCAACCAATGTCTCACAAGTCAAAATGATGGATTGTGAGATACCATCAACCAACCATGAGTCAGTTCCATCCACATCCAATCCATCCACATCATCCCAAGTCGAGGTCCACCTCACTAATCCTGGTATTGGTGAATATGTGGTCCAAGATATCATAGTCACACCACTCAACATTCAAAGTGCTAAGGACTACGGTCACCCACGTGACCCACCCTTATCTATAGGAGTGGTATATAACATGGGTTCAGTGCCTAATAGCATTAATTTTATGTATGGGGGACTTGATTCATCATCCAATCTAGTTACCCCAGATGAACCCAAATCACCCACACCGACCAATATACAACATATGTCAGGTTTTCCATCCCGATATTTCCACATTGTTAATTGGCAAGGACATGGCCTAGGATGACATGAATAGGGAATGCATGAGATTATCGATGTTTCATATCGAGAAATGCATGACCATTCAGGTTTAGGTTATCATCCACTTTCATCCACCTCTTCTCTTGAACAAGCTTTTCAAAGTTTAAATTTAAATTCAGGAGAAGATATCCATCTCATAGATGACTCCAAAGATGAAATCTATGAATAATTTGACCTCATGTCAATTATTTTTAATGAATCTGAAGAGGAATCAGACCCCATCATTCCACACACTAAACAGGATGAGTTTTACCTCAGAACATTCCCCATCCATCAACCCATATTTCACTTGCTTCTTCCACAAGAGCGAGTCGACCCAACCGGTGAACCACCACCTCCATTTCATTAATCCATATCATCAACCATTTTATTTGTAATATATGTACATAAAAAAAAATATAAAAAAAAAAAAAAAAAAAAAAAAAAAAAAAAAAAAAAAAAAAAAAAATATTTTGCATGTACATTGCATTTATTTGTGTTGCTTGTTATTATCCAAGTTTAACAGAGTTCTAGCATCAATTCTAGCCAAAAGGATCCACTTCCATTTCACTTTGCCACTCATCCATTTTCCTTTAAGTCAACATGAATCCTATTGACTTATTCACCCCACTCCATAATCCATACGATTTGGCAAAGCCAATTCCTATTGACATGAGTCTTATTGATATGGATCAGATTTCCTCACCACCATCCTTTTTGAGTTTGTCCTATCCGAGGAATTATTAAGGGCTTCAACCAACTACATTCCTCCATCACCTCCACCTTCACCTTCACCTTCAGATCCTAAGGTTTTCCAGGTAGACATAGATGAGGATAAGTCAGAAGAGTTTGATGACCTCATAGATGACATTCATCTAATCCCAACTCCCCATCAACTTGAGGAAGGTTCTCACATGTCTATTGAAGATACTATCGATGTGAACCTTAGTTCAGATGTAGACAATCCCCAAATTATCAAACTTGGCAAAAGCTTATCCAAAGATGAACAAGAGCAATTAATTGCTCTCCTCAAGAGGAAGAAGGGAATTTTTGCATGGTCCTATAAAGACATGCCTAGTCTTGACTCTAATTTGGTTGTCCATAATCTCACCTTAAACTCTGATGCTAAGTCGATCAAACAAAAACTTAGAAGGATGCATCCTACCATTGCCCTCTTGGTCAAAGAAGAGCTTCAAAAGCTATTAGATGTGGGTTTCATTGTACCCATTGATTATCCTGAGTGGCTCTCAAACATGGTACCCATTCGCAAGCCTAACGGGTGATACACGTTTGCACTAATTTTTGAGATCTTAACAAAGCGTGTCCTAAGGATGATTTTCCTCTTCCAAACATTGATACTCTTGTTGACACCTACACTAGCCATGAAATGCTTTCTCTCATGGATGATTTTTTAGGATACAACCAAATTCGAATAAATCTTGATGACCAACACAAAACAACATTCACTACACCTTGGGGGACTTTTTGTTACAAGGTGATGCCCTTTGGCCTTAAAAATGTAGGTGCCACTTATCAACGTGCCATGACATACATATTCCATGATTACATGCATAAGATCATCGAATATTATGTGGATGATCTCTTGGAAAAATCTAAAACTCGACAAGAGCACATTGGTGTATTGGAAAAAGTCTTTGATCGACTTCTAGAGCATAATGTAAGGTTGAACCCCAAGAAATGTGTCTTTGGTGTTACCTCTAGAAAACTACTAGGGTTCATTATCTCCAAAAGAGGCATTGAGGTGGACCCAAACAAATTCAAGGCCATCATGGAGATGCCTCCCCCAACAAATTTAAAGGAATTGCATAGTTTACAAGGAAATATTCAATCAATCCATCATTTCATTGTGCAAATTTCTGACAAATGTAGGCCATTCAATCACCTACTACAAAAGGGGTGCCATTTTCATGGATAGATGAATGTCAAAAAGCCTTTGATGATATTAAGCAATACCTAGCTTCTCCACCAGTCTTAGCTCCTCCTCATCTGGGGTCCCCTTCCATCTTTATGTTTCAACAATGGACTTTGCATTAGGGACAATGCTTGCACAAAAGAATGAAAACAATCGAGAGCAAGTTATCTATTACATTAGTCAAACATTGGTAAGCTATGAAACCAGATACGCTTACATGGAAAAATTGTGCTTAGCAGTGGTTTTTGCCACTAAGAAACTTAGACATTACATGCTTAGTCACACCACATATGTCATAGCTAGAGAAAATCCTCTACATTATATGATGTCTCGCACTTATAATAACACTCATACCGCTAAATGGATAATGCTTCTCACTAAATTTGATCTTGAGTTCATAAGCCAAAAATCCATTAAAGGTCAAGTCATAGCCGATCAACTTGTGGAAGCTCCACTACCTAGTGATCATCCTTTGATTATTGAGCTCCCAGATGATTCGGTATTCACTATCACTGAACAAGAAGAAGATGTCATTCTAGAGGAAGACATCGATATCACACTATTCTTTGATGGTTCTAAGTGAAAAAGGTCAAGGTGCTGGAGTCATGTTTCATACACCCTAGGGGGTGCCTATCCCCTTATCATTCAAACTAGACTTCCAATGCACAAACAACAATGCAGAGTATGAAGCCTTAATCTTAGGTCTTCAAGAAGCTATAGCTATGGGCATTAAGCGTATTAGGATATTTGGTGATTCTCAACTTGTTGTCAAATAGGTAACCAGAGAATACCAATGCAAAGAGCCTACCATTAAGCTTTACCATGAAGTAGCAATGAAATTGCTCTCTAAGTTTGATTGGTATGAAATTGATAGTTTGCCATGTTCGACTAATAGATTTGTAGATGTGATGGCCTCTCTTGGATCATTGATTCCAAAGGATACCTTAGGAGAGGTACAACCCCTTATAATTACAATGATCTCTAAATCTACAATTATTCATGTTGAATCTAAGGATGAAAAGGATGTTTGCTTTATCCATTTGGAGTCATGTGAGCCTTGGTCAAGCCAAATAATAGCCTTTCTCAAGTTTGGAACACTCCCATCAGATATGTCATGGACTGCTAAATGCACTTTCAAGCAAAAGGTAGCTCATTTTACTCTCTTGGGGGACGTGTTGTATAGACGTGGTTATGATGGAATCCTCCTTCATTATCTCGAGTCTAATGAGGCACAAAGAGCCATAGTTGAAGCTCATGATGGTACTTGTGGTGGTCATTTTAGTGGAATGGCCATTGCAAAGTGTATTCTATGCATGGGTTATTATTGGCCCACAATGGAATGAGATTGTTGCACATATGTCAAACATTGTAAGCAATGTCAAGAACATGCTAATTTAACTCATGTGCCATCACAAGCATTACAACCTATTCAAAGCCTTTGGCCCTTTTCACAATGGGGTCTAGATTTAATTGGAAAAATATCACCTTCTTCCTTGGGACAACATACATTCATCATCACAACCACAGAATACTTCACAAAGTGGGTTGAGGTAATTCCTCTAACCAATACGACAAGACCTAGAATTGTGGAGTTTATACTTCATCATATCATTTGTCATTTTGGTATTCCCTCAAAAATCATCTCTGATAATGGTAAGTCTTTCAAGAACAAGGATGTTCGAGCACTTTGCGAGAAATATAATATCCAACATAGTTTCTCGACTCCTTATTACCCACAAGAAAATGGATAAGTTGAGGCTACCAATAAGACCTTAATTGCTATTCTCAAGAAACTTGTTAAAGAAAATCATAGAGATTGGCATACACAAATTCCCTTGGCATTATGGGCTTATCGAACAAGCATCCACATGCCTACTAGGGCAACACCATTTTCATTGGTCTATGGAGCCGAAGCAATCATACCTCTTGAGCTTGAGATCCCCTCATTATAAATTTCATTGCAAGAATTCATAGATGATGACACTGCTAGACAAGCACGTCTTGACCAACTCACACTTCTTGATGAAAGGTGAGTCAATGCTTTAGAGCATTTATGAGTATATCAAGACCACCTAAAATATGCTTACAATGCCAAAGTTCATCTACATGAATTCCAAGTAGGAGATCTTGTTCTTAAAGAGAATCAACAAAATACCAATGCATTATCGCATCTTCATGATAAATTCATGGCTAATTGGTTAGGTCCATACATTGTTACTCAAAAAGTGGGTAAAGGTACTTATAGGCTTGCCAGTCTAGAGGGAGTTGAAGAGCCCGAACCACTTAATGTTATACACTTGAGAGCATTCTATGCATAATGTGATTTATATATATATATATATACATGGCTATTACACAAAAACAACATTGCATTTGCATACATATCATTTCACATATTTCATTTCATACATTTCATTTCACACATTTCATTTACACATTTCATTTCATACATTGCATTCCATACATTTCATTTCATATTAGGGATCATTTATTCAGTTCAGATATTAATTGGTCAAATAAAGTCATGTTGCCTTAATCAGGGGCACCTTCAAATCCATTTCATTACACCATTCCATAAAGCCAAATTATCATTAGCAAAGTCACATGTCCATAATTCCTAGGTGTTTTCGGTCACTCAACCACTCCTAGTGTTTTAAGCAAACCATAAATACATGTCGAGTTTTCTTTAGGACCAAGACACAATTTTCACTAAGAAAATCTTGAGTTCTGGGAATTGACTCCAAAACATTCTTGAACCAAACACAATTTCACATCTTAAAAACATCTTGTGTCAAAGAGGGATAACACCATACTTGGTTTGAACCTCGAAGTGAAAAGGGTAGTCCTTGCTTGTCCCATCATGCAACATAGTCCACAAAAATAGTGGTTTTCACCACTATCACAATTTCAAAATAAAAGAAAGAGTAGGAAAACAAAAACTCTAAATATTTTACATCACACACCATTGATCCTCAAGTTGTAAGGATAGTACTACATTTCCATTTAGACGGTTAGGTAGTCATCCCCAAAGCCTAAAGATCAAATCCTTGGACTATGGAGCTAGTCTCCATCAGAGCTATAGATGCTTGACTAGTAGTGGAGTATGCTCATGCATGGTGACACGTCTCTTTTAAAGAGACCTCTAACTGCACATAAGGACAAGCTAGCTTCTTGGTCTCATCCATAACAGGTCACACCCAATTTACTCAAGATGAGTTAATGAACTCACTTGCACACACATTGGTTCTTGATTACCTCGAGTCATTACCATGCTCATGATTCGATAAATGAATTCACTGCACACACATTTGGTCTTAGAGAAATTAGGTAGTATTTAGTGAGTTTGTTTGATACCACTAGTATGTCTGAGTCTCTACAAAATAGTCAGTTTTCCATATCAACATCCATATCTTCTTCCATATCAACATCCATATCTTCTTCCATATCAACATCCATGTCATTTCATGAGTCTTTTCACCCCACCTACCACCAAGTTTGGTGCCCTAATTAAACAACAATGCTAAAACATGGCCAAGAAAAATCTAAACTATGAATGATCATTAGAACATTTGCATTCATCCATAACTTGCATTAATCATCCATATACATATGCATTACCACTTGCATTAATCATCCATATACACATGCATCCACACAAAACATAACATAAAATATATATATATATATATATATATATATCGCATGTACAATGAAAGCCCAAAGGCTATATACAATGGAGCACCAAGGCTCATATACAAAAAGTGCATCTAAGCACTAAGCTAATGCCTATGAGAGGACCCCTATGACCCTGAAGGAGCCCTAGACCTAGAACTATGCCTAGACTCACTAGGCCTAGCCAACCCGGATATGGATGAGGAGGGTGGTTCTAGAAGCCCAATATCATGCTCCATCAACCGATCCTCCAATACCTAAATATATCCATCCCAAGCCCAAAGGTGATGTACATCATATCTCTACCTATGATGCCCCTCTAGAAGCTCTACCTAGAGCCTCATGATCCTATCCTCACCTCCACCTACTATCGATTGTACCTCTAGATCCATCTACAACCAAGCTATATCTACCTCTAGAACCACCTCCCTATCCCATAACTAAGCTATATCTATATCCCGAGCTACTATCATAGCATCTCGCTCTACCACCAGCTGCTCCAACCTCACCTGATCATCCTCACTCCAACTAGGAGGCCCATCTAAAATATCCTCCCTATCCTCCATGTTCCCTCCATCTCCCCCAAGCTCACCCCTATATTCTCCTAGTCCACCTCCTTTAACTACTAGCTCGAAGGTGCCTCCAATGCTTAGGAGCCTCATGAGCATCCTTAACCTCATCCCCATCACCATCCCCATCCACTACTAAACTCGATACCCATGGTGGTTGAGTCACAAACCATGCATCATACTCCTTCATAGTCCCTACATCATCCAAATCAGGGAGATCCATCTCCTCATCATCCTCAAGTGTGGCCCTCCATGCCTCAACACATGGTAGACCTATCTCATCTGATGATGCCTATAGAGTACTGGCTCCTCAAGAACCCCCTACCTCAATCCAAACTATCCACAAAACCCATGAGAACTGGATCAACTCCACCTCCTTTATATGCCTCACAACCACCCATCTAGCCTATCGCACCCATCATAGATGCTCTCCATCACCTATCCACATGGCACCTCACCATGGTCTCCATATCACCTAAGCCACTATCAATCCAACCCATAAATCCCTATACCACTAACTCATCCAAATAGGATGACTCGGCTGTACCTCCTCTACCATGGGCCACCTCATCGCATAGGGCTACTCCCTATCCCATCCCTTAGCTGGTAAACCCATAGGTCGAGCCACACTAAAGTGCTCCCAACCCCAACATTGCAGTAGCAAACTACAACCTAGTCCCTAGTGCTTTTACCTCCTCACCTCATATAGCTCCTAGTACAACTACACCAATAAAGTAGGAGCCCATGCATACACCTAAGGTGTAGTGATCATATCACACACCAACCCGATAAGGTTCCATGGGAACCGATAACTAGTACTATTTAAGGCCACTATGTTGGCCAACACGAACATCACCAAAGTAGGTAGGGCATCCAAATTCTTGTCCACATACATGGACAAGTAAGTAATCCCTCCACTAATCACCTCCACACTCTCCCATCCATCCCCAAACATGTGGCTCAACTCATACTTCTTGTCATGTCCAACCTCGACATGCAAGCCCTCCACTAGATAACTTGAGGATGTGGTATACATCCTCAAGTGTCACAGTCACCTCACCAATAGGGAGCTAAAATATCCCCCTATCTAGATCCCATATCTCTACCAAGGCAGAGAGATACCCCTCATCCACCCTCACCACATCTATCTTGGCTACCCCAACCAACCCAACTAGCCTCCAACCAATCCCACTCATCCTCCTATACCTTCCTCACCCCAGGGATGAGAGGTGAGAACCGATGTCGAGCCTCCAAAATATTCAACTACAACACAACACAAAGCATTAATGTCACATACATTACATTATTTAAAAAAAAGAAAAAAAATTGCACAAAAAAAAAGAGAGTCAAAAGCACTTACCTTGGCAAAGCACACCTGCTCCCACATCCACTCCCTCTACTACCATAGCTTCCACATCTCACCAACCACTCACTTCACTCCACTCCCTCAGACGTAACTTTAAAATTTCATGGATGCACAAATGAGCTTGATTTCCTCTCTACAAGTCTTTTATAGCTATTTTAGGTGCACTAAAATGCCCATGGGTGCTTCCTAGTGCATTGAGGTGCCTCCCTACATTTGGAAAAGCACCAAACTCTGGGGAGTTTGCGCAAGCAATAAGCTCATGTTTGGTGTCAATATTGACAAAAAGAACAAACTGATCCAAAAAGGTAGCTTACCTCCACCAAATCATTCCAAATTGCATCCATACATCAAAATCATCATAATATCATGTTTTGTGAAAACCAAAATTGATTTGGAGTCATAATTTTTGCTTGCAACCAAAAGTCATAAAATCACATTACAAGTTACAAAATGCTCCAAAATGGTCCAAATTTTCACAAAATGACCATTTTCATCATTCTCATCCTCAATTCCATCATTGCACTCATTAACACATCATATTCCAATCATTACATTCATACATTTGCCAAGTTCACAAATTTCAAGTGAACCTCGTATCTAGTGGTCTATTCTATCTCCTTGGCGATTGCAATGACTTGCATCCATGCAATTCGATAAGATGGATAAATCACCATAAGGACACTTGGCCATCTTCATCATCTAATATCTCATTAATCAAAAACAAAATCAATTTTGGTACTTCACCTTTCGAGTGAAACTATGCCAAGACCAATTTGCTCTCAAGTTGTCATTGATGGCCTAGTTCATGGGGCTTGAAACATGGACAAAATTATAACTCATCATTCCTTTTCATGACAGTCATCATGGTGACTAGCCTTAGCTAGGGTGATTGGTTCTAATCATAGGAATTATCTGATAGTCACTAGTTGGCCCTCTAAAGTTGACTCTTTTTCTTGCATTTTCATCACATTGCATATCAATGATGTCGAAAGGCACATTCTTCAACAGCATGGAATCACCCCAAACTTGGGGCAACCACATTTGAATTTGATTTTCCCACAATGGGATACATCTTACATGATCATGGCATCTACACTTGGCAAAAACCCCTTTCTCTATTAGGGCAAAAATAGAATCAATCACTTGCATATTTCAACAACCCCCTTCCACCATTGGGGCAAAAATGACATCACATTTACATCATTCATATCATCCACAATTACACCATGCATTTCACACAATCATATGCACACATCTATCAATTGGCTCATGAGATGCATCCATCACTCATTCACCAATTGAGGGGGTAAGCTACATAATCAAAATTCTTTTATCTCCAAGTTCATATTTGCATTTCAACAAGAAAAAGTTGCTTCTGCATCAGGCCAAACTAGGTGTCTTGTATTTTTGCACCATATTGTGTTTCATGCAACATGGTACAAAAAGGGGCATCTGTAGACACCAAAATCTAGCCACTTGTCATCCATCCATAGTTTCCCACCACATTTACCCATTATTTATATATATTTTTTAATATATATTTAAATAATAATATTTTATATATTTTATTTATATATATTTAATAAATATATGTATATTTATATGAATTAATCCTAGCCATCCATCATGATTTAATCCCAGCCATTCACCCACCTTAATCCATGCCACATACCCAGATTTAATCTCCACCCTCCATCACATTTTAATCTTGACCACACAAATTGTGTCATTGAAACCCTAATGTGCCCTAGGAGAGATTATAAAGAGGAGTCATTTTGATGACTCAACCCCTAATTTCCTTTCTAATTTTCTAAGTCTTGAGTTCCCTAAGTTTTCCCTAAGTCCTCAAGCATCCAAGCCTCCTCACCATTTCCATCTTCCATCACTTATCATCACTTTCACATCCATCATCACCCACCTCGCACAAACCAGATCTACTTCTATAGATTCTATTTCAATTCCTCCAGCACCTCGTCTTCCACCATCACCGAGCACCTCTAGGTACCTTCCTTCCATCATCGAGCACCTCTTGGAACCTTCTTCCATCATCGAGCACCTCTGGGTACCTCCTACCATCATCGAGCATCCATAGGCATTCACAACCCTAGTTCTACAGTCTAGCAATCCCTCAAGTGTCGCTAGGGCATCTGCACACCAAATCTTACAACAATGATGAAGAACAGAGATCAAAGAATTAGTGTGACAAGGTAATTTATTTATTGCAAGTATTTTTATTCTTTAGATCTATTTATAGCTTCATTTCTGCAACTAGGGTTAGTAATTTTCTTATTGAGGGCCTCACATAGTGGAGCCCTCATAGATATTATTGACTTTTTATTGTTGTTTGTTGTTTGTAGGTTTAGGGATCAAGTTCATTGGAAGCTATTGAAGCACTTGAGTGGTCTAGCCTATGGATATCTGAAGCCCACTCACCTTACTATTGAGATCAAGTCGAGCGTGAAGACACCACCCTTATTTGTTAGCTAGGGTTTCGGAGAACCCTAGCATATTGAAATCATTGTATTGGATAATAAAGCATTGTAAACCCCTATTTGGGGTACATTTGGTTGTAATATCAGAGATCCACCCAGTAATAAGAATAAAATTTTATTTTTGTGCAATCATCTGTGTTTATTCTGCTTTATTTGTTCATTTATTTAAGTTTATTGTTTGGTGTTGTTCGATTTCGCATCTACAATAATAAAAGAGCTAAGGCTTTCCTAGGTTCAATTTTCTTAAAGTATTTTTCAAAAGTATATTTTTTACTTTTCAAAAATTAAATTTTTTTTTCTATAATTGAAAATATTAAAAACTATAGAACAATATATTGAAATAAAATCTTCTTGAGTTGAGATTTGAAAGACCATACTTGCATTTAAATATTAAATAGGGAGTTATAAGGAAATATTCAAAATGACTACTAAACTATTTCTCTCATAATCACAACAATTAAGAGGCATTCCATGGAAGAATAAAATAAGAACCATCCTTATAGTAGAGAGACTATGTGATATTGTGTCAAGAGATGAAATACATCTTGAAGAACCAACTGCACAAATAGACTATGATGAAAAATATCACATGACATCATTAATCATATTGTTAGAAATGATAGATAAAATTATATTAGTGATGTAAATACATCGAAAAAGTTTTGGGATATCCTATGCACTATTTTTGAATGTAGAAATCAAACAATTTTTCATCATTTACAATCCCAACTATATACATTACAAATGCAAGACAATGAAAGTCTAGAACACTTTCTTCAAAAGATTTCATAATTTAAGGTAAAATTAAATACTTTGGAAGAAAGAATTTATGATAATTTGTTAGTATCAATTGTACTACATGCTCTACTTGATTATCGCCTAACAGAAGACGAAGAAGCTATACTACATATTGCATACTAGTTAATTGTCTGAAGTAGAAATGTTCATAAAAGAACATTGTATTCAATTAGTTGAGTGGAAGTGTTTGTAGAACGTGTAACCCTAAGAGAGAATGAACAATTTTTGTGTTGAGTGGAAGCATTCGTAGAACGTGTAATATTGAGTAGGAAGTGTTCACAAAACATATAATCTTGTGAAGGAAGTGTTTACAAAATATCATTTTAAGTTAAAAATGAGTAATTTCTAGCACAAGATCCAATTTGGTTGTAAGCTTATGTGTTCATGAGATCAATTTTTTGAATGCACCTATGAGTGCACCTATAAGCAAGAGAATTCAATACAATCTGAAAGTGCATAAAGTGCACTTGTAAGCAGCAAAAGAGTATATTCACATTCAAATCACCTATGAACAATCAAAATAAAAAATAATAATAATAAAAGAGCTAAGGCTTTCCTAGGTTCAATTTTCTTAAAAAAAAACTGAAAGTATATTTTTTACTTTTCAAAAATTAAAATATTTTTTCTATAATTGAAAATATTTAAAACTATAGAACAATATATTGAAAGAAAATCTTCTTGAGTTGAGATTTGAAATACCATACTTGTATTTAAATATTAAATAGGGAGTTATAAGGAAATATTCAAAATGACTACTAAACTATTTCTCTCCTAATCACAACAATTAAGAGGCATTCCATGGAAGAATAAAATGAGAACTATCCTTGTAGTAGAGAGACTATGGGATATTGTATCAAGAGATGAAATACATCTTGAAGAACCAACTGCACAAATAGACTATGATGAAAAATATCATAGGACATGATTAATCATATTATTAGGAATAACAGATGAAATACAATCTCATATTAGTGATGTAAATACATCAAAAAAATCTTTGGATATCCTATGCACTATTTTTGAAGGTAGAAATCAAGAAATTGTTCATCATTTACAATCCCAAATATATACATTAAAAATGCAAGACAATGAAAGTCTAGAACACTTTCTTCAAAAGATCTCATAATTAAAGGTAAAATTAAATACCTTGGAAGAAAGAATTGATGATAATTTGTTAGTATCAATTGTACTACATGCTCTACTTGATTCATATAGAATATTGGTAACTTCTTTACAAGTTTCTAATCGTAGAGTATCATTTGAAGAGCTAATAAATATCCTACAACAACATGAGTTGGAAATTTAATTAAGAGATGATTCTTCAAACAATGCTTTAATTTCTATAAAAAGATACCAAAGAAATATTGGGCTCCTACTAATTCATATCCATATCCTTCACAAAACTAATTTAACAACCCAAACTAATTTAACAACCCACCAAACCAACCCAAGAGAGAGATTTTGTTTTGCAAGGTTTACCAAGATTCCTAGTAATTTACTTTTCAACATTCACGAGGCTTACCACATTTTTGGTTTAATATCCTTGTAGATGACACTCAAGTGGACAGGAGTGGTCAACTTCTCATAGTTGTGGGGTTCACCTTACTAAACCTCACCATTTAGAAGGATGCTAAAGTGGTCCTCCCATCGTTCCTATACCCTCACCGGTATAGGATAATTTGACCACAGTGTAGGGATTATCTTTAAGGCACATACCACTTAAATGGAAATGTCTTTTCCCTAGCCTTTTCATAAGTTCTATATAGGTTAATATGGTGTAAAGCCTTGGTGCTTAGCTACTTCACCTATGTGGGCTAATAAGGTCATTGTCACGTGCCTAGAAATGAGCATGGCCACTTGGAAGCTCACTTCAAGGTACCACCATAGCTGACTTGAAATTGATTCTTGATAGTTATAAGACACTCGATCCTCATTGTTCAAGGTGTATCAATAACTAGAATCTGCTATTGCATCACCGTAACTCCTTCTAGACTCATGAGTACCTAGCTATTACATAATCACAACTCCTTCTAGGACTCACACCTACCTAGTTATTACATACAACAACTCCACCTTGGATTGGGTTATTATCTAACTCTAGGTCAAAAAGGTTCTAGATCCATACCCGAGAACCCCCTTTCCAAAAGCTTATGTAGAACAAAAGATATTATATATCTTGAAATAATAATTTAAAGTGCTATAACAAAAACAACTTTCTCAATATAACATAATTCTAACTCTAAGATCTAAATAGATCATTGCTTCACATACAATCCACTATAATGATAACCCATGAAATCTCTCTCTAGATTGAATCTAAGCAAGATGAAGATATCCAACATATCACTAGCAAATACCTTCTTATCAAAACTAGAAATTCAAGCTCAAATAGATTCTAGAGCCTATGAAATAATTCTTTCGCTTCTTTCAAAAATATAATATTTTTAAATGAGTTCAAAGCTATCCAAATCTTATTTTACATCAAAGTCATCTTCTCATATGACATAGAGATTCTCAATCCCTTTTGATTTTCAAAAAAAAAAACCAAATTTTTACATAGCAAGTTTATGTTCACATAGCATCTTTTCATGCCCAAGCATATTAGAGCAAGTCCACCCAAGTGGCCTCTGCACCATCTTCTTTCCATGATCGATCTCATAAAAGGAGTCGCCCATGGATTTTAAGAAAACTTAGGGATCAAGATAGCTCTTGATGCAATGCAATTTAATATGCTCTATGTAAAAATGCAACAACCATGCACAAATACATTTCATACAAATAATGAGAGAATCTCATACTTCTCTCTATAATGAATTTCTTATCTACCCAAGCCTTAGAAATTCATTATAATAAAACTCTTCAAGCCATCCCATACTCTTTTAAATACAATATGCCAAGCAACTCAAAGTAAAGAATGCTTGCTTATAAAATCTTTATTTTCTATTTACAAATTCATGCATTTTCCAATAAATAAAATTTCATCCAAAACTATTAATTTCCTTATAATATTGAAAGGAAGCAAATATTTTACTAAAAGCTTATTGATTTCCATTCACTAAGTTATACAATTAACCAATGCTTATTCAAAGGAGGCTCTAAATTAAATCATTCAGCCTTCAAATTTAATCAAGCCATAAAGAAAGAAACCCACACCTTAGAGGCTCAAAAGGCAAACAATAATAACTATACTAGCAAGGCAATTACATACCATCCATAACTATACAATACATATCATGCTAGAAACTCGGGACACCCATAAGGCAACAAGTTAGACATACATAGACAACAATATAAACATCCAAAATGTAGCCAATCCAAAGCGCACATAGGCAACAACATGGATGTCTAACAAGGCAGCCAACCAAGGATCACACAGGCAACAACCTAGATGCCCAAAAGGTAACAAAATCGAGGTGCACATAGGCAATAACATAAATGTCCAACAAGGTAGCAAACATATATGCACACAGGCACCACATAGACATCCAAAAAGGCAATTAACCGAGGTGCACATAGACAATAACATAGACATCCAACATGGCAACCAACCAAGGTGCACATAGAAAATAACATAGACATCCAATAAGGCAACCAAATGAGGTACACATAGGTAATAACATAGATGTCCAACAAGGCAACCAACCGAGGTGCACAAGCAATAGTATAGATATCCAATAAGGCAGCTAACCAAGGCACACACAGGAAACCCTGAGAACATAGAGGATACAAGAACAACAAACCGAAAAGGGGTGTTAACTTTAAACCAATGAAGGTTTACTCTCGAAAACAAGGATTCAGTTTGCTTAGACCAAAAGCAAGGCATCAAAGCAATAGAAACCAACAACCCAAAAATCAAATACATCCATTATGCAAATAACACAAGCATTTATATGTATTTAATTTTAGAAAATAATGCAATAGCACATAGTTTTCAAGATACACCTTTACGCTGCGCTCTATAAGGGTTACCTTGATCTAAGCTACTTCATCCTCACTTGCCTAGCTTTCCTTTTTGCCCTCCTCCTCCAACACCTTTTGCTAACCTTTAAATCCTCTCTCCTTTGGATCTCAAATAAGATTTCCTTTAACCCAAGCCAAATCTTCCAGCCTTCATGCAATACATTACTCCATAAGATAACATTTTCACTCAAGATACATTGATGCAATATTTTCCATTTGTCATATATTCCAAGCATAATATTATTTAAATTCAAGTCATGCACTCATGGTTAATTTAATTAATCACTCATTAATAATTATCAAAGCAAGGCTTAATCATTAGTATTCTAATGTTCTTTGGATTAATAGCTTAATAAATCCTTTCTTATTAATCCCTTTTTGAAAAGCTACTAACATTAGAAAAAGAACAATTATCCATCAATTGGATACTATCGAGTGCTAATATCAACCACTAGCATCGATATCAAACAACAAACAAAGGCTCTTGCCAAGCCAGATAAAGCCATCAAGAATCAAGCATTTCAATACTATACCCATTTTTCCTTGACTTGGTGGTTCTTTAACTATAATCAGTGTTATTGTCTACCTACTAAGGAGGACTCCCTTGTGATAGCAACTTCTTCACCCAATGGGTGTTCAAATAGCATATATGCAAACACATCTACATGAAGGGCATTATCTTACCCTTGAGTTGTCGATGAACAAGTCATCACCATCATTTCTCATATTTTTCTCTCAACTTCGATGGTTGTCCCATATCAATCTATTAATGAGAGTACCTGGTCTTGCATCGAAAGAGTTCATCAGTAGTACCATGTTATCTCTCTCTCTCTCTCTCTCTATATATATACATATGTATATACATATATATATATATATATACCATGTTATCTCTCTCTCTCTATCTATCTATATATATACATATGTATAGATATACATATGTATATATATAGATAGATAGAGAGAGAGAGATAACATGGTTATATATATATATATATGTATATGTATATGTATATATATAGAGAGAGAGAGATAACATGAATATATATATATATATATATATATATATATATATATATATATATATATATATATATATATATATATATATATGTATGTACATACATGTATGTTATATATATATATATATGTATGTACATACATATATATACATATGTATGTATATACATATATATAATACATATGTACGTATATATATGTATATACATATATATACTATATATGTATATATATAGTATATACATATATATATATATATAACATACATGTATGTACATATATATATATATATATATATATATATATATATAACATATATGTATATTATATATATATATATATATATATATATATATATATATATATATATATATATATATATATATATATATATGTATGTACATACATGTATGTTATATATATATATATATATATATATATATATATATGTATATACATATATATACATATGTATGTATATACATATATATAATACATATGTACGTATATATATGTATATACATATATATACTATATATGTATATATATAGTATATACATATATGTATATATAGTATATACATATATGTATATACTATATATATACATATATAGTATATATATGTATATACATATATAGTATATATATGTATATACATATATATACGTACATATGTATTATATATATGTATATACATACATATGTACATACATATGTATATACAATATATGTATATATATAGTATATATATACATATATATACATATGTATGTATATACATATGTATTATATATATGTATATGTATATACATATATATAATACATATGTATATACATATGTATTATATATATGTATATACATATACATATATATAATACATATGTATATACATACATATATATGTATATATATGTATATACATATATATATATATATATATTTCAAGTAAAGCATAAAATGCAATACCAACAAATTTTGATAACATGGAAATAAGAACATGCATTAGATATCCACACATCTATACATAATTTTGTATCAAAATCAAGTTCTACCAAGGAGGGTTGTTACATACTACCCCCTTGGACTAAACACAATCATTTGTATTTCCTGTAATTAAGCATATATAAATGTTTTGTTCAAATAAATATGGAAATTGTTTTCTCGTTTCTTCAACATCTTCCCATGTTGCATAGTTTTTAGAATATTAATCCCATTGGATCTTACATTGATTGAGGGTTTGTTTCCTCAAAACTTTGGAATGAAACCCTAGAATCTTCATCGGTCTCACCTCAATGGCTGAGGGATCTTCCATCTATAATTTAGAAACATTCCAAATATGATTAGGATCAACAACATATTTCCTAAGCAGGGATATGTGGAAAGTATCATGGATCTTTGATAGGTTGGGCGATAAGGTGAGCCTATAGGCTATTGGACTAATCTTATCAATGATCTCAAAAGGCCCAACATAGCAAGGATCCAAATTAGTTGACTTGATGGCACTTTTCATGGGTCTTACTCTTAAGAAAACTATCTCCCATAGAGAATTCTTTGGGTGATATTTTCATATCAACATAGCTCTTCTGGTGATCAGCCACTTTCTTGAGCTTAAGTTGGATCGCTCTAAGTTGTTCCTCCATATCTTTGAGAGTGTTCAGTCAAATCAACACTCGATCTTTCAGATTGTACCATGATAGAAGTGTTATGCATCTTCTACCATATAAGGCTTAAAACAAAACCATTCCCAGGGATGCATGGTATCTATTATTATATGTAAATTCAACTAGATGCAAAAAGTCTTCCCACTTAGACTTTTGATCCATGTAGTACATGTGAAGCATGTCCTCTAAAACTTGGTTTACCCTCTCCATTTGACCATCTATTTTTGGATGATATGCAAAACTAGCCTTCAACTTAGTGTCCATTGCATAGTGAAGAGACTGCAAAATTTTGATGTGAAACTGGAATCCCTGTTTGATATGATCACTTTAGGAAACCCATATAACCTAAACATTTCCTTAGCAAACTCGTTTGCGATTACCGATATATCATTTTTGATGTTCCTTGGTATAAAATATGCCACCTTGGTCAAATTGTCGACCACCACAATAATTGCATCATGTTGGTACCTAGTCTTAGGTAAACCCACAATAAAATCCATAGATATTACCTGTCATTTCTATGTAGGTATATCATGTGGGTACAATTTTCCTATTGGGTGTCAATGTTCTACCTTAATTTTTTGGTACTCTAAACATCTTGTAATAAAACTAGTGATATCCTACTTCATTCCTGCCTAATAGAAGTTTTTTTTCATGTTTTTCCTCATTTTTTACCGTCCTGGATGTGCATGATATGGAGAATTATGCACCTTTTGCATAATCATTCTCCTTAATTCATTAGTTTGGGGTATGACCACCTTATCCTTGAAGCATAAAAGCCCATCCTTTATGTTGAAATCCTTATTTTCCTTAGGATTCGTTTCACTCTTAGCCCACATTTCCATGCAATATTGATCCTATAGTTGTATTTCTTTGAATTTGTCCATCAAGCCTATATGACTCTGGGTTAGTATTGTTATGTACCTTCTCCTACTTAAGGCATCTGCAATATTATTCTCTTTACCTTTGATATATTCAATACCAAAGTTGTATTTGTCAACCCAGGTCATCCCTCCCAGGGAGTGGTTGTTTGCAGATGATCTCCTAGGGGGAGATCCTTCTCCACTATCTGCACCCCTCCCGGCCGGCTAGGGTTTCCTTGGTTGTTTTTTCGGACTGGTGCTTCCCAGGGATCCCTGTTTGGTTGGGGATCCCTTCCCTTTTTCCCTCAGGCTTCCCTCTGGGGTTTTTTGCAGGTTATTCGCGTGGATCTGGTCCCCTACGTTTCTCGGTGCGGCGGAGGTGACGATTTAGGGTTTGGACAGCTTCCCCCTTTTTCTTGTGAATCCTCGACGGGCTCTGTGCTTGGACAGGATTCTTGGTCCCTGCTACTGGGATCCTCTTTTGTTTTCCCAGGGCTGGTTCCTTGTGGTGCAACTCTCTGGTCACTTCCTGATGGGCTGGATCCTCTTTGTGCTGGATGTCGGCTTCATGCAGGATGGCTCTCGCTGAACTGAATGTTTTCCCGGTGGGCGGGATGGTTTCTCCACAGGGCGAGATCCGCCAAATCCGTCGGTTTTCCTGCGAGGCGGGATCCTTTCTTTTCTGTTGGTTTCCCGGATGGCGGGATTTTCCTATTGTTTTCGCTAGGCGGGACTGTTTGTGGTGGTTTTGACTGCTTTTCGCGAGGCGGGATTTAATTGTAACAATTTTTCTATGCTTCCTGCTGGGCGAGATCTTCTCGATGGTGGTTTTTGGTTACTCCCCGTTGGGCGGGATCTCCAAAACTACTTTCTTTCTTATTTGTTTGTTTCCCGCTAAGAGGGATTGTTTCATGCTTACTGTTATCGCTGGGCGGGATTTGCATTTTGGTGTTCAGTTTCAAGGGATTGATGCCCTAGGCCCATTGCTTATATAATCAGGTTTTGGGATCCTTGTTAAAACCCGCTATAAATACAAACACTTATAACTATCAAAAAAAAAAATACCAAAGTTGTATTTTGCTAAGAACTCTATCTGTATTCTTTATCTTGCATTTAGCATAGGTTTGGACCTCAAACTTTAATGGTATTTTCTTAGCTCAAATGGTTTGCCCAACAAATAGTGTCTCCAAACTTTTAGTGCATGCATAATTGCTACCAATTGTAGGTCATGTGTAGCATAATTTAACTCATGTTTCTTGAGTTTTATAGACTCATATACTATTATAGGCTTTTCCTAAGACAACACCTTACCCAAACCTCTAGGGAAGAATCTGTGCACACTGTAAAATTTCAAGAGGATCTGGTAGCTTAAGAATTTGTTCCATAGCTTTTTTTTCAGGGTTTCAACGGCGATCTCACATTTCTCTAACCATTTGAAATATTTTCCCTTTTTTTGAAGGTTGGTGATAGAGTAGGCAATTTTGAATAGTCCCTCACAAAACGCCTATACTAACTTGTGAGTCCCATTAAGCTTCTCACTTTAGACACATTTATCGATGCAGACCAACTCAAAATAGCCTCAATCTTCTTAGGGTCTATAATAATTCCTTTGTCGAGATGATATGTCCCAAATACTGGACTTGTGAGGTATAAAAACTCACATTTAGACAAATTTTCATATAGTTGGTTTTTCCTCAACACCTCTAACACTAACCTTAAATGTTGGTCATGTTCCTCTTTGGTGCAAGAATATATCAAGATATCATCTAAAAATACCAAAACAAACCAATCTAGATTTTTTTAAACATGTTGTTCATCATATTCATAAATGTTGTTGGTGCATTTGTCAAACTAAAAGGTAATACTTATGAACTCATAGTGTCCATATATATTCTTAAAGGCTGCTTTGTGGGTATCCTCCTTTCGAATCCTCAACTAATGATATCCAAATCTTAGATCAATTTTTGAAAATATAGTAGCATCCTTTAACTAATCAAAGAAGTCATAAATCCTTGGCAAAGAATGCCTATTCTTGATGGTTACCTTATTCAACATCCTATAATCTATGCATAACTTGAAAGAATCATCTTTATTTTTCATAAATAATATCGGTTGACCCCAAGGTGACACACTAGGTTTGATTAGACCCCTTTCCAACAAATTCTAAAGTTGCACATTCAATTCTTGTAACTCAATTGGAGTAATCTTGTATGGTGTCATTGCAATGGGTTCAACCTTTAGCATTAGTTCAATAAAGTCAAACTCACATCAAGGTGGTAGATCTATGAGATCTTCTAGAAATACATCCCTTAATTCATGCAAGATGCAATGTTTTCTAAATGTTTCCTCATCCCCTTTATCATCTATCTTGCCATTTATCTTGACCACATATAACATACCACCTCTTTTAATGGCTTTCTTCAACTGCATGGTTGATAATAGGTGAGGTCAAAAATACCCTTGCCTACTTTGAACTCTTACTTTGTTCTTATCCTTATCGGTGTAGTCCATCCATCTTTCTTGGAAGTTGCTTAAGGCTTCATGAGCTTTCAAACAATCCATACCTAGGATAATATCAAAAGCATGAAGTGGTACTATATAAGTGCCATATAGTGGATTTTTTTGGTAGGGTTATCTCAGTAGTAGGCAAACATTGATCCACTAAGTAGGTTTGTCAAGAGCCATACTCGACATTCCACTCTTTTTCCAAAAATCCAAGCCTTTTCAGCATATCCCCAATAATACTAATGGAAATAAAACTATCTATAGCCCCACTATATATTATAACTTGAACATCCTTATCAAAGAACTTACCATTCAATAGCATAGGGGTTGCTTGTCCATCCGAATTATGTTTCCCTATAACGACATAGATTTGATGTAGCTATTACTTGTCTTGGTTACTTGATTATGGACTTTGGGGATACTCATTAGCATAATGAGGGCCTCCACATATAAAGCAACCTACCTTAGGTGCTTGAGATCTTTCTTGCCTTTTCTCCCTTGTTCCCCATTTTTGCATTGAATCCTTATGCTTTTGAGGTTGAGGGTTGGAATTGTCCTTTTTTTTTTAATTTCTTCTTATTTTGCCCTTGATTTCCATTGTTTTTGTTACTAAACTTTGGATTCCCTTTACTCTCCTTATTTTGATCCTTATCCCATTTCATAAACCCTGCACTCTTTCTTTTTCTAAGTTCCTACATTTTTACTTCTTTCAACCCTGAATAGTTGAAGAAAGACATTTTGGTTTGGAGATTAGTCTCTTCTTGTTTGGCCAAATCATAAGCCTCTTGTAGAGTTTTAGGTTTGAGTAGATTAATTACTATCCTAATCTTAGGGTCTACCCCTAAAATAAACTTATGCACCTTTAGTTTCTCATTGTTCTCATACTCTAGAACATACTTCAAAAGTTTCACATATCTTTGAAAATATACTTCTATTGATAGTGAACCTTATTGAAGTGTAGATAATTCCTCAAACTTCTCTACATAAAAGTAATCAGAATGAAATATTTTTTTAAAAGCCCCAATGAAACTATCCCACTTAAGATTCATGGCTTGGATATTTTTGCCTATTTTGAATGTGTTCCACCATTCTAGGGCTGCATCTTGAAGATGAAGGGTAGCCCACACAGTATGAGTTTTAGAGGAGTAGCCTTTCATAGAAAAGAAGATTTCTAACTCATTTAACCACAAATCGGATGCATCTCCCTTTTCTTTCCATTAAATTTGGCTACTTTAATATTCGTAAGGTCTTTAGCCAGCTCAACCTCTATCAAGGCTTTGCCCTCTTGGTTTCTTCTAACAATATTCTCTTATTGTCTACCTTCTATAATTATGATACCAATTTCCTCATTGATCAGGGTTTCTATTAATTTTTCTTGTTGTTCCAATCATTCTTGAAGCAACTTCACTATGAAAGAGAGGTATTCTTCTCTCCCAGTAGAACCTATTATTTCCTTGGTACCCTTGTCAGGTTTCATTGTCCTCCTAGACCTCTTACTAGGAGTCATTCTCCCAATTTTCTTACTGGTGTCCATAGTTTATCAAGACTTTTGTTGGGAACACACTACATTTTACTCCTATGCAATTGATATGATTTTATTAGACTAACTTCCTCTTAAAGTAGACAACATCTCCTATCCACAAAAATGAGTTGAGTAAGTTATATCCCTGAATTGTACTTATAATTAGTTGGTTTCATTTTTTGATGAACTAACATAGACTATTATCACTCTCTTGATAATGATCATGGTCACACTTGCCTCTGCAAGGTGCTAATCCCTAATAAGAAACTATACTCTCTAGGATTTTTATTTCTTGATCTGATTGGTCTTAGCAATGTGCAATACCCATTGTATCCTAGATCATGTTAAGGTCCCTAGAAGAGTAAGTCTTCCCAAAGTAGCACATCAATTCAAGGTTTATCCTAAATGTACTCCATGGAATATTCTAGCCTTACGACCTAGGCTCTGATACCAACTATAACAACCCACCAAACCAACCCAAGAGAAAGAGATATTTTTTTTTGCAAGTAAGGTTCACCAAGATTCCTAATAATTTATTTTTCGACATTCATAATGCTTACCACATGTTGAGTTTAATGTCACTAAAAACGACACTCAAGTGGATAAGAATGTCCAACTTATAGTAGTTCTAGGGTTCACCATACTAAACCTTACCATTTAGAAGGACTCTAAAGTGGTCCCCCCACATTTCTTGTACCCTCATTGGTACAGGATAATTCGACCACAACATAGGGATTATCCTTTAAGGCCCATACCACTTAAATGGGGACATATTTTCTCTAACCTTTCCATTTCTTATATGTAGGTTAATATGGTGTAAATCCTTGGTGCTTAGTTATCGTACCTCCATGGGCTAACTAATATCATTATCACTTGCTTGACAATGAGCATGGTCACTTGGAAGCTCACTTCAAGGTACCACCACAACTGACTTAAAATTGATTCCTTATAGTTATGGGACACCCGATCTTTACTGTTCAAGGTGTATCAATAACGAGAATCTAGCTATTGCATCACCACAACTCCTTCTAGACTTGTGAGTACCTAGTTATTGCATCACCACAACTCCTTCTAGGACTCACACCTACCTAGTTATTGTATCACTGCAACTCCTTCTTGTATTGGATTATTATCCGACTCTAGGTCAAAAGGTTCTTGATCCATACCCGAGAACCCCCTCCCCAAAAGATTATGCAGAACAAAAGATATCACATATATTGAAATAAGAATTTAAAGTGCTATAAAAAAAACAAATTGCTCAATATAAAACAATTCTAAGTCTAATATCTAAATAGATCATTGCTCCACATACAATCCATTATAATGATAACCCATTAAATCTCTCTCTAGAATGAATCTAAGCAAGATGAAGATATTCAACATAATACTAGCAAATACCTTCTTATCAAAACTAGAAATGCAAGTTCAAATAGATTTTAGAGCTTATCAAAAAATTATTTTGTTTCTTTTAAGAAGATAAACACTTTAAAGGAGTTCAAAGCTATCCAAATATTGTTTTACATCAAAGTCATCTTCTCATATAACATAGAGACTTTCAATCCCTTTTGGTTTTCTAGAAATAATAACCAAGTTTTTACATAATAAGTTTTCGTTCACGTAGCATCTTTTCATACCCAAGCATAGTAGAGCAAGTCCACCCAAGTGGTCTCTGCACCATATTTTTTCCACGTTTGATCTCATAAAAGGAGTCTCCCATAGATTTTAAGAAAACTTAGGGATCAAGACAACTCTTGATGTAATGCAATTTAATATGCTCTAGCAACAACCATGCACAAATACATTTCATATAAATAATGAGAGAATTCCATACTTCTCTCCATAATTAATTTCTTATCTACCCAAGCCTTAGAAATTTATTATAATAAAGCCATCCCTTACTATTTTACTTACAATATTCCAAGCAACTCAAAGTAAAGAACACTTGCTTATAAAATATCTTTCTTTTCTATTTACAAATTCATGCCTTTTCCAATAAATAAAATTTCATCCAAAACTATTAATTTCCTTCTAATATTGAAAGGAAGCAAAGAGCCTACTAAAAACTTATTGATGTCCATTCACTAAGTTATACAATTAACCAATGCTTATTCAAAGGAGGCTCTAAATTAAATTATTCTACCTTCAAATGTAATTAAACCACAAAAGAAAGCAACCCATACCTCAAAGGTTCAAAAGATAAACAATATTAACTCTACGAGAAAGGTAATTACATACCATCCGTAACTACACAATCCATATTATGGCATCAACCCAAGGTGCCCATAAGATAGCAAATTATACGTACATAGGCAACAATATAGACATCCAAGAGACAACCTATTTAAAGTGCACATAAGCAACAACATGGACGTCTAACAAGGCAACCAACCAAGGCGTACATAGGCAACAACCTAGACATCCAAAAGTTAGCAAAACCAAGGTGCACACAAGCAAAAACCTAGATGTCCAAAAGGTAGCAAAATCTAGGTGTACACAAGCAATAACATAAACGTCCAACAAGGTAGCAAATTGAGGTGCACACAGGTAATAACATAGATGTCCAACAAGGTAGCCAACCAAGGTGCACACAACCAATAACATAGATGTCCAACAAGGTAGCCAACCAAGGTGCACACAACCAATAACATAGATGTCCAACAAGGTAGCCAACCAAGATGTATACATGCAATAACATAGACGTCCAACAAGGTAGCCAACCAAGGTTTACACAGGTAATAACATAGACATCCAACACAATAGCCAATCGAGGTGCACACAAGCAACCACATAGATGTAAACCCCACTAAATATCTTAGCCTTGAGAACATAACAAATACAAGCACAACAAACTAGAAATGGATGCTAACTTAAAACCAATGAAGGTTTACTCTTGAAAACAAGGATTAAGTCTTATTAGACCAAAAGCAAGGCATCAAAGCAATAGAAACCAACAACCCGAAAATCAAATACATTAATTATGCAAACATCACAAGCATCTATATGTATTTAATTTTTAAAAATAAAGCAATAACACAGTTTTCAAGAGACACCTTTATACTGCGCTCTGACAAGGGTTACCTTGATCCGAGCTACTTTGTCCTCACTTGCCTAGCTTCCTTTTTGCCCTCCTCCTCCAATGCCTTTTACTAACCTCCAAATCCTCTCCCTTTTGAATTTCAAATAGGAACCCAAGCCAAAGCTTCTAATCTTCATGCAATACATTACTCCGTAAGGAAATGTTTTTACTCAAGATACGTTGACACAAGATTTATCATTTGTCATATATTCCAAGTATAGCATTATTTAAATTCAATTCATGTGCTCATGGTTAATTTAATTAATCACTCATTAATAATTATCAAATCAAGGCTTAATCGTTAGTATTCTAATGTTCTATGGATTAATAGCTTAATAAATATTTTCTTGTTAATCCCTTTTTTAAAAGCTTCTAACATTAGAAAAATAACAATTATCCATCAATTGGATACTATCAAGTGCTAATATCAACCACTAGCATCGATATCAAACAATAAATAAAGGTTTTTTCCAAGCAAGATAAAGCCATCAAGAATCAAGTATTTCAATACTACACCCATTTGTTTCCTTGAGTAGGTGGTTCTTTAAAGATAACCAATATTATTGCCTACCTACTAAGGAGGACTCCCTTGCAATAACAACTTCTTCACCCAATGGGTGTTCAAACAACATATATGCAAATGCATCTACATGAAGGGTATTATCTTACCCTTAAGTTGTCGATGAACAAGTCATCACCACAATTTCCCATATTTTTCTCTCAACTCTGATGGTTGTCCCATATCAATCTATCGGTGAGAGTACCTGGTCTTGAATCCAAAGAGTTCATCATTTATACCTTATTCTATATATATTTCAAGTAAAGTATACAATGCACTACCAACAAATTTTAACTACATGGAAATAAGAACGTGCATAAGATATACACACATGTATACATAATCTTCATATCAAAATAAATTTTTGCCAAGGAGGGTTGTTACAACTAACTTAAATGGAGAAAAATATTTTGTCATATACGTGAGAAGAAGGTCATGATATTAAATTCAACAAATATAAAGCTTTGAATAAGTGAAATCAATCACGAACTCCTCAAACAAGGCAACATGATCAATACGAATATGAAAATACTAATAATGCAACATGAACAATTTAGGGGTATAGATCAACTTCTTCATCACAACAAGGGCATGTAGCATAGGAAGAACCTGGGTCAAATTATAATGATAAACCAAAAATAGCATATAAAGTACTAATGACTCATAATAAATAACCAATCAAGGATAGTAAGTGGTATATAGATTATGGAGTAAGTAATCATATGATAGGGAATATACACTAGTTTGACACTTTTCAATAAATACATGGGTGGAAAATGACCATGGCAAAAAACACAAACTATCAAATAAAAGGAATAGGAACTATTTCCCTGAAGTGACCTTTAGTAGAATGCACCGTAGGAAATGTGTTATATGTTTCGAGACTTAACAATAACTTACTTTTTGTTGCTTAAATGATGGACAAAGGAGTTATTGTTGCTTTTCAAGTTGTTAATGAATATAAAAGGTATTTTATCTCAAGACAAAAAAAAATGGAAGCTACTACATCCTACAAAAATGGACTATTTACTTTAGATATCACTGCACCTCCATCTCTACTTCAATAAGTATAATCACCATCTCAAAGTCTCAAATATACACAAAGGAAGAAAAGCACAAAGAAGGATAGAGTATATAAAACTAGATATAAAACTCTAATGGCCCAAAAGATAAGAAATAAAATGTTGAATCAAAATAGTTTACAAAAATAAGATGAAGATCCAACACTTGACACACTAGAATATGATTCTCTAAATTAATATACATTGCTTAAGACTTGGATACAAATTATTGCCCAAAGAGTTGATGGTCCAAAACATTTACAATCAATCTTCAAAGAGGCTAATGATGACACTTTCACTATACTTAAGACTTATATAAGTCTTCATCTTGACAAAGCAATTGACTATGGTGAGAAAGTTGTTACAATGCCCATTGATTTAGTTAAGATCATATATGTGTCACTTCTCACTCTTGATATGTATAAAGAGAATATTACAAAACAAGGAGAAATAAATACACAAATAAATAACAAACGTTTGATAAAAAACTATCATGTGCGATACAGGTGATTTATCAAACAAAAAAAATTGGTTGTAATATAAGTAACTTGATGAAAATGTAATGTGTGATACAAGCGATCTTATCAAATAGAAAAAAATTGGTTATCCAAAAGGACTTCAGTTGTGACACTAATGATATGGAGGTTGTTTGAGAAGACAACACCAGTGTAGAACACAGTTGTAACACTAAGAAATAATATATTATACAGGTTAATAACAGACATTGTGATGAAAAACATACAACAAGAATTTACTATAATGAAACAAGTCTAAGAAGAAATGAACAAATAGAAAACAAAAATCTACATGTTTATCTCACAACACAATATATGTCTTCCTCAAGAAACAATTGTAAATATTGTAATAAATATGGACATATATTTGAGAAATGTTGGAACATTCCTTAAAGAAACTACATAAAAATCCAGTTTAATTGTGAATGAATGGATATCATGGAATAGAGTTAAATAAACAAAGTATTTAATGGATACTATAAAATAAAACCGAGTATTTTGTTGATCCAAAGATAATTTACAAAGACAACACAAAGAGCATAAATATCTTAATTCAAGCAAATTAATGACAAAACCAAATTCATTTCTCAAAAACTCTTCTCTCTAGATTTAGGGGGATAGTTATTCCATTATTTACTCTCTCAATTAATGTAATAAAATAGGGATGTTAGGCTATAGTTTCAAACTTCATAAAAAAATCATTATTGTATATTCTTCTAATATAATGTTGTACTAATTATCGAAAGATTTCTAGTTAAAATTTATCATTATCCTATTACTTTAATGAATTCTATGAGATTATCGTGTAAGAAAAAATATATGTACTTGCAAATGTATGTTGAACCTTGTGAGTGAAATTAATAAATTCTTTATTTCCTTTTCTCATTTGCAATCAATTACCAAGATGTGGTATCGGAGCATCAAGATGTTCTTAAGTTGAGTGGATAGAGATTTTTTTAATGCATTCTATGAAGAAGGTTTTTAAGGAACGCTATATATATATATATGTTAAGTGAATAATATTTTTTGAAGATCTCATGAATACTAGAGACCCATAAACAAGAAAGGTGATGCTTCTTTAGATTGTCAAAGAGAGGTAATTCAACACACAATATTATTTACAAGCATTAATATTTAGTTACTTGAAAAAACTATCCTATTTTTATTATGGATCACCTGATAGAAGATGCTATCGACTGATAGAAGACAAGGAAGCTATACTGCATATTGCATACTAGTTAATTGTCCGAAGTAGAAATATTTATAGAAGAACATTGTATTCAATTTGTTGAGTGGAAGTGTTTGCAAAGCATGTAACCCTGAGAGGAAATGAGTAATTTATGTGTTGAGTGGAAGCATTCATAGAATGTGTAATCCTGATCAAGAAGTGTTCATAGAACATCATTCTAAGTGAAAACGACTAATTTTTGACACAAGATCTAGTTTGGTCAAAAGCTTATGTGAGCATGAGATCCATTTTTTGAATGCACCTATGAGCACGAGATATCAATACAATCTAAAAGTGCTTGCAGTGCACTTGTAAGTATTAAAAGAATATATTCACGTTCAAATCACCTAGGAGTCAAAATACATATAAAAAAGCTAAGGCTTTCCTAGGTTCAATTTTCTTAAAGTATTTTTCGAAAGTATATTTTTTACTTTTGAAAAATTAAAATATTTGTTCTACAGTTGAAAATCTTTAAAACTATAGAATAATAAATCGAAAGAAAATCTTCTAGAGTTGAGATTTGAAAGACAATACTTGCATTTAAAGATTAAATGGGAAGTTATAAAGAAAGATTAGTTGAATCTTAAAGACTATACTTGTAATTAAAGATTAAAAATGGAGTTATAAGGAAGTATTCAAAATGACTACTCTTAAACTATTTATCTTAGAATTAAGAGGCTCAAATTTTATTCCATGGACAAATAAAATGAGAACCATCTCTATAACACAAAATACTATGGGATATTGTATCAAGAGATGAAATACATCTCGAAGAACCAACTGCAAAAATAGACTATGATGAAAAATATCATAGGACACGATTAATCATATTATTAGGAATAATGGATGAAATCCAATCTCATATTAGTGAATTAATACATTAAAAGAGGCTTGGGATATCCTATGCACTTGTTTTGAAAGTATAAATCAATCAATTGTTCATCATTTATAATCCCAACTATATACATTACAAATGCAAGATAATGAAAGTCTAAAACACTTTCTTCAAAATATTGTAGATTTAAAGGTAAAATTAAACACCTTGGGAGAAGAATTGATGATAATTTGTTAGTGTCAATTGTACTGCATGCTCTACCTGATTCATATAAAATATTGATAACTTCTTTGTAAGATTCTAACCGTAGAGTATAATTTGAAGAGCTAGTCAATATCCTATAACAACATGAGTTGGAAATTCAATTAAGTGGTGATTTTTTAAACAATGCTTTGATTTCCAAAAAAAAGATACCAAAGAAATACCAAGGATCCTACTAATTAATATCCATCTTCTTCACAAAACCAAACTAAATAGAGAAGAATATATTGTTATATATGTGAGAAAGAAGGTCATGATACTAGATTCTACAAATATAATGCTTTAAACAAGTGGAAACAATCATGAACTCCTCTCAAACAAGGCAACACTATCAGTACCAATTTAAAAATCCTAATAATGCACCACAAACAAATTAGGGGTATAGATCAACTTTTCCATCACAACAAGGGCATGTAGCACAAGAAAGAACTTGAGTCAAATCATAATGATGAGCTAGAAATAACATATAAGGTAATAATGACTCACAATAAGAAACCAATCGAGGGTAACAACTGGTATATAGACTATAGAGCAAGTAACCATATGACAAAGAATATATATTGGTTTGACACTTTTCAACAAATACATGGGTGACCAATGACAATGGAAAATAACACAAGCTATCAAGTAAAAGGAATATGGACTATTTCCATGAAGTTACCTTTAGTAGAATGCACCATAGAAAATGTGTTATATGTTCCAAGACTTACTAATAACTTACTTTTTGTTGCTCAAATAATGGATAAAGGAGTTATTGTTGATTTTCAAGTTGTTAATGGATATAAAAGGTGTTTTATCTCAAGATAAAGAAAATTGGAAGCTACTACATCCTAAAAAAATGGACTATTTTCTTTAGATATCACTACACCTCCATATCTACTTCAAGAAGTACAGTCACCATCTTAAAATTTTAAATATACACAAAAAATAAAAATATGAAAAATATTATCTAGATGAATATACATTTGCTTAAGACTTGGATACATTCATCATTCTTTAGATCCCATCTTGAATATATAATAGAGCATATATTCATCATTCTCTAGATGAATATACATTACTTAAGACTTGGATACAAATTATTTTCCAAAGAGTTGATGGTCCAAAACATTTACAATCAATCTTCAAAGAAGCTAATGATGACACTTTCACTACACTTAAGACTTATATAAGTCTTCATCTTGACAAAGCAGTTGACTACAATGAGAAAGTTGTTATAATACCCACTAATTTAGTCAAGATCATATATGTGTCACTTCTCACTCTTGATTATACAAATATGATTACAAAACAAGAAGAAATATATACATAAATAAATAACAAACCTTTGATAAAAACTTCATGTGCAATACAGGTGATCTTATCAAACATAAATAAATTGGTTGTAATATGAGTAACTTGATGAAAATTTTCATGTACGATACAAGTGATCTTATCAAATA
Source organism: Wollemia nobilis (assembly GCA_028583015.1). Lineage (NCBI taxonomy): Eukaryota > Viridiplantae > Streptophyta > Pinopsida > Araucariales > Araucariaceae > Wollemia > Wollemia nobilis. Next base: position 971,818 of record JAQPPZ010017170.1, read on the forward strand.
AAAATAAATTGGTTGTAACACAAGCAATATCCAAAAGGACTTAAATTGTGACACTAATGATATGGAGGTTGTTTGAGAAGACAACAATGATGCAAAAAGCACTTGTAACACTAATAAAGAACATGTTATACATATTAATGACAAACATTGTGATGAAAAATATACAACAAGAATTGGCTATAATGGAACATATCTAAGACGAAATGAACAAACAAAAAACTATGGGTTGATCTCACAACACAATATATGTCTCCCTCAAGAAATAATTGTAAATATTGTAATAAATATGAACATATATTCAAGATTTTTTGGAACATTCCTAAAAGAAACTACACAAAAATCTAGTTGAATTGTGAATAAATGGATATTATGAAATGAAGTCTAATATTAATATATATAATTGATAGTATAAAAGAAAACAAGTATTTTTTTATCCATATATGATTTACAGAGACAACACAAAGAGCACAAATATCTTAATTCAAATAAATCAGTGACAAAGTCAGCTTCACCTCTCAAAAACTCTTCTCTCTAGATGTGAGAGGGTAGTTGTTCCATTATTTACTCTCTCAAATAATGTAATAAGGGGAGATGTTAGGCTATAGTTTCAAATTTCATAAAATGTTTTTCATTATTGTATATTCTTCTCGATATTATATTACACTAATTATCGAGAGGTTTCTAGTTAAAATTTTTGTTACCCTATTACTTTAACAACTTCTACAGGATTCTCATGTAAGAAATAATATATGTACTTCCAAATGTATGTTGATCCTTATGAGTGAAATTAATAAAAAAATTATTTCCTTTTCTCGTTTGTAGTATGTTACCACCATTTAAAACCCTACCTTAAAAAAACATGGTCACAATTTAATGTAGTCAAGATTCATTTCAATTCCATATAATCAATTAAACAAGGCAAATTTTTCAATCCTTTGTTAAAGGGCGTGATAAAAAACTCTCTTTTTAAATATATTTAAAAATAACTTAATTTTTATTACTAACTTGACTAATAAATGGTTTTATTTTTAAACAAGCCTAGAGTAACATTCAATCCTATATTTTAAATGAGGTTTTGACTAGGTCTTCAAACCAATTATAAATTCCTCCATATTAGGTATCACTAATATCATTGAGCTATAAAACACTTTTGGTGTTGTTGATATTTGAAGCTTGGTGTGGGCTGCATTATCCATATGTCTCAACCATTGAACCAAGGCCTCATTAGCTATATACTTAAATATTTAATATAAAAGTGATTTTTATGCATTGTTGTTATTTTTAAAAAATTTAATTGGTTATGTAGTGTTGTGGCTGATCCACAACACACCCCAAAATTGGGGACCCACCTTTTTTGCATGCTTTCAAAGAAGATCTCAGTGACCCAGATGCTAAAAATCAAGAAAAAAGGCAAAATTGCACAAAAATGAAAAAGTGTCGCGATATCGCGACATGTTGCTCCGTCGCGGCCAAAAATGAAAAAGTGTCACGATATCGCGACATGTTGCTCCGTCGCGGCCGAAAATGAAAAAGTGTCGCGATATCGCGACATGTTGCTCCGTCGCGGCCGAAAATGAAAAAGTGTCGCGATATCGCGACATGTTGCTCCGTCGCGGCCGAAAATGAAAAAGTGTCGCGAAATCGCGACATGTTGCTCCGTCGCGGCCGAAATGAAAAAATGTCACGAAATCACGACATGTTGCTCCGTAAAAAATCACATCCGACATGTTGCAATCACGGTCCAGAGAGGAGAGAGAAAGACAGAATGGAAAATTGTAGCGAAATCGTGACATGTCACAAAATCACGGTCAAAACAATCAAACAGGGCAAGGCACTAAAAGCGTCACGATTTCGTGACAAAAAGCGACAAAGGGGCACGAAGCGAAAAAACGTCGCGATATCGCGACAAAAGCAAAGGGCAGAAGAAAACGTCAGCGATTTCGCGACAGAACAAAGGACAAGTGAAAAACGTCGCGATTTCGCGACGAGCGAAAGGCGTACCAAGTGAAAAACATCGCGATTTCACGACAACAAGTAGCTACAAGTGAAAAAGTGTCGCGATTTCGCGACAAAAGCCGCAAGATAGCTCCGAATGAAAAGCGTCACGATTTCATCGACAGAAGCACAGGCGTACGAAGATGAAAAACGTCACGATTTCATGATAGGTTGCATTGGCAAGGCTGCTGGCAGGAAAATGTCGCGATATCGCGACATGTCGCGTTTTCGCGATGAAAGTAAAGGAGCAAAGTTGCATGCATAAAAATGTCATGATTTACATGGGGCCGTTACAGAACATGCAGAGGAAGTGTGAAACACGTGGCATACAGGTGTCAGGGTTACAGAAGCGTTACATGTCAACAGAAAATATCGAACGTTTCGGCATCGAACATAAATTCAAAAGCAACGAAAAGGCGGGAATATGAAGCGATGCATTCTAGGAGGTGAAACGAAGCGATGCAGGGCGAAACAGAGAGCCGTATCAGATGGTATAAAATCGAAAGAGCAAATTGGTACAAGGGTCGAAAACCGCTGCGAGAAGAGTTGCAGTGCCTAAGGCGAGAGGCCATTCTGGGCCTGCTTGGGAGTGTTTTTCTTCCCCTTTTTTTGGTTTTGAGAAAACCAGAGATTTTGCTATTGTAACATGATTTATTTTTAATGCAGGAGTGTTCAGAAATTTGCATCTTGTGGGCAAGAAAGAAGGAGATCTTCTGTGCATGCTATAGATTTAATGTTTATTCTTTCATTTTTCAGATTTCGGATTTATAGATAATGTTAAATGCCACTTTTGTGGGTTGCATTAGGCGAATGTTCGAAATTTGAATTTTATTTCAAAACCCTTTGAATCAGCACTTAGCTTATCGAGATTGTGCGTGTTTGCAGGTCCAATAGGTTAGGTTGCATGCATGGAAACCTCACATCTTCGGTTTTGCCAAGACGGGATAGCATCAAACTGAATGCAATTTTAATTTCTTTTTCTTTTGCATTTTATTTTCTTTTTGCTGCACTTTATTTTTCAGAAGTTCCAATTTTAATTTTTCAAGCATTAAAATAAAATAAAAAAATTAAAAAACTTCAAAATCCATAAATAATTCCTTCATGTTATGGCATTTCATTAAATTTTATTTTGAAGTTACAGCATGGTCATATAAAGATCAAATCATATTTGCTTTATCAGGGTTCAATGAACAATCATTAAAGTTTCACAGTAAAATAAACCACAGTGCCCCTTGTTTTCAGTTACTTGCAACCACTAAGGTGTTCCAAGCATTTTAATTGAATATCTTTATTTGAGATTATTAATACACAGATGCAAAATGCTAACATAGAGGAACCTTGGAGAAGTTACTTGTTTAATTTCTTTGCAAGCAGAGGATTTAGAACCCAAATCCTATCGGAGAGTGTGTTTTCACAATCGGGTGAAAATACCACTCAACAGATTGGCGCTAGAAGGAGGGCCTGAGAAGGTTTATTTTATCGTGATTTTAGATGCTACGGGTTTATAATTGTTTAAGAGCTTTACATTGCTAAATATTTCAAGTCCATTTGATTAGCATCTTCGGCCTCTAACACCACTCAACAGATTGGTGCTAGGAGGGCCGAACGGGTTTATTTTAGTGTTATTTAAATTTAAATTTTTTATGCTTTAGTCCTCTAACACTCAACAGATTGTAAAAGGACGGCGTGAATTTATTTACTTGTTCTATTTTAAGCAATTCAGGTATGCTGTATATTATTCTAACACTTTTTTGATTGTTCATACAAAAATATGTGATTTGATTTAATTTTGAAAATTTTGGTCTCATGCAATTACTTGACATTTGATTTTAATAAGTACATCTCTTAGTTGATGCTAACTTGATTTTTTTTTACATTGCAGGTTGAATATTCAACAGATTTGGTTCTAAAATTACATTTTAAGTTTCACTAATGGCAACACTTGAGGAGCAAATGGTATCCCTGAGAGCTGAAATAGTGTCTCTAAGAGAGAGAATGGTATCAATGATAGAGGATCATTATAAGGGTTTATCTATACCTGTGGTACCCTATCAAATTCCTAAAATGTTATTGGATTTTTTACGGTGTTTTAATCAAGAGGTGCCACTAGGATACTTGCAAAAACTGCATGTCTACAAGGATACATTATGTAAATTCCAGATTTTCTATGAGGAGGTGGCTTGTAAGTTATTTGCATACATTTTGGATGATAAACCATTCTTTTGGTACAGCCAACTACCCATGGAGGTTAGGACTTCTTGGATACAACTAGAAGCAGCCTATCTTTACCATTTTGGTAATCAAGTTGACTTAGAAATCTTGAAAAATCAGTTTACCTCCATATGTAAAGAGCCTAATGAATCCTTGAGTCAATTCAATGGAAGATTTCGTGAGTTGCACTCCCAAATGTGGGAAAATTTTAACACATTAGAAGAGGAAGCCATGGAAGTATACCTAGGAGCCATACACCCCACACTTGCTTCACTCATTGAGGAAAAACTGAGTGGTTTGTCCCTAGAGAAAATCCATGAGGTCTTAGAAGAGATAGAACGACAAGGTCTTGAAGAAGAAAAGGCACAACATGTTCACATGAGAGATTGTTCTTTTGATGCCAACCTACACCAACCATCAAACATAGCACCCTCCACTCCAATGATACCTAAGGTGAATGATCAAGGGGATGAATTTGAATATCCAAATCTTACAACCACCTTAGATGTAGTCCACGAGGAGGTGCAAATTGATAAGCCAACATCCACTAGTGAGGATTATGCAGAAATGATCTCATTCATAGAGATACACGATTATCTGGATGAAGGGGTTCTAAATTCAACAATGTTTGATATATGTGATAGGATGGAACCCACCATAGAATTGAATGAAGTGGTTGAAAGTGAAATGGAAAGAAAATCAATAAATGAATTTGAAGACATGATAGAGTTTCACCACTTGTTCTTGGAAGATACTATTGATGAGATGTGTAAAATTAAAGATCAAGAAATTCTTCACCCTCCAAATTATGATAAAATTGAATCATGGGTTACTAATTTGGACGATGATAGCCTTATAAATTTGAATTCAAGAAATAACCCACTTTTGGAAATAATTGAACCATCTAAGGAAGGTGAAGATGAATTTGATGAGAAACACATTGATGAATTGGAAGATGTTGAAGAAGTAGTTGAACGTCACCACTTGATTTTGAAAGATGATTATTATGATGCTTGGAAGAAGTGGGAAGACTACACTCAATCCAAAACTACTAATGAAACTTGTGTGCCAATTGATATACAGGACAACATAATCGCCTACTCAAAGGAAGATATTACAACTCCTGTACAATTTGAGGATGTTTTGGAAGAGGGTTTCAAATCTCATCAAATTTTGGAAGATTATAATGATCCTATTACCAAGGACAAAGAAGAAAATGAATTGATGAATGAATCAAAAGATCATGTCACAAACATCATGGAATTTCATTCCATGGATTTGGATGACAATTTTTACAATGGTTGGGGGAGATATGATAATGCATTCTTTTCTCACATCCCTATAAATGAAACTCATATTTCACTTGATATGCAGGATGTTGAACCTTCTACATCATACGAAGATCTCATATTCACAAGATTTGAAAAGGTGACAAAATTTGATCATGTTGAATATAAATTCATTGAAGGTGTGGATGCAAGTTTGCATGATGATTTTGAGGATTCAAATGAAGAGATACCATGGATAGTGAACAAAGAATTGGAACCAAATGACAAAGAGATTGATCAATTGGAAGCAACTCAAATGAAGGATCATCAAGATGAGTCATGGGACATACACTTTGACCAAGAATATTTGAGGGTTGAAAATTTGCATGACCATATTTTGAATTTAAATAATGTTTATGATGAAATGTCATTAAAGGTAAATGAAAAACAAGGTATAATTTTTAATCACACCTTTAATAACATTGTTTTAATGAATGGAAAAGAAGTTGATGCACTTGAATTGTTAAACCAAATTCATCAACAATTACTAATTGAATCTAGGATAAAAACTTTTAATGATCCTAATTTAGTAAATATCCTAGATGCTTGTAAATTGTTACACAAATTTGATTGGCCTACAAATTTGGAAAATGATTTGGCTTTGAAATTTGTAGAAATAGGCTACTACTTACAAAATTGCATATTTGAAAAGGATAGCCTAATTCTAAATCAAGGAGGGAATTATGAAGTTTACATTTTAAAGAATAGACATGATAAAATTGAAAATCATTTATTGTCTAATCATTTTAGTAATTTGATGCTCACCTATGGGAGTATTATTGGAACTAAATCAAATTGGTATGGTGAGCATGGCAAGTGGAAATTTGTTGCATTGTTTGGTCTAGTCTTGTTTTTGTGGGATTCCCACAACATTTGGCATGCATATCATGTTATATTTTTGTTGAAATGTTCTAATCATGTTTGGGATCCAGGAAAGTGATAATCCAAGCTTTGCATCATCTTGTATTATATTGTACATTTGTATATAGATTTTGGTTTTTTGGGTTTTGGTTTGTGTTTTCAAGATCTTTTGTGAAGTTACTTTGGGTTTGGTTTTGGTTTGTGTTTTCAAATTTTCATTTTTGGGATTGCAGTTTGGTTTTGGATTGAATAAGTTTTAATTTAAAGTTGTGTGTTTATTTGACATGTTTTGTTTGTCTATAAAAAAAAAAAATGATGAAAAAGTTGCCTTGAGATGCTAACTTATGTTCTAGATCGGGGAAATATGGAACATTGGAATTATGTGGTAGAAAGCTCCGCAAGAAATACAAACAATTTAATAATATCGTTTGAAACTTGTGATGCATGAAGTAGTCAGTTTTATATGGCAATATTTCATCTCGCATTTCAAAAGACAATGCATTCATATTACATCTCACTTTGCACATACATGCCATCTTAGTTGCAAATGCATTTCAAATACAAATCATTAAAGTGTGTCAAATCCTCTTAAGGTTATGCTATCACATAAATAAGAAGAAAATCCTAAGGTTGGGAACTGAGTCTTGAGATATCTAGAACCAAGCACATTTTATACACATTAAAAAGGATCTTGAGCAAAATGATCAAAACCTTGCTTGGAAGAAAAGGTTGGGTGAAAGAAGTATTTCATGTCTATCCTATTATGCAACATGATCCTTAAAACAGTGGTTTTGACCACTTCCATAAAGCTTAAAGCCTAAAATCAGAGTAGTAAGGATAGGGCTAAATCCTCATCGAACTTAGGTTGAGGATCCAACTCCCCAAAGCTTTGATTTGACCTACATGGAGTAGTAAGGATAGGGCATAAATTCTCATCTCGCTTAGGTTGAGAATCTGATTCCCCAAAGCTCCTATGTCTCATTTCATGATAAATCTTGGATTGGAAGGATCGTACTACTTGTCCTCTGCAAAGGATGGGTAGTCATCCCCAAGGTCTAAGCAATAAAATTAATATTCTCCATTTACTTCTAAAGATTGGATTGGAAGGATCGTACTACATGTCCCTAGCAAGGATGGGTAGTCATCCCCAAGGTCCAAGAAGTAAAAAATTAATTTTTCCCATCTCATATTTATATTGGATTGGAAGGATCGTACTACTTGTCCTCTAGCAAAGGATGGGTAGTCATCCCCAAGGTCCAAAGAAATGAAGCTAAGTCTTGGATTATGGGGTTAAGTATGCCCATGCATGGCAACATGTCTTGTCTAAAAAACAAGACCACTGATTGTTCAAAGGGTTAGACTAGCATGACCATTTCTTCCATAATTGGTTAAATTATTTTGCTCAAAGTGAGGTAATGAATTCCAAATCGGAGTAGTAAGAATAGGGTTAAACTCCCATCTCGATTAGGTTGGGAGTCTGATTCCCCAAAGCTCTGATTTCACTTTCACTTACACATGGGTTCAAGATAGTAGGGACTCATAACCAACTTTGGGATCTAATAAAGCAATTCATTATACATATAGTTGATCCTAAGAGGGTTTGATAATCTTGAATGTTTGTGTATGATACTAGAAGAAAGACTATGCCTTTTATAAAAGCAAAATCTCTTAGCATATTTATTAGGTTACACAAATCATTCACAATCTCACATATGCATTCATGTAAAACTGACGATGGAATGTTGATCAATTTCAAATGATAGGGAATGAAACACATTGCACACACCGAGCTGATACTTAATGATTTTGATGATTCATGTATTTTTGATCTATGGGCATTTGTTTATATTTCTTATGTGCTAATGCATGTTTTCAAGTTTGTATACTTCCAGGTTGGGTTCTCACTAAAATGCTCAAGAGCATTTGACAGCAGAGTCGCCATTTGTTGTGGCTGATCCACAACACACCCCAAAATTGGGGACCCACCTTTTTTGCATGCTTTCAAAGAAGATCTCAGTGACCCAGATGCTAAAAATCAAGAAAAAGGCAAAATTGCACAAGAATGAAAAAGTGTCGCGATATCGCGACATGTTGCTCCGTCGCTGCCAAAAAATGAAAAGTGTCACGATATCGCGACATGTTGCCCCGTCGCGGCCAAAAATGAAAAAGTGTCGCGATATCGCGACATGTTGCTCCGTCGCGGCAAAAATGAAAAGTGTCACGATATCGCGACATGTTGCTCCGTCACGCAAAATGAAAAATGTCGCGATATCTGACATGTTCTCATCCGAGAGGAGAGAGAAAGAATGGAAAATTGTCGCGAAATCGTGACATGTCACAAAATCGCGGTCAAACCAGTCAAACAGGGCAAGGCACTAAAAGCGTAGCGATATCGCGACAAAAAAGCAGCAAAGGGGCACGAAGCGAAAAACATCGCGATATCGTGACAAAAAGCCAAAGGAGCACGAACGAAAAACGTCGCGATTATCGCGACAGAAAGCAACAAAGGCAAGAAAAACGTCGCGATTTCACGACAATCAAGTGAAAAACGTCACGATTTCAGACAAAGGTGATGAAAACGTCACGATTTCGCGAAGAAAGCAAGATAGCCGAATGAAAAGCGTCACGATTTCGCGACAGAAGCAAGGCGTACGAAGATGAAAAACGTCACGATTTCACGACAGGTTGCATTGGCAAGGCTACTGGCAAGAAAATGTCGCGATATCGCGACATGTCGCGTTTTCACGATGAAAGTAAAGGAGCAAAGCTGCATGCATAAAAATGTCATGATTTACATGGGGCCATTACAGAACATGCAAGAAAGTGCGAAACACGTGGCGTACATGTGTAAAGGCTACAGAAGCGTTACATGTCAACAGAAAATATCGAACGTTTCAACATCGAACATAAATTCAAAAGCAACGAAAAGGTGGGAATACGAAGCGATGCATTCTGGGAGATGAAACGAAGCGACGTAGGGCGAAACAGAGAGCCGTATCAGAAAGTATAAAATCAGAAGAGCAGATTGGTACAAGGGTCGAAAACCGCTACGGGCAGAGTTGCAGTGCCTAAGGCGAGAAGCCATTCTGGGCCTGCTTGGGAGTGTTTTTCTTCCCTTTTTTTTGGTTTTGAGAAAACCAGAGATTCTGCTATTGTAACATGATTTATTTTTAATGCAGGAGTGTTCAAAAATTTGCATCTTGTGGGCAAGAAAGAAGGAGATCTTCCTGTGCATGCTATAGATTTAATGTTTATTCTTTCATTTTTTCAGATTTCGGATTTATAGATAATGTTAAATGCCACTTTTGTGGGTTGCATTAGGCGAATGTTCGAAATTTGAATTTTATTTCAAAACCCTTTGAATCAGACACTTAGCTTATCGGGATTGTGCGTGTTTGCAGGTCCAATAGGTTAGGTTGCATGCATGGAAACCTCACATCTTCGGTTTTGCCAGGACGGGATAGCATCAAACTGAATGCAATTTTAATTTCTTTTTCTTTTGCATTTTATTTTCTTTTTGCTGCACTTTATTTTTAGAAGTTCCAATTTTAATTTTTCAAGCATTAAAATAAAATAAAAAATTTAAAAAACTTCAAAATCCATAAATAATTCCTTCATGTTATGGCATTTCATTAAATTTTATTTTGAAGTTACAGCATGGTCATATAAAAACCAAATCACATTTGCTTTATCAGGGTTCAATGAACAATCATTAAATTTTCACAAGTAAAATAAACCACAGTGCCCCTTGTTTTCGGTTACTTGCAACCACTAAGGTGTTCCAAGCATTTTAATTGAATATCTATTTTTTGAGATTATTAATACACAAATGCAAAATGCTAATATAACGAGGAACCTTGGAGAAGTTACTTGTTTAATTTCTTTGCAAGCAGAGGATTTAGAACCCAAATCCTATCGGAGAGTGTGTTTTCACAATCGGGTGAAAATACCACTCAACATGTAGAATTGGATCAGACCCCAATCGTGTCATATCATGACCCCATGGTGGTACTAAAACAAGCTTGGCAATTATATATATATAACCCTACCCCTTTTAAATTCAACCTTGGACCTCTTATATCCCTTTTGAATTCAGTATTAGACCTTCTATTTGGAGTTAAAAAGTATTAACTCATAAGTCTATGTCATGTGACCAGCCTAACAAGGCCATAATTATGAGATACCATGCACACTCATTGAATCATCTAAAGGAGGATCTCGCCAAATGCCACAAACTACACCTTCTAGTGTCTTAGTGTCGAACCTACAAAGCACAACCCACACAACAAGTACACAAGTACTAAAATACATGCACATACACCATAAGAGAGAGACACTCTTTGGGGAGAACAAGATAATTTAATTTATCAATAGGGACTAATGGTCCAATATTACAAATCACCACGAGGTGGCCCAACTCTCTTACAATGCCCAGGGTAATACATGACCTGATGACACAAAAAAGAACAAGACCACCTAAGATTCAACTTGCTTGTTAGGCACATAGACCTTGACTCTCACGGACTGAACTTTTCCCCTACAAAAGGACTATGAACAAAGGTAGAAAAATAGACCCTAAGTCCTCATCGCTCGATATAATAGACTATAATTCCCTACCAACACTAATATGGCAGTTTTCCAAGGCTTTTTACCCTTGACCAAAACCAAGACAGAGCACCCTCTTGTTTATCTCAGTTCTCACACCTTTCCCATCTTGCTTAACATCCACTCTAAGCATGATAAAACTCAAAGCAATGATAACTCACTCACAAAATAATAAGGAAGCTCATGGACATTGGTGCAGATGTTTGAGAGGAAAACATCACCATAGTCTCCCCCACTTAAAATTGGTGATGCCCTTGGCATTGATATAGACCTAATTACACTCACCCAAAGAAGAGGCCACTATAGATCCATCCCTAAGTTAAAGGAAACTCCTTGCTTTGACTCATGGAAGCTAATTGATCGCTTTTATCAACATGCAATTGACCTCCTATTCTAGTTTGTTCTCGATGCTTGTGAGAGACGTATGAGGTTGATCCCCCTTGGTCTTAACCTCATAAACAATGTGTAACCTCAACTAAATCAGACACTCTCTCATTCATCCTAATAGCTTTAACTCATAGGAAATCTTGCCCACCTTGCACGTAATCCCATGTGACCCATTAACTTCATGGCTCAAGGACTGTGCTTTCCTAGGAGACAAGTCCAGAGGTAGCTCCTTTAACATACAATAATGTTACTCATGAATACCTCTCTCCACACTCAATGAGATAGGAATTTGATGCTTCTCTCCTTAATCCCACTCTTTCCCATACACTGCTAGATATTTGGGGTTAGGTACCTACTTCCTAGCAATCATCCACATAACCATAGTTGAGCACACCTGCATCTTCCTTGACAACCTCCTCTACACCATCCTAACCCAACACGTCTACATGAGGTTGAATATGGCCAAAGTCTTAAGGTGAGGAATCACTATGACTTTGCTCTTTTAGATAAACTCTTGACCAAGCACAAGCTTAAGATCATCCATCTCAATCATAAATAGATCAAGCTTACCCTTTAAACTAATCAATTTGAACTTCTACATTAAGTACATATCCAACAATCGCCTTAATGGGTAAATTGACTACTTTGAACCATTTGGCACCTCTAGAGGACTAGAGGCCTAACTCCCTAGCTCATTGAATACTCACAAAGTTATGAATTGCATCGATGTTCATGAGCGTTATGGTTCTCATTCTTGATCACCACATCCACAAAACTTAGTCCAAGTAATCCTTCACTCCCCTTCTTCTCACTCGACTCAATCTTTTCCATGGCATTGAGCCCATGGATAACAACCATTTTTTGGTCACCCCTTTCATCCGAATTTGTTTGTTGGGCTGCCAATACCCTCATCCATTATGGCCATTCTTTCCAAAGGTGAGGTCCATTAGTCATGAATGATTCCCTTTTGAGTTCACAATGGACTTTTAAGACCCTGTTGATGACTATTGAGTAGCCTTTCTACCTTGGTTCCCATCCTTTGGCTTCTAAGAATACTGACTCACCCCACTCTGCATACCCTTTTCCTTTGATCTATTGGAGTACTGGGTATCCTTCTTTGACACTGGTTCCTCCTTGAAATAAAAAATCTATCCATGAACCCCTTGTTACCATCTTGATCGGGTTTGAGACCTTAGATGGCTTTGATCACTTACTCATCCTCTTCATCGTTCGACTACTCTTCCTACTGAAAAACTGACATATTTTGTCATTAAGGACATTCCTTTTGAGTGAATGGTCTCTAATAAGTCTAACATATCAACCATGGACCAATATTTTATTTTTTGTTGATCCCGTTGCTATTTTTTTGGCTAGAGGACTTGGACCCCTCTGATGATTGCTTACTTGTCTTCTTGCCTTACAATCTATTCTTTAGCTTTATAAAATATTGATTTCCCTTGTTCCTTCCTTTAGAATCAAAACCTAGGGAATCATTATTCTCCTTGTCCTTTAGATTAAAGTCGTAAAACCCATCAACAACAACTATGGCATCACTAACCAACTTTGGCTTGTGGTATTTGAGCTCTTCTTGAGCTTACCATTGAAGACCGTGTCAAAACAAAAACTTCTCTTTCTTAGGTAGCCACTTGACCTCTACTAATATATCTTGAAAGGTCTTGGTATACTCCCTGATCTTCTTGGAAGAATAATTCAACATTTGAAGCTTGGTCCTTGCCAGCCACTTGACATTCTCATGCTATAACTATTTTGTTAATGTTTACTTAAGTCCATCCCATGAGTCCACCTTCTTGATGATCTTGATTTTTGCCATGTCATCGACTAGGTTCCTCCATCACATTTTGGTGATACCATTTAGGTTCCTCCATCACATTTTGGTGATACCCTTTAGGTACCTCATTGTTGTCTTTACTTGATATTCACTTGACAAGGTTCCCAACCCCACTAGGTACTCCTCCATGTCTCATAAGAAGTCATCAAGAGGACTCTTGTCTTGAGCCCCCTCACTCCTTTAGTTTGAACAACTTGATAGTCAAAGAGTTAGTTGTGATCTCCTAGTTCACTGCTTGATACGACGTTCAATACAACACAACTTACTCCTAAAGCTTTGCCAAGGATGCCTAACTTTCCTCCAACCTAGCTCTCAACTTGAATACGACTGATTCCATTGACTCTATTCTTTGCTTGTGGCCCTTTTGGCCTGTTTGTAACTTAGTCGCTCCATTCATTATCTTCTCCTTGAGTGCCTTGCATGTGTGAGGCTCTATCGCCCCCTCCACCCTACTTTGCTTGCTCACATTGTTCATCTCACCCCTAAGGCTACTCCTCAAGGTGAGATCCTCCAACTTTGGTCTCTATCATATTGACTTGTCAACTCAATATACTCTAGGGTGGAACAGTACTTGACTACACTCTGATTTGTGAAACACATACACTTTATGTTGTGTTTCGATTGTGAAACACACACTTCATGTTGTATTCTAATTAAGAAACACAATCACACTACACAAAGACATCAACTTGAGCATGCTTTGATACTAACTTGCACAGGGTCACACAACTCACATTGGGGATAAATACACCAACTCATTGCATAGCCTAATCTCTGATACCAATTGTCACGAGACCAACTTAACAAGGCCATAATCGTACGATACCATGCATGCTCGTTGAGTTGTTTGAAGTAGGGACTCGCTATATGCCACAAACTATACCTTCTAGTGTATTTGTGTCAAACCTACAGAGCATAATCCACAAAAGTACATAAGTTTCAAGGGGTTAGTAAAAGTAGTCAACACATATATGCATGGTACTGAGGCACATACACATACACCATAAGAGAATTTTATTTATTATCAGGGACCAACGATCCAATAGTATAACTCAACACAAGATTGTCCAAATATCTTACAATATTACGAGTAAGGACATGACTCGATAATACAAGGACAAGATCACCCAAGACTTAGCTTACTCGTTAGGCATGCAAGTCTCGAGTCTTCCAAACTGACCTTTCCCCCACAAAATGACTATACACAAAGGCAGGCACATAGGCCCCAAGTCCTCACAACTCAGCATAATAGACTGTCATCCTTGACCAACACTAGGATGATAGGTTGTTAAGGTCCTTTACCCCTGACTAGCATAAGGATAGAACACCTTCTTGTTTGTTTGAGTTCTCACACCTTGCTCGTCTTGCCTAGTGCCCACTCTAAGCATGGAAAAAATCAAGGAACAACAATTGACCTCCTATTATGGTTCATTCTGGATGCTTGTGAGAGACACATGAGATTGATCCCCCATGGTCTTAACCTCATCAATAATGTGTGACCTCAGCTAAATCAGACACTCTCTCATTCACCCTAGTAGCTTTAACTCACAAGAAATCTTGCCCACCTTGCACGTAATCCCATGGAACCCATCAACTTTATGGCTCAAGGACCATGCTTTCCTAGGAGACAAGTCTAGAGGTAACTCCCTTAACATATGATCATGGTACTCATAAATATCCCTCTCCACACTCAATGAGATAAGAATTTGATGCTCCTCTCCTTCATCCCACTCTTTCCCATATACAACTAGATCTTTGGGTTTAGAACCTTTCTTATTGGTAATCATCCACGTAACCATAGTTGAGCACACCTACATCTTCCTCGACAACCTCCTTTGCACCATCATAACCCAACACGTCTACATGAGGTTGAATATGGCGAAAGTCTTAAATGAGGAATCATTGTGACTTTACTCTTTTGGATAAACTCTTGACCAAGCACAAGCTTAAGATCATACATCTCAATCATAGATAAATAAAGCTTACCCTTTAAACTAATCAATTTGCACTTCCATGTTTAGTACATATCCAACAATCTTTGTAATGGGTGAATTGACTACTTTGAACCATTTAGAACCTCTGGAGGACTAGAGGCATAACTCCCTAGCTCATTGAATACTCACAAACTTATGAGTCGCATTGATGTTCATGAGCATTGTGGTTCTCATTCTTGATCACCACATCCACAAAACTCAATCCAAGTAATCCTTCACTCCCTTTCTTCTCACTCAACTCAATTCTTTCCATGGCATTGAACCCATGGATGACAACCATACGTTGGTCACCCATTTCATCCAACTTTAGTTGTTGGGTTGCCAATACCCTTAACTATTGTGCACATTCTTTCCAAAGGTGAGGCCCATTAGCCATGAATGATTCTCTTTGTTGGTAGCTTCTCTCATAGGTTTCTTCCCTTTTGAGTTCACATTGTACTTCTAAGACCCCATTGATAACTATTAAGGAGCCTTCCTACCTTGGTTTCCACCCTTTGGCTTCTAAGAAGACAAACTCACCTCACTCTACACACTCTTTTCCCTCGAGATATTGAAGTACTGGGTATCCTTCTTTGACACTGGCTCATCCTTGAACTCAAAAAGCTATCCATGAATCCCTCGTTACTATCTCGATCGAGTTTGAGACCTTGGATGGTATTTATCACTTACTTATCCTCTTAATCGTTCGACTATTCTTCCTACTGAACAACTAACACCTTTTGTTGTTGAGGACACTCCCTTGAGTGTATAGTCTCTAACAAGTCCAACATATCAACCATGGGCCAATCTTTTCTTTTGTGCTATCATTATTGCTATTTTGTTGGCTGGAGGACTTAGACCCCTCTAATGATTGCTTACTTGTCTTCCTACCTTGCAATCTATTATTTAGCTTTACAAAATACCGATTCACCTTATTTCTTTCTTTAGAACCAAGACCTAGGGAATCCTTCTTCTCCTTGCCCTTTGGATTAAAATCATAAAACCTATCAACAATGACTATGGCCTCACTAACCAACTTTGGCTTGTGGTATTTGAACTCTTCTTGAGCCCGCCATTGAAGACCATATCAAAATAAAAACTTCTCTTTCTTCGGTAGCCACTTAACCTCTACCAAGAGATCTTGGAAGGTCTTGGTATACTCCTAGATCTTCTTAGAAGAATAATTTAATATTTTAAGCTTGGTCCTTACCAACCAATTGATATTCTTAGGCTAGAACTATTTTGTTAATGTTCACTTAAATCCATCCCATGAGTCTGCCTTCTTAATGATCTTGCTTGTTGCCATGTCATTGACTAGGTTCCTCATCCACATTCTGGCCATACCCTTTAGGTACCTCATTGTTGTCTTGACTTGATCTTCATTTGGCAAGGTTCCCAACCCCACCAAGTAGTCCCCCATATCCCATAAGAAGTTGTCAAGAAGACGCTTGTCTTGAACCCCCTCATAACACTCTAACTCCTTTAATTTGAACAACTTGATGGTCGAAGAGTTAGACATGGTCGTCTAGCTCACTACTTGAGATATCGTTCAACACAACACAACTTCCTCCTAAAGCTTTTCCAAGGATGACTTACTTTCCTCCAACCTAGTTCTCAAATCAACTACGATTGATTCCAATGACTATATTCTTTGCTTATGGTCCTTTCCTCCTAAAGCTTTGCCAAGGATGACTTACTTTCCTCCAACCTAGTTCTCAAATTGACTACGATTGATTCCAATGACTATATTCTTTCCTCCAACCTAGTTCTCAAATCGACTACGATTGATGTACCTTGCTTGGTACATCAATCACTTCTTGCATTGATGTACACCGACTTGATCGTGCATTGATAATAACTTGCACACGGTCACACAAATCACATAGGGACAAAGACACCAACTCATCGCATAACCTAATATTTGATACTAATTGTCATGAGACCAACCTAATAAGGCCATAATCATATGGTATCATGCATGCATTTTGAGTTGTTCGAAGGAGGAACTCACTAGATGCCACAAACTATACCTTCTAGTGTCTTCGTATCAAACCTACAAAGTACAGCAACCCACACAAGTACATAAGTGTCAAGGGATTAGTAAAAGTATTCAACACATATATGCATGGTACTGAGGCACGTGCACATACACCACAAGAGAATTTTATTTATTATCAGGGACCAACGGTGCAATATTATAACTCAACATAAGGTCGCCCAAATCTCTTACAATATTGCAAGCAAGGACACGATTCGATAATACCAAGACAAGACCACCCAAAAGTCAGCTTACTCGTTTGGCATGCAAGTCTCAAGTCTTACAAACTAACATTTTCCCCACAAAAGGACTATACAATCCTCAATCCTACATCACAATCCTAACATTATTAGTTAGTATTAGTTAGTATTATTAATAATTTAATTATTATATTATTAACTTATAAAGTGAACCATCACAACCCTTCATAACGTGAACCATCACGTCTCTTCATACATGAACCATCATGTCTCTTCACCAATGTAGCTTTAGGGTAGATATATATATTAGGTTGGCCATCCATATCAAATCATCCAAGAAGAAGAATAATAAGCATAGATTCTAAGGAGGGAGCCCCCTATAGTGGCAAAGCGATTACAAGGGAGCCCCCTTTGAGTGGCCTGCGATTACATTTACATTAATTTGTTAATAATTTTAGAGTAAGACCTCGGGGTCTTACCATTTGGTATCTGAGCCATGTGGGACCCAGTCATGTGGGAATTGCTCAAAGATCTTCATCAAATCACTTACGTGCGTGAGTATCAAACTCGGTTTGAGGATATCACCAAACACAACACAATATTGGATGAATCAATTCTCATCAATGGCTTCATTAGGGGATTAAAAGAGGAAATTAGAATGGAGGTGACAAGGTTCAATCCCTATACCATGATGCCGACCTATGGATTGGCAAAATTAGCTGAAGATAAAATCAATGCATAACAACGATTAGGAAAACCACTTATGGAAAAATCGTTGACCACTTACATCGCTCCCAAACCTATGCATAATGGAAGGGCACAAAGCACTTACACAACCCCCAAATCTAATTGAACTTTACAAATTAAACATCTTAGCTTTGAGGAGATGAAGGAACGACGAGCAAAAGGACTCTATGATAATTGTGATGAACAATTTGGACCCCACCATAAATGTGCTACACTAACATTGTATTTATTGAAGGAAGTTGATCCATGTCTCTCCATAGAGCAAGTAGATGAGGTAGTTGTGTCTGAAGCGACCAGTGCACCTACTCACCGCAATGAAGACAATGAGGTCGATGTGCAAGAAGTGATTGATGTACCAAGTAAGGATGAAGTAGACATACCCAAAGTGATCAATGCAAGCCAAACATGCACTACAGAGTGACTGCAAGACCTACACATACCTTCCTCACCAATAGTGAGTTCTTGCCATATGACCAAAACTATTCGAAACCAACATAGAGTGACTACACACTCCTTCTCCGTTGGCTCTACCAAGGAACCAAAAAAGGATATGAAATCATTACCATCACTTTTGATGCATCATTTTGAAGTATTTGAGGAACCCCAAGGGTTGCCCTCCCATCGTCATCATGATTTTCCTAAGGGAGATTCTACTATTTTTCTTGGCAACCCCTCGCTAATGCTTCATCCTTCTCGATATCCCTGCCTATGAAAGGATGCCATTAAAAGAGTCCAAGAACTTACACAAATCCTTCTTGGAAAACAAAGGACAAAGCTTCTCACTTTGAGCTTTGAGGACAAAGCTATTTTTAAGGAGGGTGGCATGTTAGGATCCTCAATCCTAACATTATTAGTTAGTATTAGTTAGTATTATTAATAATTTAATTATTATATTATTAACTTATTATGTCATTGGAATCAATCGTAGTCGATTTGCAAGAAGTGACCATACTTTGCCAAGGATGACTTACTTTCCTCCAACCTAGTTCTCCAATCGACTACGATTGATTCCAATGACTATATTATTTCCTTCAACCTAGTTCTCAAATCGACTACGATTGATGTACCTTGCTTGGTACATCAATCACTTCTTGCATTGATGTACACCGACTTGATCGTGCATTGATAATAACTTGCACACGATCACACAAATCACATAGGGGACAAAGACACCAACTCATTGCATAACCTAATATTTGATACTAATTGTCATGATACCAACCTAATAAGGCCATAGTCGTATGGTATCATGCATGCATTTTGAGTTGTTCGAAGGAGGAACTCACTAGATGCCACAAACTATACCTTCTAGTGTCTTCGTATCAAACCTACAAAGTACAACAACGCACACAAGTATATAAGTGTCAAGGGATTAGTAAAAGTATTCAACACATATATGCATGGTACTGAGGCACATGCACATACACCACAAGAGAATTTTATTTATTATCAGGGACCAACGGTGCAATATTATAACTCAACATAAGGTCACCCAAATCTCTTACAATATTGCAAGCAAGGACACGATTCGATAATACCAAGACAAGACCACCCAAAAGTCAGCTTACTCGTTTGGCATGCAAGTCTCAAGTCTTACAAACTAACATTTTCCCCACAAAAGGACTATACACAAAGGCAAGCACATAGGCCCCAAGTCCTTACAACTCAACATAACAGACTGTCATCCTTGACCAACACTAGGATGACAGGCTACCAAGGTCCTTTGCCCTTGACTAGCATAAGGATATAACACCTTCTTGTTTGTTTGAGTTCTCACGTCTTGCACGTCTTGCCTAGTGCCCACTCCAAGCATGGAAAAACTCAAAGGAACAACAACTCGCTCACAAAACAACAAAGAAACTCGTGAACGTTGATGCAAACTTGCTCACAAAACAATAAAGAAACTTGTGGACGTTGATGCAAATGTTTAAGTCGGAACCATCCACTATACTTGAGTTGTATAATAATCTTAGAAATAGAGTTTCTACCTCTTATAAATAATGCTGGTTGTGGCCTTTTAAAAGTTTGATTAATTAAATTACTTAATTTTTGAATATGTGTTTTGTATAAAAACTATAATCTTTAAGTAATGTCCCAAGGGACAACATTATAGTTTGAACTTTGACTCTTCTTTGGGAGATCCATGGTTCAAGCCACAACGGGTGTGTGTTTTAATACCATATTGATAAGTTTAACTCTCGACCTTAGAAAGTGTTATGGTTGGGATGTGAATGCTTAGCTCTAAACGCTAGTCGTAAGGGTTTCTTACACTATCCAAATTTAAAAAAACCTTTAACTAAAATAAAAATATTTAACCTTAAACTTTTCGTAAGAATTTTTTACGCTAACTAAATTTAAAAAAAAAAAAAATTAACCATAGCGGTTTTGGTGGAGGTGTGAATATTTATTTTGTAGCTTACTACTTTAAATATATGTGGGTTTTATAAATGATGCATTTACGCAACCATCGCCATTAACAATTAAATGATAAGGAGTAAACACTTAATAAATAAATATATAAATGAATGTATGGAAGATACCAAAATAACGTTGAAGTGACGTGCAAAATATGGGCCCTTTAAAAGGCTTATTTGATCCCTTGATTGTTGTTGACTATGATTCGTCTAGACCTCAAAATAGTATTATGAAAATTAACTACGTAGAAAGATACAAACCATTCCATACATAGAAAATCTCGTGCAATTCAATGCATTTTTTTAGACACATTAAATAGTGGATATTCCAACTTTTTCAAACTACGTTGGCTCCTTACAATTAGTAGGCGGTGATTTTATAAGTCGTATAATAGAGTTAATTTATTTTCCTCCTGGGTAATGGGAGAATATCCGCATAGCCTAATTGAAAGGGAAACGGGTCCTGGCACGACTCTCTTGACGACATGTGCATTGACCACTCAGCTTGTCCATTTCCTACAATTTAAATATATTATGTATTATAAATGTAATTAATTAATTAAAAACCTACCATTTAAATGGGATAGAGGCCGGTACAATTTCAAAACTATAGTTGCAAATTGTCACATGTCTAAAGAAAGGTACAACCACTCCACCATCTACTTACTATCCATCAAAGGAAAGGCCATACATCGTCTACAACTTACTCCAAATACGTGGAAATTAATTGAAAATTATAGTTTTTTTACATGTCTGTTCATAAGTATTTATTTTAATAAAAAATTGGAGAAAGTCTTAAGAAGTTTATTCAAATTTCATTTTATCGTCTTCATATTATAAATATATAGCATAGTTGGGAATGTTTTATAGTAAAAGTCGATAGGGCTCCATTCTACCTACATCCACCTTGTTAATAGGGGTCTAAAATGTTCTTAAGAATGGATCCTCTTAACTATGTTTTATCCAACGAGCATAGAGATAGTCTATTCATGAAATTACCATTTTTATAAATACAAAACCTTATGGACCTGCTACAAAATTGTAGTTGGGTATGCGTTTTGATCCTCTTGGAAAGTGAAATGCTATAAATTTTAGCCATACCTAGCTTAATTAGCTCTATTTCCTTTTGCATCATTGTCAAACCTCATTTCCTTATAATTTTTGCACGTTATACCTTAGTCTTCCATGTGGAAAGAATATAACGTTAATCTTCTTTTGTGCTTACGTCAGAAACGAAAATGTAGGCATGAGAAGGCGATGCAGGCTTTGAATTTCGCACGGAGGAAATATCATCTTGGTCTTTTTGTGTGAGGAAATAAATAGTCGAATTACGCTTAAATTTACGCGGTTTTACCTCCGTGTGATGCACGTAAACAATTTTGACGCAATGCAACCATCGTTACGGATATAACACACGCATACGGCCAAGCATATTAGCTACCGACAAACAACAAACTCACATGAAAAGGGAGGAATTTGGTTGATGGTTACCAATGTCGTGACATAATTTTTTTTTACAGGGTTTTTTCATTTAGTAAGTATTTATTTTGGGAATAAATTTGGAGGTTTTTTTATTTGGTTATTTTTTTTAAGTAATTATTTTAGGGAAGAAATTTGGAGGTATTTTTATTTGGTTAATCTAAATAAGTATTTATTTTAGAGAAATAACTAAAAAACTTAGAATTAGAAAAACATTCAATAAAAAACCTATTAAAATATTACAACAAGAGTTTTAATATAATGATTCATATGTTGTAGGTGAGTTGGAGAGAGTAGGGTAATCCTTCAAGGGAGGTTTTTGGTTACGAATCTCTACTTACCAAACCCACATTGAATACTCAAAATCCAGTTGATTATGTTAATGTAAAACTCCTCATGGTAATTTCTGACCCCACACAAAGTTTTTCACTAAAGTTTTAATTTTGCTGTGTTAGGCAGCGGTAACTAATAAAATCTTCTAGCCTTTGTACACATTTGGCCTCGTAGAGAGTAATAAATGGCTTAAAGCACTCTAAGCTACAATAATTTGTTAGTTTGAGAATAAAACAATTGGGGGTAGACAAGGCAAGGTGCTAAAAATATTTCAAGCTTCTCCTCCAAAGGATATACTTTTCTTAGAAACTAGGATTAGGATAGATAATGGTAGAAATTAATATTGAAGTTTACGTTAGGAAAAAGTGGTTCTTCACAAATTCCAAGGGGCTGTTGCTTCTCTTCTTCTTTCCCATTCCCTAGCAGTTAGAGCAGTCCTTTCGGGGAAATTTTTGACTTTACTATGGGGCGCTTTCATTCATGACTGTTCCAACATTTTCCTAAATATTCTCCCGATAAATTGAGATCCATTATAAATTGAGATCCATTTTCCTAAATATTCTCCCGATAAATTGAGATCCAATCCAAGTGAAGATGATTCCTTGATACCTTAGAGAGACGAAAGTTGTTGCGGCCGTGTACTGGTTCCTGTCTTCCCAAAAAAATTACATGATGCTTCTTCATGATCAATCAATCAAATAATTCTTGTGATTGGACGGGACCACGCTTTTGATGCCCTGGCGGAGGGAAGCCTATGAGGACCGAGCCCCAAGTTAAGGTTTGTGCTTTCAGGAGACGAGAAGGCCCAGCCGAAGAAGAGCAAGGAGGAGGAGGAGAGGAGGAATTTGCGGAAGAGGCTGTCTTTTTTCCATGGCTGTGAAACCGACTTGAAAGGAAAGTACACGTCCTAACATCGAATCTTGGTCACAAAGGGTAAGGGTATCTTTATCTCCGCATCGAAACCCCAATGACCCACAAGTTAATTCTTGCATAATCTGGATCTGGAGGCCCATTAACCCATTTTGGTTTTTCTGTTGGAGATGGTATACTGTAACTGGCAATTGGGTGATGAGATTACCAACAGAAATCGAGACGCTGGGGGCTTGAGCTTGGAAAACTTCACTTACAAGGACTTGGGTACTTCAGGAGGAGGAGGAGGAGGTAACATTGTGTGTTCAAGCCCCTGTTGGGTCTATGTGTATAGTTGCAGCAGCGTGTGCCCATTCTCTATGCCTTGAATGCCTTGTGGGCTGGTCTGCAAGGGGCAAATTAAATGCCCAGGGGCAGGGAACCTCAGATTTCGGACTACTTGGTAGCTCTTGTAATAGTACCCCTCGTTAGTTTTGTACTCCTCCAGAGATGGAAGAAGAGAAGGGCTGCCCGCAAGGAGGAGATTAGGAAGCTCCTCATTTTGGCTGCTGAGGAAGAGGAAGCTGTAAGGGCCGAGGCCGAGGCCGAGGCTGCTGTCCTTTACTCGTGTCCAACCGTGGTTACGCGCCCTCAATGTGCCATCTGTTTCAGTCCTACCACAACGAGGTGCTCCAGATGCAAGGCTGTCCGATACTGGTGAGTTTTATTTTAACGTTAACATTTCTTCTTTTAGCTCTTTGGCGTTGCAGACCAAGTGTAATTGACGAATGCAGGGGAAAGACTTTTGTTGGCGTTCATAAAGTATAAAAAATGTATATGAACCATTATATGCAAGGAATCCTACGTTCAACCTAGATCCAGTTGAATGTCCGGACAAAAGTGCATTAGAAACAAATCTAAACTAGGATGAAGGTAGATAAATGTAGTTTGTGAAAGTAGAAGAAGGGAGACGTCAAGAAAGCCACCCTAGGAAGATGCTTTCTTCTGTATGTTGGCAGTGTTGTGGGATCTGAGATAAAATTGCGTTTTTCCCTCATAAACTTTGGAATAAATTAGATTTGGTTCTTTGTAAGACACGGATCACCTAGGATTTGGACTTAGTATTTCTTGTCTCCACTCTACCACTAGACCACTGGCTTTTCAGATGTTTGAGCACTGTCCAAGTATGGATTAAATTTCCAAGAACTTTCACCGTGTTGGAATTGACAATCTAATTCCCATAGCATTAACATCTTATGCATTTCCCAATCTTGGCCGAAGCAGAGGCACTGGCTCACGTACAATGGTTGGCTCTGATTTTAGCCTTCTATAGCTTCTTTACCATGTTTTTTTATTTTAACTTTATAGTTTATTGGCCAACTGCTATGTAGTGAGATGAGCTTATCCATTCATGTGAAATCCCCAACAAAGTATAGGCAAAGAATACCTGCATTAGAGGAGGAGAACTTGGACATATAGGTAAAAGGTGCAGTTGGTTTTCATAAACAACGTTCTGCATTTTACATACGGATGAAAAAGACATTTGCAAAGCTGGAAATGAGTTTTGTGTTTAGCGGATAAGAACTATGCATGTTTTCCAACCGTTATCCAATAAGTATTGTGTTTGATCAGGATGAAAGTAGTACTTGGCATGGAAATATTACATCGAATTATTGATAAACCCGCGTACTTCTGAGAAAATGGGTTTCTCAGAACTTTAATTGCTTATAAACCCAAAATATTCTATTGTATTCTCTAGAAGTGTGGACATTGGATTCAAAGATTTTCAGTCTTAGCCACTGTATACACGGGGCCAAACCATACTCAGTTAGTATTTTTATCTAGTGGCCTTTTGATATTTCACATATGTGGTTTATTTGGGGTTTTTGTTCAGAGTTTTCAGTTTTGTGTTTTGGGGATTTATCGAATGCCTTCCGTGTGTTGTTGTCATAGACAGGCTTTGTTGCTGCAACACCTTTTTGTCTGTGATGTCAAAAAGATGCTTTGTTGCTCATTAGTGATAGGGTGATCGGTTTAAATGTGTTAATTTCATGGGAACTTTTACTCTCCAAAACAGTTTTGTTCTGGAAAATGGGCACAAGGTTTGCAATCTTTTCCAAGAAATCTGGATACTTGAAACTTTGGAAGAGATACTGATAGCACAGCCATGGTTGCGGAAACAACAACTGATTTTCAAGGTGCACAACAAGATCCACAGAACTAAGAAAAGGAAACTACCAATATGTTCTCACAGTGCAGACGTTATTTCTCTCTTCCTGTCAACAATTACATCTGCCTCTTCTTAATTAGAAGAGTA
Source organism: Wollemia nobilis (assembly GCA_028583015.1). Taxonomy (NCBI): domain Eukaryota; kingdom Viridiplantae; phylum Streptophyta; class Pinopsida; order Araucariales; family Araucariaceae; genus Wollemia; species Wollemia nobilis. The sequence continues at coordinate 997,404 of JAQPPZ010017170.1, forward strand.
TACAGGCTTTAGTGTTTTGTAAAACAATTATGTCATAAATAACACCTAATACAAAGCTACTTTTATGCCCTTTGCAAACTATGTAATCTAAAGCTATCTCTTTCTTGCCTCCTTTATTAGTGTCAGTAGACTATAGCTAGTACTCACTCTTGATGGGCATGCAATCTGTTTGTTTTTAAGTTGATTGGTGCATTTCTAATGCTTTATAACATGGTAGCCATGCTGATCAAATGAAGAACAAGAGCTCAGAAATACGGGTAAAATATGTTAAAGTGGACAGAAACTTGGGGATAAACAAGAAAAAACAACAGCTAGAATCTTTTTCATGTCCATATTTACTTTTTCATCCACCCATAAGTTATCAGTTGTAGTAAAATGTATATGCAAATTAAGTAAATCATCAAGGCTCTGATGTGCAGAAGTTGTTTGTTTTATTCATAAAGCCAGAAAACTGAAAATATCATTTTTACCTCTATTTTAGAACTTATTTTTTTATGATTCCATGTTTTATAAAATAGCCAGTAAATAACAGATTCAGAAGCATTAATTTTGTCATTTAAAAGATTGTTTGTTATCAAACCTCACCACATTCTTTTGATAGACACACTGCATGATTCCCTTGCTTCAGGGCTTGTTTGTGAACACTTTTGAAATAGATTGCCTGACTAGAGTTTTGATGAATAGTTAGGTATTTATAACATTTCTATGTTTTATCTTATGGAGAATGTCACGTGTATCTTCTCTAATGGTTTACATGTGGGTAATATACTTAGTGCCTCTAGTTCACCTTAAGATAACACTTTGTGTTTTCATAAACAATCTAGTCGTGATAATTGAGTGATAACTCAAGCATCTAATTCAAAGATATTGTAGAACTAGGTTATTGTCAAAGAATGTGATGCTTAAGATTCATTTGGAAATTATAGCTGAACCTGATTGAATATCTTGAAATTTTGCGAAGAGAAGGAAATCAAATTGTTAGTGAAAGTAACTGAGGAATTAAGTTCTAGCAGTTTTGACTGTTTGTTGTTGCTTTTTGAAAGCAGTGAAACTTAATTTTGGTCAGGCAATTCCATCTGTAAACAATCATTTACCCTTAACCTGGAGTTATTTGATCAAATATGGTAGTTTGTGTAACAGAAACATATTTTCATTTCCTATTTTGGGGAGAATGGGTCTTTTTTGGTACCTCCCAATTTTGAAGGATTGTCTTTGATTAGTTAGAAATATGTTCAGGTTATGAAATTCATTTAGTTTTCCAAAAGTTTTGTTTTTGCAGGCAAAATCCGTGTCCAGTTCCAACATCAAACACCTGTAATGTTGAATACAATGTATTTTTAAAAAGTTGTGTTTCTTATCAATTTTACTTGTTTGCAGCTCAGGAAAATGCCAAATAGTTCACTGGAGGCAAGGACACAAATATGAGTGTCAGCCACCTGATGTTGATGAATCAGATTCTTGCCTGCCATCTGTTTCAATTAAAGCAAAAGAACTTGATCTAAATTTTTCATCTGAGACAGGGAACACAAAGTTTGATGAGGCTAGTATAGACGGGTCAAGAACTTCAGATGCTTCTATTGAGAAGTTGGATGAGACTGTTTCAGAGAAACCAAAAGTGTCCCTGTTGGAAAGATCTGAAGATGTTGCATCAAACATTGGTCCTAAATCTGCAAGTGATATACCTGTTCCGGACGATGTTATACCCAAAGCTCCGGATCTCAGTGGTCAATCATCAACCAGCAATGCAGCACATAATGATCTTTCGGAGGATTTGCCCATACCTGTTGTTCCCAAATCTGAGAGCTCTGTCGGTGATGTTCATACCAACTGCAGTGAATATCCACCAGGCACCATTGGGTCTGATGTGCATAGGACTGAAGCTGTTATTACTTGCAGTGAATATTCACCTGGCACTATGAGGTCTGATGTCTGTAGCACTGAAGCTGTTATTACTGATGTCCAGACCTGCAAGAGTAGGGTGACCGATGCAAGCTCCTTGACTGGTGTAAATAATGTTTCAAACTCCAGGATCTCTACAAATGATCTCCCTGTTCTAAAGAATGAAAAGAATGATCTCCCTGAATCTGGAATTGTTTTGGGCTCTAGCAGTTTTGAGCATAACAGCCACAGCTCTACAAGCCATACTCATGATTTTCCTATTTCCATGGTTATGCCTGATCTTTTGGGTGCTGGCAACAATCCTCTTGTCATGGAGAGCCCTGTGCATGATGACATCCCTTTCAAGACAGTTCAGTGTTCTTCTAGCACCAATTGTCATGTGGCCAATATGTCTAAGCCCTCTGTTTCGACCTCGAGCACTAATGACCAGATGGGTGATGTCTCTACATCTCTCGATCAATCTTCCAGCATCAGTCAAAGTGTGACAGGCACTTTAGTGAGCAATAGCTCTCTGAAGAATATCTCAAGCAAGAAGTCAGTCTCTTTGGGGTCAAGGTCATCCATTGAATTGGCTGCTAACACTAATAGTCAAATGGTGGGTGCTTCTTTGCCTATTAATGGATCTTCCAGCACAATTAAGAATGTGATGGATGGGCCAGCTAGTAAAAGCATCATGAAGAATGTCTCAAATTCTGGAGATTCAGTCACCAGCTTTTTGGGCCAGAAGAATCCAGTCTCTTTGATGTCAAATTCAAAGAGTTTGTTGCAAGCCAAAGATTCTTCGAGCTCTACATCTAGTAAAAGCATCATGAAGAATGTCTCAAATTCTGGAGATTCAGTCACCAGCTTTTTGGGCCAGAAGAATCCAGTCTCTTTGATCTCAAATTCAAAGAGTTCGTTGCAAACCAAAGATTCTTTGAGCTCCACATCCCCTGTTTCTCAAGGTTCCATGCTGAATGATATGAATAGTAAAATACCAGCATCTAAAATTTACAATCAGAAGGCTTCTGAATCAAATGGTACAAGTGGGAGGTCTGTTAGATCTGTATTTCAACATTCTTCTCCACTCAAGGAAAGAGCTCCTGTTCGTAGCATTTCACGTCAAAAGAATGGCAGCAGCTCCGATGCAATATCCTTTACTCCATTCCATACTGTTGTTTCTTCCTTTCCTACCGGCAATGCCTTGAAAGCATCTGTGAAAAAAGTTGCACAACAGCTTAAAGCTTCAAAAGCCTCAAAACAATTTTCTACAAAAACTACAAATGATAGCTCAGGAAAATCAAGCAAGGTAATTGCCAAACATACTAAATTATTATTTTTGTTTAAGGTACACGGGAAGGTTCATTACTTGCAATGGGCTAAGACCTACATAAATTTATGCTATGCATCTCCTTATTAGATTGCTCATGGACATTCAAGATTATTCTCCTTGAATTGAATCAAAATTGGAGGAGTTATGCTGCTCCTGAAGCGCAGAGTACATTCCAGTTCATTTTGTTGCATAGTTTTTGCATCTTACATTTATTTATTTATAATGCCCAGCTTTTGCTTCGTCAGACACTCTTTCCTTATGAGTACTTTGTCAAACTTTTCAACTGGGACAAGCTTGAGCTCCCTCCTTGTGGTCTCATCAATTGTGGAAACAGGCAAGTTACTTTTTAGTTTTTACAACCAACAAGTTTGTAATGTTTTAATGAAATATTCACGTGAGGAGTTCATTATTTCGGTTCAGGTAGAGATTTTAGACCTTTCAGATTATAGTCATGGGGACCTTAATGTGCCAACTTTTGGCATTGCACAATTCTGAATCAAGTGCATATTATAGTTAATAAGACATGATATGGTTGCAATAACAGATTGTTGGTTACTACATTACCGATATCATTTCAGCGTACACAATTGACATTCATCTCTAGGCCTTAACTCATTGTACCGACAATGATGAATTATTGGTTTGAACCTTGAGGCGTGGATATAAATCCCTAAATGAAAATTTTGGTGGGCTTACATACAATATGAATATTTATGGTTTGTTTTGTTACCCAAATCAATATGGGATTAAATTTGGTTTCACTACCATAGACCGATCAAACCTTACGCTAAATCTTCTTTCCAGTTAGCATATGATAACTATCCAAACCTCAATGAGACTGCCTTTTGGTTCCTTTTCCTCCTTTTGTGTGTTACTGGTTTTATCCTGCTTTCACCTATAACTAGTAATATGATAATATCCCTATCACACTTGCTAGCTAGTACAAATCATCTTTTTTTCTAAGCTTCCTTCTCTACACTTCCTTTATAGCTAGAGTTATCGTATCTGGCACTCCTGCTCGTATTCTGGTATCTGTGTATTGAATACGGATGCAAATATGGCACTTTTGGACACTGTATCCAAACATATCTGAATACATGGATACCATAGCCAATTGTGTCCAAATATACACTCCTATTTGGTCTATGTCTAACGCATCCAGATATAGCCTAGGCATGTCGAGTGTTGTATCCATGATATGAGATTAAAAGAAAAAATCACAAATTTAAAAAATAAATTGTAAAGTTAAGAAACAATGACATTCCTCTTTTTATATAATGAAAATATCCTATTTGAAAATTATAATTGTGTAAACACTCTTGTGTTCTGTGTTTTACTTTTAATATATAAAATATATATATGTTTTTCAATGATGTATCCAGCCTTATTCATAGTAGGCGGTCTTGAAAATGTGCCATATCTGTATTTGATATTGTATCCGTAGCAGAGACTGTATCCATTTCCATGCAACATAGTCTATATCCCTTGTTTTCCTTGTCAGAGCATTTTTGGATGAAGACTAAGTGCAGGCCTAATGTTTGAGATCTTTCACCTGGAGCCTAGCAAGCTTGAAAAGTGTTATGTTTGACCTCTCTCATGCATGGGTGAGACTGTTTAAATATCCGTATCTGATACATTATCTGTATCAGAGACTGTAGCTATTTCCATGCAACATAGTCTATATCCCTTTTTTCCCTTGCTTGTCAGAGCATTTTTGGATGAAGACTTAGTGCAGGCCTAATGTTTGAGATCTTTCATCTAGAGGAGTGTTATGTTTGACCTCTCTCATGCATGGATGAGACTGTTTAAATAAATAATTACTGAGTTATTTCAGGTTGTTTTAGTTTACAAGAAAATGCAATACTTTTGTGTCATTTTACAGGCACAGTGTAGCCTACATTTATATATTTTGGAAGCATTTGCTCTGATAATCTTATCACTCAATTTGATTTGTTTAATGTTTCATCACTGAATAGGGCAGTATAACAAGCACAACATGTTGATTTGACAAACTACATATAAAGAACTGAAAACAACCTTTGATTCTGCATTGGTGGTTTGTGCTCTTATTTTTCGTGGTCACTAGCCACCTTAATCAATAACTTTACCTCTGTATGAATCATTACCGATACTTAAAGAAGATGCTATTTGCTCTCAGGTAATATAGGGATTTAAAGTCCTGTGTTGAATGTTAAATGAGTGCGAGACTTGATAAATGACTTCTCTAAGAGTGACTATGACTTGTTGAATTTCATGTGTTCATATAGTTATATCCTATTGGTGAAGGCAAGAATGTCCTAAAAACATATGCTATGCTTAAATTAAACGTTAGACTTTTGCTGAGTGCAGAAACTTGAGGATTACCCTCAGAAACTTGAGGATTAGCTTGCACAAATCAGTTTGTAACCCAATTTTACATGATCTAGGGGACAAATCTGTCACTTATTGGTCTCAGTATAGACAATACAGAAGATGCTTACCACTTTAAGGATTAACTTCATATTCTGAGTATTCTTCTGTCTATATATATATATATATATAGACAGAAGAATACTCAGAATATAAATCTTCCATATTACACTGTTTTCATATAAACTAGAGAGACAAAGATTTTCCTCAAATGGAAGATCTTCTACATTAAAGCTTTTCTGTAAAACACAACACTCACCTTTACTAGACAATGGAGTCTGGACGTGCTCTTAACATATTTGTGTGTTGGTCCTCTTGTTTCAACCCTAGTGAGGGCTTCCACAGGTACAGTCTATGCTTTGCCAATTTTTTTGGTAAGGTTGTTTCAATCCACAATTTCTATACTTCTTTTACTTAATTGTTTATCTCAATCCAAAGTCTGTGCATTGTTAGTCCATTTCTGTACAGTTGCATGCTAGGTCCATGGTCTGATTATATTCCTTCTTGTCTATATTGTTGATTTGTTCCTCCTTGTCTAGGAGGAACTCTAAGACACCGAGTTACGGTGCACTTCATAAATGTTCCAGAAGCTGTGTTTGGAACATTTTGCATTAGTGTTTTGACACTCGTACACCAAATGTCACTGCTGTCCTTGTCCTTTTTCTCTTCCTTGATTTTGTGAATCATGTGCATCTCATCTTTCCAAAATGCCTCAATTGATGTTTTCGCTTCCTCATAATCACTGTCACTGTTGGAGTCGCTTCCTGCCTGACTCCACCCACCCCTCGGTCTCCATCACCATCTTCATCTCACTTTCTAAGTTTATCACTTTGTCAAAGGATTCCTGGTACATTGTAGGAGGAAATACTTTCATCTTCTTTCAATACTTGAGAAAAAGGCCATCCACAAACTACCGCTTCTTCAATCTATCATATAATTGATTGTTCATCTTGCCGATTACCTCCTTAAGATGACGGTTATATGATTTGACATCCTCATTCTTCCTTTGCTTTGTGATGTAGATCTCTCCAGTGATCTCTGTGTCATCATGCAATAAACAAAATTCCTTCTTGAAGGCTTTCCTAAGGTCATCCCATGTAGTGAGTAGAGTTGTTAGTGACAAGTTCCAATCCATCGAGATGTCTCTAAGCATAATAGGGAACAGTTGCATCCAAATTGCATTGTCAGTTACTACATTTGCATTCCATATTGTGGTACAGGTACCAATATGATGGATAGGGTCTTCCTTTTTGTTGCTGAAACACTTTGGACGCTTTTGCTTGCCTTCTTTGTGATGTAGATCTCTCCAGTGACCTCTGTGTCATCATGCAATAAACAAAATTCCTTCTTGAAGGCTTTCCTAAGGTCATCCCATGTAGTGAGTAGAGTTGTTAGTGACAAGATCCAATCCATAGAAATGTCTCTAAGCATAATAGGGAACAGTTGCATCCACATTGCATTGTCAGTTACTCCATTTGCATTCCATATTGTGGTACAGGTACCAATATGATGGATAGGGTCTTCCTTTTTGTTGCTGAAACACTTTGGATGCTTTTGCTTGCCCGTTTTTGCCACAACCATCTTAAACTATGCCATTATTGTTTTCAGCCTTGGTGTGGTTAGTACATTGTTTGTTGGCTGCTTTTGACTCATCTCGTCTATTGACAGTTTTCAAGTATCGATTGTTTCTTCCAATTTAGTGTTGAGACAAATTTCTTCGTCAAGCGGTTGTCCAAATTTGATGCTCAAATACCTTCTCATGTCCATGCTATTACTTTGTGACCTTCGTTGTGAATAGACTTGTGTCAGCTCCAATTCACTGTCAAAACATCACCCACTCTGAAACATACTTTGTTGCGGTTGTCTGTGTCGGACTCCTGTTTCATGCACCTTCAGACATTCTCGCACTTCTGTCAGCATTGAAGTCACCTGTCAGCTGCCTTCTTTATCTTGTGAACAACTTCATCACAACCTTCATCATGTCTTTTGTCACAACCTGTCTTCTCAATTGGTATGTGTGTCCCCATGTGTGATCTTCATCTGCACGATCTTGGTCATCTGTGTGAACTTCATCATTAGCATGATTGTTGTCAGCACGATTTTCATTGTTTGCACAACTGTCATCTCCACCATTGTTGTTGATGGCAAAAAGCAATTCATTCATTGAGGCAAGAGCCTATTTAATACATGCCTTAGGGTTACAAACTAGAAGATTGATACTCCCGATTTAGGAGATTGTTACATGCAAGAAATATTAAAATAATCTTCCAGCTAATAATGCATGATCTAATAATAATGTAATAAAATATCCTAACATCCCCCCTTATTACATTATTCGAGTTAGGAAATATTAGGACCCCTCCCTTAATTTAGAGTCTCGGCTCTTGCTCTCGGCTCTGGCTCTTGGCGCTAGCTTTGACTTTTGGCTCTTGGCTTTGGCTTCTCTAGCTCTTGGGTAATCACCTCTGGGTCTGCCATTGGCTCTGCCTCTGGGTTGGTCATTGGGTCTGCCATTGGCTCTGCCTCTGGGTTGGTCATTGGGTCTGCCATTGGCTCTTCCTCTGGCTTTGTCTCTGGGTCTGCCTTTGGGTCTGTCGCCTGAGAGTTTGCCTCTAGGTCTGCCATTGGGTCGGCCACTGGGTCTGCCATTGGGTCCACCTCTGGGTTTGCCATTGGCTCTGCCTCTGGGTTTGCTGCCTCTGGCTTTGCAATTGGGCCTGCTGCCTCTGGGCCTGCCTTTGGGTCTGTTGCCTCTGGGACTGCTTTTGGGAGATTGCAGTTGTCTTGGCTGCTAATAGTGCTGCATTAGGAGCAGATTGGACATCTAGGGCAAACAAGCCACTTTTGTAGGAACCGGTGGCTATATGCTTACCATTCTTAGTGATAAAACACCTCTTATGGCCATTCTCAACTTTGAAATCAACCTTCATGTTTCTATCCAATAGTTGTGGTATAGAAAACAAGTTGTTAGCCAGACCTGGTATGTATAGTACCTTTTTAATGGTGCATTTCCCATCTGAAAGATGAACCGAAACATCACCTACTCCTTTGACCTCGTAGGTTTTATCATCGGCGATGGTCATCGGTTTCCCTTCTTTGGCTTTGAAGGTATCAAACCAGTCTTTGTCCCCTGTCATGTGCTGGCTAGCACTGAAATCAATGTACCAAGCATCATCCTGGGTTTTGGTTGTAGCCTTTGTCATAAGCATCTTGTATGCCTGTTCAGAATCTGAATCTGACTCTTCGTGTGCCTGTTTATAATTTGAATGACTCTTCAAGGGCAACATGCCCTTTTTGCTGCTTTTGTTGGGTTTGTGGCTTCTACTGTTGCTGCTTCTGTTGAGGTTTGTGGACTTGATCACCTCGTGGGGTGGCATCGTACCGACAATATTTGGTATCATGTCTGTTGTGTTCAAGGATATGGCAATACCTCTTTTGGTGCTGAGGTTGCTGCAGCAATGATGAGGAGGAAGGACCTTTGTTCAAAGAACCCTTTTGTCTTCTCTGTTTCCCAGATTTTTGACTCAAAGGTTTTTGGCTTATGAGCGCACTGTTCGACAACTGGTCCCTTAACTTGTTGGTTTCTTCTTCCTGTTGCAGCGTATTGACCAACACCTCGAAGGAAACTACCATATTGGAGACCTGTAAGGAGGTAATAAAGGAAACTACCATATTGGAGACCTGTAAGGAGGTAATAAAGGAAACTACCATATTGGAGACCTGTAAGGAGGTAATAAGCACGCAAAAGGAATCTGGTAAAGCTCGAAGTATGATGGGAACTAAGAGCTTGTCATCCACTTTTTCACCCATAGCATTCAGTTTTCCCTTCAGGTCTGTGACTCTGCAAAGAAATTGCTCCATAGTCTCTCCATATCCCACTCGCAATGTGTGAAGTTGGGATTGAAGGTTAAGAATAGTGGACTGATTCTTTCTTTCATAAATGGTTGTAAGAGCATCCCATGCTTGATTGGAAGTTTCTGCATCACAAATGTGTGGCTGGATCTCATCAACTGTAGCAAGGGTGATTAGCATCAGTGCTCGTTGATCTGCTTCATCATACTTCTTTCCTTGGTCCACGCCTTGAGGTTGCATTTTGATGCTTGTCACAATGTTCCATAGCTTCTCCACTGTCAAGATAGTCTGCATCTTTGTCTTCCAAGCTCTGAAGTTGGGTCCTTTCAGGAGCTGAGAATTTGTGAGAAACACTTTGGGAGTGGCCATCTGTGCGAAGCTGCAAAATATCACCTGCAAAACCTGGAAAACATGGAAGAAATAATGAGGGTGTTGAGCTCCACCAATAATGCACCTTGTTTACAATCACAAAGCTTGCAAAATAGGTTAATCACTCGAAAGGAAAAAAAAACCCTTTTAATGAAGTTTTTGCCTTTTTTTTTTTAGGAGTCCCCCTTATTAATGAAGGTGTTGCTTTTTTATTAAAAAAAAAAAAAAAACACCTTATAAAATATTAATCTCCCCTTTTAATAAAAGCAAGCGCCTTAAATAAAGGGCCTAAATTAAGATTAAGCCTGCCTTCAAATATTAAAGCAACCAAAAATTGTCACACCTTTATCTTTGGAAGCTGACAGGAATTGAACTCCGGCAAAACCTTTCAGAGGGCATAACTTTTAATCTTGAACTCCAATGTCAGATTTTCTTTCTTCAAACTGAATATCTCAATGAGCTAGACGCATTATCGGAGATTGGTTTGGTGCTTGTTTCAAACTTAAAAAAATCCTCAGAATACCTTGAAAATGAGCTCCAAAGTTTGTGCAGTGCGATACCTGAGAAAAAGTAAATAGAGATCTAGCAAGGGTAATATGTGAAAACCCTTAAGGAGGCTAGATCTTTGGCAACCCAAGATGAGGGATCTGGTAAAGATTGAGCAAAATCTTTTAGAAGACTAGATCCAAGGCTGCAATTGCATAGGCTTTGATTATCAATGGATATCTTTCCCATGAATTGAACTTGCAAACACTCAGACCTGCGCACATCAAACAAATGGAAGGGCTTGTTGTCGGATAGTGACGATTATCCACTACACTTGGTGGTGGCTTAGACCAAAGAATCCTTTTTGATAAACCAGATCAGCGTCACGCTGTAGGTTCAGAGCATTTTCGGATTTCCCTGCTCAGATACCCATGATGGCAAAAAACAATTCATTCATTGAGGCATGAGCCTGTTTAATACATGCTTTAGGGTTACAAACTGGAAGATCGATACTCCCGATTTAAGAGATTTTTTATTTATTTTTCTAAAGTACATGGTGGTATCGGTAGCCGCCACGAATCCGGGCAGGCTGTCCGGCTTTTTATGGCCGCCACAGTATTCTGCGTTGTCCGCCCCGGAAGCCGCCACACAGATCTTTGCGCAGTCCGCCCCTATAACCACCATGCCACGATCATTTTAAACCTTTTACGCCGCTGAAAGCACTAGGAAGGGGACAAGCGTTCAGTCCGGCGAGGCCCGAGATTTGAACCTTGGACCTCCGCCCCCTTACGGGGTTTGGGGGAACCAATTGGTCTACACCTCGGACCTAGATTTAAGAGATTGTTACATGCAATAAATATTAAAATAATCTTCTAGCCAATAATGCATGATCTAATAATATAATAAAATATCCTAACAGTCGTCTGTACGACCTTCGCTTTGAATGGTATCATGCACCTCTTATCACATGCTTCATTTTATGTTCTAACTCAACTGTTTGTTAATATTTTGTCAACAATGACACTGGTTCCAACTAGGTGTGTTCTTCTCATGTTGCAGCTTGTTCATCATCGAAGATCAAGTCTTCTGTCTCAGGGCGTCCCTCTTCTCTAAGGGACTACACTCTTTGGATTTTTGCCAATAGGTCTTCCTCCATAACCCAGATAGTTGGGATGTTGTTGTTGCTAGTATCTGCATGTTGTTGTCCAAAAATAAGGACAGAGAGGTTTGTGAACACTCTCTTTGCTAGTAATGAGGGGGCTTATAGAAGATTTATCTCCTACGCTTCTGTCCGTGGGAGGGGCTCTCGTAGCTCTATTGCCATTTGTTGTATGTTCCCATGCACATTGTCTACACCATGTTTGTTGTTCATTGCGGTCATACATTGCATGATCTACATATCACATACCCACACACACACACATGCATTCCTTGAGGTTCCATGTGGCTTCTTTGGCCTCCTTTGACAAGGTATTTCTATGTTCCTATTATGATTGACGAAAAGATGACACCAAGCTGCCAAACTAAAAATCACATGCCAATTACCTATATCTTTGTCTTCCATAAGAGCTTTCCTCCCCAAGTGGGCCCCCCCTTGAACAAACAACTGCTTACAAATCTTGCCAAGGCAATGTTTACAGCATTTCAAAATTTCAAAAGGAAATAAAAAATGTGGCTCCTTTGTCAGGATTGCTGGGCCATTGCATCTCATTTCTCAGTTGAGATCTATATTGAGAAGAGTGGGTAGTTTATTGCCTACATCAAAGAGAGGAAGCTCTTCTCATCTCCAATTTCAAGTTTGGTTAAATCTCAATTTGATGCCACCTTAGCAAAATGATTGACAACTTTCTGAAACTAAACTAGGAAGGTCTCTTTCAGAATGACCATAATATTGCATCATATCTGACTTGTTGGCCTGTGCGTTTCCTGATAAATTCTCCGGTTCTGTTCCAGCCATACATTCCACCAAAGTAACTAGGGCCGATTTCCTGAAGCAATTGAAGCCCCTTACAATATGCAGGTATTGAATTTGGAAAAATTCCCTAAGATTTGGTTGAGGGCACCTCTGTTGTCTCATACCATCATTCCACAATTTCCAAAGGGAAGATGTGAAGGGCAAAGATGAGAAAAAGATGCTTGCCATCTTCCCCCTTGGTAAAACATAACTCACATATATGAAGTCCCGCAAAATCATGTTTTCTCAAATTAAAGTAAGACATTTGTCCAGGACAGCGACGAAAGCATTCACGTTTGGCCAACATTTGGGGTACCAGACTGTTTCAAATTCGACAATTGGCATCACCAAAATCCTCTCCGAGGAGTGTTATATCCAACATTAACATTGTAGCTACCTTAGCCTTGTCCCCAACCAAGATAATCCTCGTTGAAAACTTGGGAAACCCTCCTACTGGATAAGATCTGATTCCATCACTATGAGTTTTTCTTTGCACTGCTGCCCTGACCATTGATGAATATGTTTCTATCGCAACTAAAGTGTGGCATCCTCTTAACTGCAGATATGATTTTTGGACACTGTAATCTATCCAGCTTTCAGACATTTATTCTTTAGACCCTAAGATTGGGGAATTTGAAACTGAGGGGTTTGCATTGATTCCAAGTGTCATCCCAATAACAAGCTTGGTTCCTTGCTCCTACTATCTGAAAGAGTCTTGCCTTTGTGAGACTGCACCCCAATTTGATTTTCCCCACATCTCAGAGTCCTTACTTTCCAAGGAGAGTCTGGGAGTGAGATGATGATCTTCTATCTTGAAATATATAAAGCTCTGAACTTCTCCCCATAAGAACTTCTCCTGGGTGGACCATCCCCAATAGTTTGGCAACCACTGCCATGTTATTGAGGACAGGCTTCCTCAAGACAAGTTCCTTTGTACCCTTTGGTTGGCACACTTGGTCCCAGTTCTCCACATGCCATTTCCTTTTATTTGAATTTACCAGCTTATAAAAGTTCCTTTCAATCTCTTCCTTGGATTCCTGGGGGAAATAGGAATTCTGAAATACTTAATGGCAGAGATGCTACATGAAAAAATTCTGTGACTTATGTTCGTTAGGAAGTTGATCTGGAGCATAGATATAAGTATCTCATGCTGCTGCTGCAACCTTATCAATGGTTCCTTTCCCAAAGAGGGTTGTGTCATCAACAAATTGGAGGTGGGTCAAATTGGCCATGCTCTCTGCAACTTGGAAACCCTGAATGATACATGCTTCTTTCAGATGTTTTAGGTAGTGGCCTAGCCCTTTGGCAAGGATAATGAACTGTTACTGAGAGAGAGGATTGAAACGGTCAAAGATTTGTCATCTCTGTTCAAATCCCCCCTGCTTCTTGGCGATAATGGAGGGGGCAAGATTGCCCAAGTCTTTCAGTGATGGTCTTAGAAAAATCTTTGTAAACTGTGTTACATAAAGCACTGAGAAACAAATCAGAAAAATACTTTACATGAGTTCTATCAGGAATTAAAACCAGGAAGGTATTATTGAGTGTCTTTAACATTTGCTTGGAATTCCTCAATTACTTAGCCACTCTGAAGATATCCATTTTACAATATTCCTATCTTTCTAAAAAACTCTATAGGAAACCCATCAGGGCTGGGAGTCTTATCCTTTTTCATCCCCCACCTTGTCCAGTTTCTTCATGGAAATGGGCTTATTGAGTTTGCTGTTATCCTCAAGGTCCCAAAGATTCTAGGGTTACATTCAAGAATTTGTCACCCCTAATAGAAGTGGAAAACTGCTTGTTTCTAAATATCCTGTGTAGAGTGCACAGAAGTAACATCTTCCTGTTGTATTTTTCTTAGGACATTAGCTTGTCTATTGGAAAAAGGCTGGATTCCCATCTCAGCCTGCAGTCATTTGGCTCTGGTTTTTTGCCTCTAAATGAGTTCTTCTAGGTTTCTGTTTGTTCCAGGGTGTTCAAAAGTGAAGTCTCTTTTTCCAACAGGACTTTAACAAGACGTTTTTCAGTGATAGCCTTTTGGATCTCAGCCATTCTATCTACCCAGTTTTGTTTCTTGTGTGTGGTATCCCCAGTCACAGTGTTGTTCCACTTTTTCTCTCTCCTTGAGATACTTGAGTTTCTTAAAAATCACATACATCACATGCCGTGCCAAGGAACACCTTTATTCCACCATAGCCTGATTTCATTTTCCCAATATTCCTCCTCCAGCCACATTAGCTGGAACTGAATGGGCTATTGTGAGGTCTTGAATTTATTTCCAAAGACAAAGCAACAGGCCAGTGGTCTGAGCACATACCATCAAGAACAGAAGAGGAGAGCCCAATTTTATGGAAGGGCCAGGTATCGTTTATAAAAAAGGTCTGTCCAATCCCTACGCAATATGGGCATCTCCAATGTGTCTATTGTTCCAGTCGTCTAGGTAAAAATCCTGTTATGAGGGGGAATATCCATCAGGTAAAAATTATCAATCTTCTGCTTTAGAGGATATTGTCATGGTCCAGGAAACTATTTTCTCCTTTTCTTTCTAAGTTAAGAACTGCATTAAAGTCTTATCATATGATCCTAAAGAGTTTGAGAAAACAGTGTTTCTGTGCACTTCAACAGCTTCCCAAAGTTGGACTTTCTTTTTAATGCACCATGTAGCATAAGAAGTTGTAACTAAAATTCTTGTATTGCTGGATTGCATTCTATGAAATTATCCGGTAAGAACTGTTTGGGGTCCATAAAGATGAGCCCTGCTGACATGGCCTGCACACAGAGAGGGCTTAATTGCGTCCTATGAAATTATCCAATAAGAAACGTTTGGGATCCATAAAGACAAGAGCCCTGCTGACATGCCCTGCACACAGAGATGGCTTAATTGCATCCTATGAATTTATTGGGTAGGAATTGTTTGGCTTCCCTCTTTACCCTTGGATTATTTGTTTTGGTGTCTGCGAAGGGCTGTTTCAGGATTGTTCTTATCCATAACCTCCTCTCTGCCTTCTATGTTCTTGGTATTCAGAACTTTTTTAATTGAATCAAAAGCAAATGAAGTCCTGAATCTCAAGAGATTAAGATTGGTACTGGCTAAATGGAGGATACATGGCAAGAATAGGCTGATTACATTGCATTTTACCCATGTTTGACTCCTTTCCTTTTGTTGAAGTTGCTTCTTCCTTGTGTTCCCCTGCAGAATCTCCTCAGAGTCATTTTTTTGCAGACTATTCTGGTCAAATTTCTCTATTTGTGCTGTCAGCTTTGCTTCTCCTCCAGGCTTCTGTTGTGCTTTCATTTCTTCCAACCATAGTAGACAAAATCGGAATTGGGTAGTAAATCGGCTGGGGAAAAAATCGGCAAAAAATCAGAATCGGCAAAAAATGGGCAAAAAAAACCGAAGAAAACGATATATATATATTTTTTTCATGCATATTACAATGAATTAACATTATGCAAATCAAATATTGCAATAAAAGCAACAATTCAAGTCAAGACATTATACAAGGCTCAAGCTTTAAGTACACATGAAAGTGACAAAAGTTCACAAAACACATCCTGTATTGCTTATAATATGAAAAGGTACAAATTACAAAACGTGTGAAGACTCAAATGCCTCAATAGGCCCACTATCTATGGTCTTCCTTTGCCCCTTGTCCTCACATTAGCCCTAGTCTCTGTTGTCCTAACAGCAACAATAACAACAGCAGCAATAACAGCAATAGCAGCAGCAATGGTAGATATTAGATAACAGTAAATACAGGTAGTTTTATATTAACAATGGCATTTACAGTTCAGCATTGCAATCTGCAACCTGCAAACCCTAGGCAGAATATCCTTCATGGCTGCATACAAGACTGGATTGCATCATGCCCTACGCACATATGCATCAACTCTCACATCATGAACATGACGGGCAACGCCCGTCGCCACCTGTGTCGGGGGATCCCAGGGTCAAGGGACAGCGTCCCTTGCGGGGTCGAGGGGCAGCGTCCCTTGCGTGCTCCCTGAACTAAATTTTGCCTCAACGGCAAAACGATTGAAACCTCAACGACAAAACCACTGAAACCATCAATGTCTGAACTAAATTTTGCTCCTCAGTTGGTCCAGCTGGTAGCAAGGTAGGAGAGTTTTTTGGTCTTTGCAAGAGGTCAGGAGAGGTAATTAAAAAAGACACTTGCTTTTTTCTATTTATCGGCCGCAGCCTCTACCCGCGCGGCTGCAGCCGATTTTTTGAAAAAATCGTCAAAAAATCGCTGGACTCGCGATAAGTTGTCGAGTCACTCGTTTCGCGAATGACTCGTGATTAACTCGCGATTTCGGCAATTTTTTGCCGATTTTCTTAACAGAGCTTCCAACGTTTTCTCTGGAACCTCTACTAATATTGCAAATCTGTTGCAATTTTGGCTTGGATTGCACCCTCCTTTATTCCTATTATTGCTCTCTCCCCCTGGCAGACAGTAGTAAAACCGTCTGTGTTTCCTTTGTTTTGGGAACTCTCTGTGGGGGCTTTTGGTTTCTGGTTTTTCGTCTTCCTGTGTCCTCTTGGGCTGTCCCTATGGGCTTTGACTATTTGGGTAACCAACAGGCAGTCCCTAAACAAGTGATTGTACCTGTTGCACTCCAGGCATCATATGGAATCGCCTCATAATCCAGAGGCTGGTTCTAGACAAGATCTCCCACTTTAATATCAGTGGACTGTGGGAGGGGTCTACTGAGGCCAATTTCAATACAGATGCTTGCATAGGCAGAAACGTTTCCATCACTCCTGATCTGTGAATGTTCCAAAGTATTTTCCTAGCATGACTCCCAAGATTCTCAGGATTTTCTCCTTCCAGAAAATTAGCAGGGGGAGCGAAGCATCTAATCCAGACGGGGATCATAGATGGTAAATCTTCAGTTGTCACAAACTCAAGATGCCTGGATTTCATCCCCCTGCCTGTTTATAAAAATAGGGCCCTCCCTCAAAGACCCTGGAAAAGTCTGCCAGTTGTTAATGACTACCAGAAAGTAGCCATTCGCTGCTAAAGTTATGTCCACGTCTCCTTCCACCAACCAGGCTCTGCTGTTCCATATCTGTATTAACTTCAGCATGATCCTCGTGTCCATAAATTTGCAAAGAAGAGCATGGTGCTGGTAGAACATGATGTCTTCAGCAATAGATTCCAGGCTGATAACAACAAGAGGTTTCTGGCTACTTCTGGGTATATGTGCATTCACTTTGTCCACTTTGATTTCTTCTAAGAGGGCCTTTGGTTTCAAAGCCAGAGAGTTCAAAATCCATTTTGTTGAGGCAATATTCATCTCTATTTCTTCTTGTAAAGACCCTCACAACTTGCTCGAACAAAAACCCTTGGAACTCCGTAGGGGCAGGACACAAAAACCCTGTCTTACTGCAGCAGACCAGATAAATGTCTTATTTAGTAAAGACAATTTTTTTACTATAAAGCATATTTATCACATTTAGAATATTCTGTCCCAATTGGAGGAAAAAGATGTTAAAGGTCTGTTTTTTTTTTTTTCGAATAATACTTCTTATACACATCCACCATGGGGATTGAACCCGGGTCACATCACCGATAATGCAAGTGGCGTCCTTGCCGGTAGACCACACTCATGGGGATAGGTCTGTTTTTTTTGGAAATGTTTTGATCAGTTTAAAGAAATATAAATAATTAAAATCATATATGTATATATATATATATATATATATATGATTCTTTTTTAAAATAATTTTTTTAACATGTAAAATATTCAATCACATAGAAGTTTATAGCATTTAATGTAGCAGGTAGCAATAGAATTTCTAATTTTAATCTGTAGTGTCCTGGCTTAATAGTGTCTGTATTTCCTTTCCCATACAATCTTCATCTGAGCTTACAATCATTAAGAGTTTGAATAGTCTCAAAAAGAATAGCTTTGAATGCTATTGATTAGTGGTTTAGGGTTATTAGGGGATTCTAAGCAACTCGGATGTCCATGTGTGCACGTGCACACACAAAAGTAATTTAGATGTGCCTTTAAAAATATATACTGAATAAAAAATGGGCCTAACCAAATTAAACAGGCATAGTGAGTCCAAAATGTGCAGTTGGAACAGAACCTGGACCAGGTTCGGCCAAACCTGGTAACTATGTTATAAAGTATATACAATACTTATATAAAGCTCATCTTGAAGATAACAGCCAGTATAGATGGTACAATATCCAAGCTAAGGGTGTCAATGCAATTTTTTTTGTTTCTTCATTTTCGTGTTAACTATATTCAATATTGTTTCTCTCAGTTAAAATAAGATTACATATTTAGTAGAGAATCTTCAAATCATGGATTGTTACATATAAAATGAAAAAAAGTCATTGAGACTAATGTAAGTATTTTTATGTTTTGATATTGGACCATCTGCATGTAACTATCATGGCACCTTCCAAGACCTCTAAATGTTTGCTGATGCCATTAGATACAACAAACACCTTGTCAAATAACTAATGTACTCTCCGATTAAGAGACCTATTTTGTACTCTAATCTTTTAAACCAAAGGCAATGTATATCTAATTTAAAAAACAAATCAATTCAACTATGATATTGGTGTGTTAAGATGCAAAGTCCATTTTGGAGTTTGTATTGCAGAATGAAGAACTTGTGGATAAGCTTACAAGCCACATAGGTGCAGCTATAGTACTAATTGTGTGTATTTCCTTGACATTTCCAGTTTATTGTCCTTGTCTCTCTATAGACAGGGACTTTGCATATGCAACACCCTATTTTATTGGAGCTACCTGTTTTGTCAGGGACATTGGTCAAGCATAGAGATAACTTTTTAAACATAATTTAACAGTTTTAAATATAATCTAGTATTTTGAATTTTGTTTTATAGGATAATAACAATTGTATTTTCACAACTTTATTACCAATGTTTAATTTCAATTTCTATTAATTATTATAATCATAAATTCGTCATAATGTTTTACTTTTCACCTTCTTAATGTAACGCAAGAGACAAGGACAACATCACGATTTCTTGTGACCCTTGTGTAATTCAATGTACCTGAATCCTATATGTGCCAAATTTGATCCTAACTTTCTTAAGATTACAATATTCAGCATTGGATGCAGATTTTAGTTTATTGTTTTGTGCAAACTCTCTTGATGAAGAGATCCTTTAAACATGTATGCATGGTTGTTTTATTTCAGCACTTTCTATGCTTTAAATTTTCTGCACAGCTCCACTATTGTTTTTCTGTGTGCTCTGTCTCTCAACATACATTTTTGTTCTCATGAAGAGCACTTTTTGACCTTTTTTATTGAATCCATTGCATGCAAAGAAGTTATTAATTGATTGAGATGTTTTGTTTCACTGGAAGATGAGCTTTATGAACTAAAGTGAACTGGTTTCTTTACTATAATCTTAATTTAATTAATTTTCCTGTGTCTTTACCAGCTGTTATGCCAATGTGGTGCTACAATGTCTGATATTTACAAGGCCTATTGCTGCATATCTACTTCAAGGGTCTCATTGCAAAACTTGTATGTTGCCTTTTCTCTATCAAGACATCTGTGCACATCAGCATGTCTTTTCTGGGTTAAGCTTGTACTTTTGGACGTTTGCCAATTCACCGTATTAACACTTATAGGATTGTTATTTGATCTAATGTCCAATTCAGGTCAGAAAAATGAAAGAAATGAATGGTGCTTCATGTGTGAACTTCAGCACCTTGTTTCCAGGATGAGAGATGGAAAAAGTCCTCTATCACCTATACGAATACTTTCACAACTAAAGAACATTGGAAATCACCTTGGTTATGGGAGGGAAGAGGACGCTCATGAGTTTTTAAAGTAAGCTGAACATCAATTGCTTGTCAAAGGCAGTTTGCATTTTTATTTCAAGTTTTTTCTACTTGAAAAACAAAATTTATTTATGTTGATATTAGTTTTGCGAATTTTATCCTTTACATCTCCTTTCTATAAAGCTGTGCTGCATATTTACTATGATCTATATATGATTCCTACCAGTTTTTCCCTCAATGCTATGCAATCAGCATGTCTTGCTGAAGCTGGTGGAGGAAGGGTGTTTGATTCAAAATTACAAGAAACAACACTAATCCAGCAGATATTTGGAGGATATCTTCTGTCAAAGGTGATGCCACTTTTACCTTTGAAGATGGTTATAAATTTATACTTTCCTGCTTAACAAACGACAACAATGTTCCTTTGTTGTATGGAGGACTATCATTATATATAGGAAAAAAAGCATAAAACAGTTGGGTTATAACACATCAATATTGCTTTTTGGTACTGCAGATAAAGTGTTTGAAGTGTCAGTATGTATCTGAACGGTATGACAGTATGATGGATCTAAATGTGGAGATACTAAGTAACAGCAACATTGAATCTCTTCAAGATGCACTTGCAAAATTTACGGCTTCTGAAACATTGGATGGTGATAACAAGTATAAGTGTGGCAGGTCAGTCAATATTAATTTCAGTGTAATACGTTTTGAAAAATTGTTTTTCCAGTTTCTGATGTCATAACTTCTATGAGTTTTACTGTGCACTTGCTATCTATGCTTTTGCTAGTCTTCAAAGACAAACCAGGTTACTCCAAGTTTTGAGGACAATGGAACTTTTTTATGTATGTGGAGCTTGGCACAGAATATGATATCCTGAAACATAGTTACAAAATTTGGCGAGATTTTGAAAAACTCGCCAAGTCTGCACCAGAGTTGGCTCTCCTGGGTTATTTTGACTTGGCTCAGTGAGTTTTCCTGGACTGGCTGGATTTTTCTTTTACTCGAGAGTTTTTTGAACTCGCAAGTCCGAGAAAAAAGCTTGGCAGCGCCAGGAAAAATACAGAAAAACGGCATCATTTTTTATTTCTAAATTGACCTCATTTTTGCTGTTTCCACTTGCAGAGAGAGCAGGGATAAGTTGAAATCAGACCCAAAAAACCGCTCATTTGCATCCTAGACCCAAAATTTTCCTAGTTTTCAAGAATCTAACAGCCACCCAGCAGTTACATTTGAAGTAAAAAAACAAGAACCAAAAGGAAGGCTAATGCTACAAGACCCACCTGATTACAAAGGACCAAAGATGAAAGGAAAAGAAAAATTGGTCAGCAGAGTACAGGAATAAGATCAAAGAAGATCAACAATGGAAGTTGAGACCAAAACGGTAGACAACATTAAAAGGAATCTAAACCAATCTTGTATGGAATTCCACTGCAGTATGTCCCACTCCATGCAAAGTGTAACACCTTTAATAACCAAGAGCAAAATTTCTTTGCACTTCCCTGTAATATACATTCTCTAAAACATTCATCTAGACCACTGGGGCTAGGAACAAACAAATGCTTCCGAAATCCTAACCAACACAGGAAACATTCACCATGTTTGAGGCAACTCAAAGGTGTTGAGAATTAGACACGAAAGATTGGAACAGTACAGTGCATGGGCCCTCTCACAATCCCAGTGAGATTTATAAGACGCATGTAAAATAGCGAGAGGCCATTTGAAGAAGCACAAAATGTCCTTGAGGTTTCTTTCCAAGGAAGACAAGTTGACTAATAATTGTGATATGTAGTTATATCCTTTGAAGGATAATATACCATCCATACTCTGCCAGAGAATAGCATCAACCATATTCAATGTTGGTTTGAGCATTGCACCTGTGCCACAAAACCAGAATGGGAGATAGCATGACTTGAAGGATTTTCTAACATTAGCCACTAGCCCATATATAACCATTTGTCTATGGGAGGCATCCCCTAGTACAGCCACAATCTGAGAACCATGGAAATTAGAAGGGATATGTACCAGCTTTATGTATTCTCTCTGGACTATGACCCAATATGAAATATTAGCAAACACCACATATTCATCAGGAGGAAATAATTACAAATAAACAGCATGTTAAATGACAAAAAGAATTTATTCTCCAAGACTGAATCTAACAGCCACCCAGCAGTTACATTGATGTGTGTTTTGTCACTTTCATGTGTAGTTTAAGGTTGTATTGCTTACAGTATTAATTTTGAATTTGTATAATGTTAATTAATTGTGATATGCATGAAAAAATAACTTTTTGTCATTGAAAATTTGCATTTTCTTCTGCTTTTTTTGCCGAGTTTTTCCAAATCTTTTTGACAAGTCCAGGTCCAAGTCAAAAATTGGCCTTGCCAAGTCCACGCTGAGTCCGAGTTTCTCGACTATGGCCTAAAATATGGTTTTTAGAGATTTAACACTAGAAATGGTTAGCAAATATTGATATATTCATGATTAACAAATAAGAATTCTAGCAGCCATAAGGATACCAAATTAAATATGGTATAGTCTAGATGCTCTATATGAGCACTGAGCAGTGAAAACATAGACCTAATTGTATCGTTGATTTTTGATTTTGTAGTTTTCATTTACAAGAAATTCAATTGACATAATGTATATCATGATCACACTATCACAGACATACATCTTGTATAAAATTATCAGTGACATTGAGACTAGGAGGGTGAAACTAGCTAGCCTATTTTTTTACTCATTGGCTTCTGTTGCAGAGGTGGCCATTAAATACAAAGTCTAAATCACTTGAGCATGGATAAAAAATGCAAAATCTGGACTCTTATTTTAACTTCTGAGATAAAGGGCAGTTGTGTGGTGGACATCCCTTCGGTCATGGGTATTGGCTAGGTGTTCCTTTGGAGGAGGGTGATATCTAGAAACATCACTGGCCTTTAGCATCAAATGCAAAACGGAAATGTCCATTTCCTAGTTATCTCCTCATTTCATTAGAGGACATGGGGACATATATATTCCAGGAACTCTTGATTGCATTACATAGAAGAGAGAATTATATGATATATTTAGAAATATTAAGAGTTGGGGTGTGGGTGTGGCGGTGGAAGGCACTCAACAGCTAGGATTTGGATTTGTAGACACACACACATAAAATAGTAATGTATGAGGTAATATTTAGGCATAAATTAGACAGTATGTCATTCCCTTTTTCGCAAAAGTTATCCTCTCCCTAGATTTTTAATTGAAGTCGTCTGATAGCTTCATATTTGAATTTTGGCTTTTTTATGTACTGTTGGTCACATCTTTTGAAAATGGACATTGATGTTCTATTCTCTTGGGCCAGAATTTGTGGACTACGAATTGAACTCAATAATAGAGAATTGTAACTATCATGAGATATAAGGTAATACTGTTGTCTTCAAAGCTACAGGAGAAAGTAAAAATTTGGTCCATGTGTCTTAGAATTTGATGAATAAAAATTAAATTTTCCATAGTGATAATCTAAGAAATAATTGTATTGATGGGATGGAATATCCCATTCATAAGAATGTCCAGAGCCTAAATAGATGAATGTCAAAAGGTTAAAGAAAGAAGAAAATCTTAAAAAATTTAATTTGTGCAAGATAATGGAATAATATGTATTTCTATGTGTAAAGACTTGTGGAATTTTAGATGAGATCAATGCTATGACCTCAAAGTTTCAAATTGAGATTCACAAGATATAATGGAATTGGATGAAGTTTCTAGTCACACATAAGGAGTACAATCGTCAAAATGATATATTGAATAGTTGCAAGTCTATGAAATAAGAAACAAGGTCAAACCAGTCCACAAAGGTTAGTCACAATGAATGCAATAAGTCATTATTACATTCTTTTGGGCAATTCTGAGCTTTTTGGGTGTCATGAACCTTCATTTTCATTAATAGAATTCATTCACTATTATGCAGAAATAACAAATCATTCATCCACAATAACAATCCACACAATAAGACAGAGATAGATATTACCCTTCAGGTAGGGCAACACCAATATTATTCCTGAAGGAAGGAACCACTCCACATTATCTCCCAAAATGAGACCCCCTCCACGAGCCAAGACTGTTACAAGAGAATACCCAATATGATTGATTATGATTACAATGACAAATTTTTTCTTTATATACCCATCTTCCTAAAGAACCCTTATCCCACTCATCATTATAATATAATCAACCTTATGTGTGGCCCATGCCAACTATCCATAATACCCTTACACAATATAATATCATATCTCCATATTCCTATCCCTAGGTACCCTAACATTCCACCCTTCTTACAAATGTTTTGTCCTTGAAACATGAGAAGAAACTAAATAATATGATCTTCTAAACAATGCTGAAAACTGGTGCCAATCTTGATCATCCGTCCATCCCAGTGAAATCTCGATTGGTGGTGGTCTTCGATGATGCCAAGATGCCCTTGTGCCACTTGAGTATCCATAACTGCTTTGTTGGTGCGATGCTTTTGCTGCTCTACTATGATATTCCGAATGATTGGTCTTGTTGTTCCTTGATGCTGCTGCACCACTTTGAAATCCAAAATCGCTATGCTTTTTATGCCAAACACTGCCATATTTGATGCCTTTTTGACTCCATGTAGATCCATAATAATATTGATTCCCTAAGCCATTTCTCCAAGATTGTTGCTGCAGCCTTAACCTGACGTTTTATTTCCTTTGATTCTTCAACATTTTGTTCCTCCCTTCTAAATTTTAAATTTATCCCATGCTCTTCTCTCTTGTTCCCTTCTTTTGGTGCATCCTTGTGTGCTTCTAATAGAGCTTCTTTGGACAGAAGCTTCCTTGGACTTTGCTGCTGCTGCTTCCATGGACTCTGCTGTTGTTGCTACTGTAGATTTGACTTTTGATTCTTCTATTGGCTCCTTAACTTGTTCCCCTACCATAACTGCTTCATGTTTCTCCTTG
This sequence comes from Wollemia nobilis, assembly GCA_028583015.1. Lineage (NCBI taxonomy): Eukaryota > Viridiplantae > Streptophyta > Pinopsida > Araucariales > Araucariaceae > Wollemia > Wollemia nobilis. The sequence goes on from JAQPPZ010017170.1 coordinate 1,022,431, forward strand.
GATCTTTGCTCCTTAAGTTGAGAAATATCCTGCAGTGTTTTCTTCTTTTTTTGTACCATAACTTCATAAACTTCTTTTGCACATTAATGTTAACAGTACCCAAAGAATCCAACCAAGGATAACCCAGAATAATATCCCACATCATTACTCAACAACATGAAAATCTGATTGTAAAACATATTTACCCATGGTGATATTTAAATCTTCAAAAATCTGAACATTCTCACTTTCAATTTCAATGTCCTTAATTTTTGCTGTTTGAACCTTCAACCTCTTAGCCAAGGTAATATTAATAAAATTGTCCTTAAGCCTGTCCTGAAGGCTTTCCTTAAGCCTGTCCTTAGGTCCATCCTTGGGCCTTCCTGCGGCCTTTCCTGTGGCCTTGCTTAAAGTCTTGTGACTTGTTGTAATCAGGTTTTGGGTCCCTTGATAAAAACCCACATAAATTTAAATGACCAAAAAAAAAAAATTAATAAAATTGTATCTGCTACTAGGGTTAATGGAAATAATAACCTTTTCCCTCTTAATGCAGCCTTGAACATGGAAAATAGATTTGTTTGATTCGACCCAGGTGTTGTAGGTGAATTGGAGAGGAGAGGGCAATCCTCCAAGGGAGGTCCCAGGTTCGAATCTCCACCCTACCAAAAAGTTGAATTGGGTAACCAAAATCCAATTGATAATGTTGGTGCGGGCAGGGCCGGGTGCGACCCCGGGTGACTTTGACGGTGTAGAACCTCCTGTTCGTGGTCTCTCAGACCAAGGCGGCCCCACAAGGGGTTTTTCGCTAAAAAAAAAAAAAAGATTTGTTTGATTCAAACAAATCCTTGTGATCACTGTTTGGCCTATCTGACACCAAAGCTGTGGTTTCCTCAGCCTGCGCACTATCATCTTTATCTTTTCCTTCTGTCAATTGCTTGAAAATTTCCATCTCTCTTTTTAAATCCTTTTGTTTATCTTGGAGCCTATTTATTTTTTCTGTATAGCTATTGAGGGTATCTTTCAAACTAGCTATCTTTTTATATATGTCCCACTGACTTAAGAATGCATGCTCCATTTCTCCCCAAGTGTACCCATTATTATTTTCAGTAAAAATTAACAACCATATTTTAGCTTCCTTTTCTAAAAGTGTATTAAGGTGGGATTTCCAATAAGGATCAACAAAATATAGAGACATAAAATTTGTCCACCATTTTCTAGCATCAATCTCTCTTGCTCCAGAAAACTTTTGAAGTGCCATGAAATCACATCCACCAAAATGATAATGCAACCTAGGGTTTTACAAAAATATGTCTCCCCACAGATTTGAAGTTAAAATTCCGCATAAACAATTAGACCCAAAAAACATCAGATGATTTGCTTACCCCAACTGACATATCTCAAATTTGGTTTTCTGAAAAAGAAAAACTCAATTAATTGTCATTGCCCTTGTTTTAGACGGCTGACTTCACAGGGTCATATCTCCCTCACTACTGCTCACATTCCTTCATATGACCACTAATTTTAAAGCTCTTCAAATTCTGAATAAAATGGCACAAGTATCGTCTGAATCAGATATTTTTACACAAAGATATTGCTCCTGAGAAATGAGATATTTTCTGCAAAAACAAATGACCCTAATTCTGAGATCCACAAAATAAGCAATTCCCACTTTGCCAATATCACTGCTCTGATACCACTTGTTGTGAAGCTTTATTCTCATTAACAGAAATCATTCACCATTATGCAAAAATATTAAATCATTCATCCACAATAACATACACACAATGAGAGGCCAGCACTAATGTTATTCCTGAAGGAAGGAACCACTCTATAATATCTCCTATAATGAGATCTGTTCAATGAGCCAAGACTGTTACAAGAGAATACTCGATATGATTGATTATGATTACAATGACAATATCCCTTCTTTATATACCCATATTCCTAAACCATTATCTCACTCTCTATTATAATATAATCAACCTTGGCATATGTTTGGCCCATGCCAACTATTCATAATACCCTTACAAAAATAGTATCATATACCCATATTCCTATCCCTAAGTACTCTAACATTGGGTGTGGGACTGTCAAGCCCAATAACAATCTAGATTAGAGTTTGAGAGTTGGGTTCAATTACAGAAACTGAATTTCTGATTAATCTTGATAAATGTGAAGACATTTACTTGGAGTATTGAGGAATCGTGTTAAGGAAGGAACTGATAGTAATGGGAGGATGTTGAAGGAAACAATCCTGATATAATGACTATTCAAGAAAGCAACATTTTGTAAGAGAAAGTTGGCCAAAAAATCCCAAGGGTTCTGTTATAGGAAAATTCTCTTCCAGTTACATTTGTCGACATTAAAGGGCTTTTCAATATTCACCATGAGCAACACAAAGACCAAACTTCACCTTGTGTGACAGGAACACATACAAATACATGGACTCTTTACAGGCTTTAATCATCAATGAAGGACAATGTCACACATATACCCTACTAACTCTGACATCCATGGCTAATGTAGTTGAAATTGACATATTTCATTTCTGTCATATTAGATTAAGCTTGCAATCATATTTGTCCACGCTTGTCAATTAACAGGATTAACAACACCTAGATAATATGAAGGCGCATAGAGGAGCCAAAATGGTTGAGAGAATGGCTGGACTCTCCTTCCAAAGAGAGAGATATCTTTCTATTAATTTTTAATAAATATTTGTACAATACATATATATTATATATATTTTCATGAGGCATGTTGGAAACTACCAAAACAACCATAATGAACCATTGCCTTATAATGGACTTATTACATATGGTTTAAAGGGATGATAAGGTGGGCCAAATTATAATCATAACTTTGAGTCTTAGACATAAGCTAACCTTTATCTAAATTAGCATTGGTCCTGCCTAATTAATTTGACTCACTATTAATAAGAAACTGTCTTTCCCTTAAAAACTGGTGGGCTGAATTCATTATCATGGCCTTTAATTGAAAACTCTTGGTCATGCAACAGTAAAGCCCTGCTTAAATATCCACCAGAACCTTAATATATAATCTCGGCCTACGTAAATTTCAAGGATCCTAAATGCTTTAAATGTGTTTCCATAAGAGAAGTTTAATACACAAATGGGGATCACATATAACGGTGATTAATAGGCAATTAATTGAACAAAGGATTGCAACCTAAGACAAATCATGCTTTATTATGAACAAATTGAAGCAGATACATGGTAGTACATGAGTAAAACGGCTCAATGGATGTATGATGCTGCTCTTTTTATCTAAGTTGGCTCTATTGTATGCTTCCTCCTTCTGTTCTCTACTGTAAAAAATGCTTCTACAAGTCTTTTATGGTTCTTGGGGTTTTGGTTAGGCTTCCAATCCTTTGTTTCCCATTGATTCTTCATTTTCCCACAATGTGATGAGCCATAGATGGTAGGTTGGTAGTTTGAGGTTTCAAATGGATGAATTTCGACTTAAAACATATGGGAATTTTTTTCGTTTGATCGTTCTATCTTGAAAACACTAAAAATCATATTTTGCATGTTTAACGCTCATATGGATTAATTTGGACTTGATTTTTGGACCATAGGTACTCGTTTGAGCCTTCATTTGTCTCCATTTTGAATCATTCAATTAAAAATTAATTTATAATATGACAAATTTATAGACAAATTATGGTTAGCTATTTGGTTAAAATTTGTTCAATTCCACTGCATATTTGAAAAGTCAAACGGTGGGATTTTGACCTGGAATTTATATTATAGATGCATTATGATGTGAAGAATATCTTTATAAAACTTAAGCTCAATTTGATGTTAAATGATAAATTTATAGCCACTGCACTGTTGTTCACTACTTCTGCCAAGCTAGTTCACTATGTCATTCCCATAGCTGCTTCTTGCTTAGTGATTACAAAAATTTATGATGATGAAGTATAAGGCAGCATGGGAAGTCTAATTTAGACTATGCCTAGTTAACCTAATGTAGAGGCAACGCAAAAATTAGGTTAACTAGCATAAGAATAGGTGGCTCTAGTCATAACCCTCCATCCATAGCCATTCGCAATTACTTCTAACAGCCATTCCTTTCTTTTTTTCTATAAATATTAGTCTTGCTCTTGTGCACAGGATTAATGGTTTTCAATGAGCCTGTCATCTTTGTGAAGATAGTTCTACATGGTATCTTTTTCTCACACACAAAGCCGTTCACAATTCCTACAACGGTCATTTTCTCTCTAGAAGTTAGTTTCCCTCTTGTGCACACGATTAATGGCTTTGAGGAACAGACTTTGAGAACCAGACAGACATAGCCTGTAGATTACTTTCCTCTGAGAAATCTGCCTCTATGGTTGTCATGTATGTCCAAGATCTGTGAATCCAGAATCAATTGCCAAAATTTAATTGTGTGCTAAGCACAGCCAAAAATAACTCTCAGGATCTTGTGCTCAGCAAAATATCAATCCCAACATAATCCTTTCCTCCTTTCTGATCAGAGGAGTACAAGGCATAACAACTGGGCACATCTGAGTTGGAGAAGCTCCATTTGCCACTTCGAAGCATTCTAGGTACATACCAGCAAGTTAAACCAGTGATGGTACATAATAATCAGGGCAGAAAGATTTATAAATTCTTTTCCTGATCTTTTATCTTAGTAACATTAACTTGTTTCTTCCCTTGCTGATTTTGTTTATTCTTCAACTTCTGCAATCCCATTTCAAATGACCAGGTTTCCTGCAGTAAAAACAAATGACTTGGGATTGCTTTATATTAGAAGTTTTACCTTGCTTGTGATCAGATGATGAGATGTTGTCATTCTGATTGCCTTTGTGTTTGGCTTTAGCAGTAAATGCACTCTGTGTACTCCCTAAGGTGAATACGTACATCTGTGACTGTCTCCTCTCTTTTTGTAAAAGCAAAGAAGACATCTTTTCAAAATCAAGAGTTTGAGTTTCAGCAAGCAAATGCAGAGACTCAACAAACGACTCATTAGACAAAGGCAAACCTCGCAAAACAATGCTGACCATGCCCTCATCATCGACTATCTTCTGAATAGCAGTCAATTGATCTCCTAGACTTTTTAGATGCAGAAGGTACTCAAAAACAGACCCTTCTTCCTCCAACCGAGAAGAATAGAGAAGATTCTTCAAAAACAAAGCATGTCCTGCTTCAGATGTCTGATACTTATTCTGCAACTTTGTCCACAATGTTGCAGCATTATCTTCTTTACGAACTTCAGGAATTAAATCATCTGCAACAGAGAATTTGAGAAGCATCATAGCTTATCTATGTCGCTTGTTTAAGTCATCAGCATCATCTTCTGGTCTAATTTCTTTTCTGAGAGCTATCTTTGTCAAATCTCGATACTCACAAATTGTAAGTATCTTATGGTCCCACTCACTGTAATTTCTTCCAGTCAGTTTCTGTGAAGCTGGAAGAATTAGGGTCTGAATATTTGCCATTCTTCCACTAATGACAACTCTGAACAGCAAATGCTGAATGTCAAACATGCCTTGAACACGAGACTTAGAGCAGCGAATGCCAAACACTACTCACTCTGCTCCAGCCAAGCTCAAAACTTGGGCAAACTTCAAGTTGCCCTTAAAGCTGGAAACGTGAACAACGTCCAACCTATGCTTTGCCCAAACTGGAAATGTAGGCAAACTCCAAGCAGAACTGCAAATGTCACAAGCAACAACTTTATCAAGTGAGGAAAGAACCATCAAATGCCAAATATCAAAACACCAAATACCGTCTGTCAGATCCAACAGATCTAAACACAATGCAGGTGAAAACCTCCGTTGACAATGCATCAATACCAAAACTGACTGCAGAGTAACAATCTACAGCGGCGCTGACTACCAAACACAAAAAAGTCAACTTGGCTGAAATGAACGGTGTGAGACAAACTCCTCCTTTCTCCTTTCTGTGGCTCTAATATCATAAAAGAATGTAACACAAGATGCTCTATTCGCATTTCTAAGTTCCAATTTATAATGATGTACAATCTGGTAATCACTTGGTGCTGATAAAACTAGATCCTAAAAATCCTAACAAGTTATCACTATAAATCCTAACAAGTTATCCCTACAAATCCTAACAACTTATCCTTAAAAAACCCAACAACTTATATTTTAACAAGTTATCCCTAAAAAACTGTTGTAACAAATAATACAATAATAGAAATCCCTATCATATCTATTTATTCTAATATCTAGGGACATACCAGCAAGTTAAGCCTGTGAAGGCACATAATAATCAAGGCAGCAAGATTTTCCTTCCCATATGGAAGTTGTGCACAAGCAACTGACCACCAAGACGGGGAGGTCTAGTGTGACTCTTCCTAGAAACTGGGTCCTGAAATGAAACTCAATCACATCTGCTGGTGTAGTTGACTGTAGGATGAAAAAGATATTTGTATCAGCAAAAATCATCTCAACATTACACCAAATCTGCTCAATGCTATGGTTTTTTAAACAAATTCTCTGATTTCTTTTTGTATCTTCAATATTCCATTGATAAATTCATTCATAATAATTCCCATTAGGCACAGAAAGCTATTTCTTTGTGGTTTCTGTCCACGTTTTTATTTTTTTAGACTTTTACAACTATACCATAGGTTTTTGATGCCTACAATTGTATTCTCTATCATTGTATTGACCACATGCATTATCGCTATAGAAGTCTGAATTATCATACATCTTCTTCCAAAAATAGAGATAGATTTCTCCAAAAATAAAGATAGAAACAAAAATCTCTGAAACAAATATCTGAAGGAATTAAATTCTTGTTTTTGGTGAGTATGTGAGCCCTTTATCACAGCCAGCTTAGGGATGGTACCTGTATTGTCCATTCTCAGTTCAGTCTTCACCGATCAAGACTGATCTTGCAGATTCTAAATAGATCACCAAGCCTACAAATAATTAGATAGTAAGCTCTGGACAATCCAAGATGTCTCAAAAATAACAATAATTTCTTTTAGAAGTAATATTACAAAGTGTCTTAGTTTCATCTGGGCAAGCACTGTATACCTTTCTGCAACCATCCTAGTAATTTGGGCTCATCAAAATGAAATGCATCCCAATCCTTACATCCTTAAGGAAGCAATCTGTAAATCCTATCCTCTTAGGGGATTTCGTGATACTGTCTTGACTTGCAGCTGGTATGAAACACACTCTTGACCTGACCAGACGAACAAGTAAAGAATGCTCTTGCAGGTAATCTGGATAATTATTAAGGCCTTCTGATATTTGTAAGAAACTTTTGTTTAGAAGGCCAACTTGGGTTAAGAGCTCTAGAAGGGGTGAGCCAAGTTGGAAATGATGATAAATCTTATCTTTTGGTTGAAGGTGGCAAAGTTGAACATCCAAAGAAATATATTATGGGGAGATGACAAGTTAGATGGTCATGCACCAAAGCAGTAGAGGCTTCTGAGTACCAAGAGGATAGAGAAGCAAGATCCCTAGAGTTAAAAAAAAGCAATAGGGAATTTCATTTGCTAAAGCAGAATCAGGCAAGGAACAATAAAATAACATGACTAACAGGCTATGTGCAATGCTCCATCCGCACACCATTGAGATGGGCTCTACCTAATAAAATAAAATAATATTAACAATATATTTTTACTACACATACAAATGTGCCGACATAAGGACATAGCTAGGAGCAAGGATTGCTCCTGAGATACCTCTCAGAGTGCAGCTTCGAGAGGAGGAAAGAAGGTTGAAGTCCATTAAAAAGTAGTTGATGTGAAAGAAGGTTGAAGTCCATCAAAAAGTAGTTGATGTTAACTCTCAAAGAACCACGTACAATTTTGCAAACTATTAATATGCAGTGCTGCAAAAATAGGCAGCTGTTTGGTCAAAAATTGACTTAGAAAAGATGTGGACCAAGACCCAGGTCTACAACCAACCAGTGTGGACCAGCTGCCAACTCTGGAATGATCAGAACTCAGAGATGAATGTAACTCCCAAATTGAGAACATCTGTGAAAAATTAAACCAAATATTGACTATGATCTAACCACTTCAAGATGATGAGGGAAGGTTTCAAATTCAACTTGGACAATAAACTAGACAATATCCTGCTTGGACTGGATGAGGCACAAATTGTATTATGGTTTGTCCTCTCTTCACATGGGTCCTCTCAGGATAACTAAGACTGGACCTTGACATCTTTGAGCCATAGATAACCGTGTTTTAAACTTTAATGATAATATCAAATATTGTTTGCCTTAGGGTGGGATATCCTTGAGCACTGCAAGGAAAACACATCCCTTTCAAAGATGTCATTATGTCGCATTTCTCATTACTGAAAGAAGCCTGGAAATCTATAGCCAAAGTAAGTGTAAGAAGTTGTAATCTAGCCAGATTGTCCTTTGAAGAACACAACTAAAACTTGGAGAAATCCTCCCTATTGGTATTGCAGATTATGGAATTTTACCGAAGTTGAGCATCCATTGACAGACTGCAAAAATGGGCCAAGGAATATGATTACGTTTGAAGTTTGAAGCCCTATGGAGAGAAGGTCAGGTGGATGCATAATTTTCTCAGATGGTCTCCCTAAGGAGCTGCTCCAAATCAGTGTATGTAGATACCAGAGTAGGAAAGAGCAGGCATCCTTGACTAATCTGAAAAATGTTTAATTGTATAAATGTGATCAATTAGAGTCTTGAAAAAGTCTGTATACTAAGCATCAAAAGCTCCAAATATCCAATGGCAGATCAGTTCAAAAATAAAGTGTTTAGGAATAAAATCAAAAGGCTTCCTTGATGTTGAAAGAAAACAGCCAACAGTAGGTCTTTGACAATGTTAATTTATCCTTTAAACGATGGCTTGAAGAGTTAAATTTTGATCCACTTTTGAAAGCTCCTTTTGAAATGAGGTTTGGCCTCTAAGTGGGACTTCCTCTTATCTTTAGCGGAAAGGTGCATGCCAATGACCACAGCATAAATTTTGTCAAAGGTATACCTGACCAGGATAGTTCAATAGTTATTTGAAAAACAAGCATCTATTCTGCTCCTCGTGTGACTAACTGCTTATATAAAAGAGCTTCTTCATCAGGGCACAGCTTTTAGGATACTAGCAGAGTTCCATTTTCTGGTCAGGAGGCAAACTTATTCCTGCCCCACATTAGGGGAGTGAGGGTATTTCTCACTTGAAGAAAATGTGGACTTCCCAGTGTTGAAGGCCTCAGATAGTCCAGAATCTATGCCGTCAGATGGCCAAGCTTTTTTCCCGTATCTTAGATTGGGAGCATTTGGATTTTTTAAATATTCCATGGTTGGTGTTGGGATAAACCCTATATGGATATCAAAGTCATGTTCACACAGGAAGTGGCACAAAGTGATGGAAATATTATCTCATTATCATCTAGTGCAATGTGATTGTTATCTATACCTGACTTGCGAATAGGGTGTGTAATTTACCAGCACCAAGTTGGATGCATGCCTAAGCAGATTATGCCATTGAAAAGTTGGACAATGTGACATTTGAAATATTCACTCCATTGTTTGATGAACTTAGATTAGAGGAGTCTCTATGCATTATTAGTACTCATCTTTGAAGTAGCCTAGAAATGACAATGAGTGTGAAAAAAAAGAACAGCAACAATGTGAGGATCGAACCTTCACAGTAGACTGGCCAAAGATGTCACAGGGAAGTGACTTGTGAAGGTGATGAGGGGCATTCCTAGGTTGAAGGGAGGTCCTAGCAGGGTTTTAAGCGCATATAGGAGCTCAATCCTATTAATAGTTTACATTTCTTGCATCAAAGAATACAATGGTATATTCTCTTCCTGTGGCTGGCATATAATTGGGATGACCACATAGAGCAAACTTGAGTCTTTTTGCGAGCCTTTCATTCACATGATATCAACTGTTCATGGAACATGAGCCAACTTGTTGAACAGACTTTAGAGGAAGGGCGGGCATAGCTAAAGAAGTCTTCAGCAACAAATCAAAGAATATGAGCAAAAAGCTTAGCTGAGCTTAGCTGATAATATGATATCAGGAAGAGAATAAATTTGGAAAGAAACTGAGAAAGTTCTTTATAGTTGTAATAAATTGAGTAAGAAAATCATGGAGATATGTAAAAGCAAGGGGAGCTTGGAGTTTTTTAGGGAGAAGAAGGCAAAGTAGGGTTGGTGCCGAAGGACAGAAGCACCAGATAAGGATGGTCAAGAGGAGGAACTATTTAGGCACACATTAATAACTCAAACATAAGGAGTAATGAACATGCTGGTTAAACCATATTTCAAATTTTAATTATCATCAAGGCAAGTTTTTATTAAGGGAAACATTTATAGTGATAGCTTTGACAAGAGCAATCTTTACAATCCTTACTGTGTCCCCTATCTACAAAAGAATGAGCAAACTCAACACGGATTCCATTAAGAAAGGAATTTTTACAAGCTGGTCACCACGTGGCATGTGAAAGATCAGGACAATGAAAGCAATAGCAATCAAATATACAAAACTTCAAATTTTAATCCTTCCACAAATATCATAAGGGGGCCATCATTTTGCAACCATTCAGGAAAATAAGTGCAGCCTTAAGAAAATATACATGTTTTTCACAAAATATTAACTCTCCAGCAACCATTTGAATAGCAACTAAAAAGGATTAAGCAAGATCAGAGAACAATGACAAATACTTTTGAGCACAACTGCATGCCCAGCATAGACCAATCTATCTGCAAAAGCTACAAATTATAATTCAGCACTCTATTATTCAGAGACGGATTTCACACAGAGGAGAGATTCTAAGTTGAGGATGACTCCCAAGTGAAAAGTAGGAGAGACAATATAATGGCTGAGAAAATGGAAGTAATTTTGCATAACATGAACCTATCTACCATACCACACACTACCAAAGTGATTCCATTAAATGCCAAATAAACAAGGTGAAATGATTTTTCGGAATTTGAAGTTTATGCCAGTTAAAATTAAGCAGTTCAATTCATCATAAACTGAGATTGATTCTTGTCCATTTCTCAGCAACTCTTCGTGTTTCAATGCTCAATATTGTTTTAATATCATATGCCTTGTTTACTTTATGATTTGTCATGTGAAGGCAGAGTCTTAAAAGTTTTAAGTACAGATGCAGGCTGATCAAAAGTTGAAGTTTTCAGAATATTGTGTTGCATTACTTTGTTGTAGCTGACATAAATTACATGTACTGGCACCAGGTTATATATCTGCTGAGTTTTATTGTTGTAACTTTATCAAGTTGTATTATTTGATTTCCCTTTTGGGATTGTTGTGTGGGCTTATGTATCGACTTTATATCTAACCATGACCAAGTCTATGTTTATTTATTTTCAATAAGAAGGTCTAGTAAGAAAATATATTTGTTTTTTTTTTGCCCTCTTTCAAATTTCATTTTATTTTGACCTAAAATTCATGGTACGCATTTTTAAACAAGATAAAATCTATTTCAAGACAAAATATGCAGTTAATTAGAACTTGTTGTCCACAGACTTGTTTATATGCATGTCTATACTGCTGAGTGTAACTAGAGGGGATATTATTGGCCAGCACATAGAGAATGTTTTCTTCTACAGACAAGGTCATTGACTTATATTTAAATTATGGCAGGTGCAATTCCTTTGTGAAAGCAAAAAAGCAACTGGCCGTGCATGAAGCTCCCAACATTCTTACTATTGTTCTGAAGAGGTTTCAGGTAAAAGTCTTTGGCTTTCCTGAGGCTAATGCTTACCCTTAGTCATGTTTCTGAAGATGTCGCTTTGTTTTGTCTCAGAGTGGGAAGTTTGGCAAACTGAACAAGCGGGTTAGTTTCCCTGAAATGAAACCATACATGAGCGGAACTGGAGATAAACCTCCATCATACAAGCTTTATGCAGTAGTAGTGCATTTAGATATGATGAATGCTTCCTTTTCTGGGCATTATGTATGTTACGTGAAGAATTTACAAGGGACCTGGTACAAGATGAATGATTGCAAGGTATGTTCCCTTTGTATCCCAAGTGAATTGGACTGATGATGATGTATGTGTAAAGTAATTTCCCTATTTTACTTTCTGAATTGAGGTGTAGACTACATTCTGTTAATGTGGGGTGGTAATTACATTATAACAAAGCTTTTTACTAAATATAGGAACTTCACATCATGCTGGATTTTGAAATTCTTCTGAACTTTGCATTCATCATATACTTCCCAAGACAAATGTAGATTGTTTATGTTCAATGTTCTCTGTACTGCAGGTAAAACAAGTAGAGCTTGATAGAGTACTGTCTCAACGGGCTTACATGCTTTTCTACTTGAGGTAATTGGGTACATTGAATTCTTATGTTGCCTTCAATACTGTTTTCCTTGTATTGGAAGAGAGTAATGCTTCTTTTTTTCTCAGGTCTTCACCTCGACCACCACCTATCATAAAGAATGGGATAATCGCTTCCTCCATATCAGGAGATGCAGCCACTTGCTCAAATGCAGCTAAGAAACCATTATTGAAGAATGGGCTTGATAGGATCAGTGTGCTTGACGCATCTCCAATGACCTCCTGTACAGTTAATTTGGAAGATGATGGCTTTAGTCGCAATGGAGTTCCTTCAGTCAATGGTAGAATCGTGGGTAGTAGAGACTATACTGATTGGACATCCAGTGATTCTGGATCCCTTTTCAGTTGTTCAGATGAAACTCCTTGCAGCACTGAGAGCAACAGAGATTCAACAAGCACAGATGATTATAATGAGACAATATTTGGAGACTCAGGACGGCTAATGTGCACAGCTGTTGAATTGCCAGAGGATCCTTACACATTGCCTAGTTCCTTTTTTTGCTTTTTTTGCATGAAATCATCACCTTCTGCTCTTCAAACACAATATTATCCTCAGAATGATACATTTTTCCTGGATTCTGCATTTCCAAATCAGCAGCGCAATGATGATATATATCACCGTAATAGGGATGATCCAGATATGTCCTCTCCCCCAGATCCAACTCCCCAGGATACTGATGGGCTACCTGCTTGGCTAAGTAACAGTGCTAGCAGCTATTTTTTCCCTCCATCAGTTCCATTTAAACATGTAGAGACTAGTTCTTGTGAATCTGACCCATCTAGAATAGGTAGTTATTTGTTAGATGATAGGATGAGTAATGTAAACAACCATGCAGCCTTTTCACAATTTCAGAATTCAGTTGGGGCTCTTGATATGTCAGAGAGTGGAGCCCATAGGTGTGAAGGTTTTGCTTCCCTGGCAAAATCAGAATACATGCAAGAAAAGTACATCCCAGATTATTTGCAAGAATCAGCGAAGTTAAATTTTGGTGTACCACCACAATCGTTTGATTATTGTTATGACAAAAGAACATCAGATTCCCTAACAGCTCACTCTAATGGGCTTGATAGGTAACTCTACGATTAATGTATATGAAAATATTTTATTCATCTTGCTCCAGTCTTGTTTCTGTGAATGGATGAAAGCAATATGGTCTCGTGGATTGATTTAAATGAAAATTCCAGGAGTGCTCTTTCATCAGTATTATCTGCTACAGAAAATGTTTGTAACTGGTTACAAAAGCAAAAAGTTTTTGACAGAGCAAGTCATTTAAAAACTAGTGGCTTTTAATTATTCATGTCAATAACGTGACAGTAAATCAGAAGCACTATTCTATCAGTAAGGGCAAGGCAGCAAAATCGTTAGAATTATAACGTTCTATCTCTGAGTCTGATATGCCATGTCTCCAGAAACAGTGCACATTTGGTCCATTTGTATCATTTATGTGAATCACACGTTGATTTCAATCCCAGTTTTACTGAGGTTAAGAAATTTCTGATTCTTGGTACACTAGGAAATAACGTCTGAATACCGGTAGGTGATGAAGATAAGTTACCTAAATACAGATGTAGTTTTAGGAGTTGATGGAAGATAATACAGTTGGCAGGAACATTTTTACTGGAATTTATGTAATTTAATTTAGTAGTACAAATAAATTATATTATACATTAGAATTAATTATCTATCATAGCTACCTATGATGATAATATTTAATAGGAAGATATTATAAGATCAAATTTTAGTTAACAGTTCCAAGCTAAATTAATTTATGGATTTTTCAATTAAGGATGTGAAGCTTACATCAAATATTTATAGAGCTTCTAAAGGTAATTGAAAAAAGTGAAAAAGTGACCAGGTAGGTTAGTGCAGAAGTTTACAGGGGTCTATTAAATAGTTGAAGCAAAAACATAAGGTTATTAAAACATTATATGTAGATGGAGCAAACTGAATATAGAAGTTTTAAAAATTGGAATGGCGAAAGAGGCTAATTTCTCTTAAAAAATCTTAATACTGATTGTAATTTGTTCAAGTAATATTGTGAATTGTATATTATAATTATTGTTGTATGAATGAATTTGATTGATTTTTTAATTAAATTTATTTCACGTTGTTAGGTATTTTGTTGGAGAATGGATTATAAGATAAACATTACATAATCTTGCATGCAAATTTCACATTAAAGCTTTTATTAATATTAAATATTAAATATTGATGGGGCTTTTAATGGTAATTGGATACGAGAATTCAATTGAATTAAATCCAATCAAGTTCATCTAAAGTCAAAGTTGTTTGGCATTTTGTTGGACTCGGACTTGAATCGTATTAGTCATATTATGAACATAAGGTTTGTATAATCTTATATCTAAATCTAGTGTTTTAGTCTTTTAATATGAATAATTATGTTATGCCAGGCTAAAAAAAATTTAGTTTAATATATTAATTTTATGGGTTATTTTTAATAAGTTAATTTTTTCCTGGGTTTTTATTTTTGGTAGCAAATAAATACCAAGCCTAGTATTCATTCATTCACATTTTGTTAGTAAGTTGGTTATTTGTGAAAATGTGTTTTTTTAATTTTAATTTTAAATATTTGTGAAAATATGTTATTGTGATAAAGTCTTCTTTGAAATGAAATGAAAGATTTTAATTACGTCCATGAGACCCAAATATGGTCTATGGGACCTCAAATATGGAAGTACAATTACTCAAATCATATCATATGATCTTTAATATCTTTGAGAAGGTTGTTCCTTCTCTTGCTGATTTGTGTTAGCAATTTCCCAACTTTTTTATTTTACTGTCTTCAAATAAATCTGCCATAAACTCGTTCCCAAGTGTTTCTTTGTATTTGTCATGGATATCTGAAAAACTCGGGCATTTATAGATGAAGTGTTCCTTTGTCTCTACTCGCCCCTGTGTTGCATAGAGTACATATCCTTTCTTCCCATTGTTCTTTGGGCGTTGTCCATCTCCCTGTTTCACATCTAAGCCTATGAGAGCTAGTCCTTATCTGAGCAATGAGTATTTTTTCCTTCCACTTGATTTCAGCCTCTATATACGCTTTTTCCTTGTGGTCATACGTTGGGTTAAAATTTGCAATATAATAGTCTTTTCCTGTTTGCATTTTTCCACATTCCACTTCTAAACTTTTCATTCACATAATTTTTTATGTCTTTGTTGACATTTGGGCATTCGTTTATGTTGATTTCCCAACGTTTCATCCATTTTTGATTTTGTTTCATCTATGTATTCTTTCACCTATGCAACTCTTCGTCCCTAGCTGCCCTAGGCCATCTATCATTTGTCATGTTTTCTGTTTTTTTCAAGTAACATAACAACTTGGTCATAGCAATTGCTTTTAAAGGGAACATTCCAGTTTGAGCTAGAATAATTTCATAAGGGGTTGTGGCCTTAATTTTGAGAAAGTTTGTGATTAGATATTTTTGAATCCTTTCTATTTGCCTTCATTTTGCATTTGTTGTGCCACTAGCCCACACCTCGCAACCATACAACAGAACCGGTGTAACAAGTAGGCCAAATAAGACCTTGGTGGTCTTCCAGTCCCACAACTCGGCATTCCTACACATTTTTTGAAGTGCATAGAGTGCTCTCCAACCACTTTGAGTTCTTTTCATCCTACATGTATTCCAATTAAGTTTGTCATGAAAGTCTATGCCCAGGTATTTGTATTCTACTACTACATCAAGCGGTTCTCCTGCAAACTGAAATTTGAGTTGCTTCTTTTTTTGCTGAAAAAATCATAATTTTTGTTTTGCTCGTGTTCACCTGCATCCCAACTTCTTTACAAAAGAGTTCTAAAGCTTGAAGGTGATCTTCTAGATCTTTGGTTGTTTTGGCCACAAGAATTACATCATCTGCATACATGAGGAGTTTTACCATATATTTGGCTAAATGCACACCCTCTCCCCCAAATTTGTTTATCCATTCTTCTAACTTGTCAATGTACAACCCAAATAAGGTCGGAGATAGAGGGCAACCTTGTTTGACACCTATGTCACTACCAAAACATTTAGATAACCCGTCCTGTGTTCTGATTCTAGCCTTTACATGCTCATATAGTCTGTGAACTACTGCCCTGTAGTGAATTGGAACCTCTAGCTCTTCCATTCTGCTCCATAATTTTTTTCTTGGCACTATGTCAAATGCCTTTTTGAAGTCTACAAAACAACAAAAAGGCTCCTCTTTTTTGTCCTATATTTTTTCCACTATGTGTCTGAGCGTGATAGAGTGATCAATAGTTTAGTGCTTGGGCCTAAAACCTGCTTGCCCCTTTGCTCTCTTTCCCTTTTCTTTTGCCCATATGCTGATCCTATGCTCTATCATACTCCCAAACAACTTTGCAATGAGAGGGTTGATCATGATAGTTCGATAGTTTGAGGGATTATTTACATCTCCACTTTTAAACAAAGGAATGGTCAAGCTAGTTGTCCACTCGGTAGGGAAGCCATTTTGTATGATCTCATTGAAAATTTCTTTGATTTGCGATGCCAAGATATCTACCCCCCATTTTATATGCTCTGCTTGAAGATTGTCTATGTCATGGGCTTTACCAGTTGCTAACTTTTTTATCCCTTGAATAATGTCTTCAATTGTGAAAAGTTATTTCTTGACAATGATAGTAGGGGGTGTCTCCTGCTGGTTACTACGCTGATATAGTTGTTTTGAATACTCCAACCACTGATTAACTGTTATGTTATTTTCAGTTTGCATCCTTTTCACGCTTAGTTCCTTCTAAAATTTCTTTGGTTCATGCTTCCCTAAGTAAATCAATTCTTTCCTCCTTGTTCTAGTGTATTCTTCTTTTTTTGCCCTTACCAGTTTCTCATATGCTTTTTTGTTTGCTCTTGTTTTACCCGTTGGTTCCTTTAGTAATCTTCGCATTTTTTTGCAATCTTCATCGAACCATGGGTTGGTTGGGAAGCTATTCCTTTCTTTCTTTTTAGGTTTAGCTCTCTTGCTTTTGTTTAGAGCTTCTTGAATAACGTGCATTAACCATTCACTCTTATTGTAATCTCTACTACTGTGATGTAGTTCTTCCCTTTCCTGTAACTTGTTATTTAATACTGCTCTAAAATTTTGTCGATTTTCATCTATTAAGAGAATGTTTCCCTTGTGAGGATATTTATTTTGATTGCCTTGCAAGTGTTTTTCCCTTGGTTTGTCTCCATGCATTCGAAGTTTCATAACAATTGGGTTGTGATCGACTTAAGTTCCATCTGGAGAATCTTCCACTTCTAGCTCCTCTATTTTTGGTATGTAATTCTGTGAGCATATTACATAGTCTATTACACTATGTCCCTTATATGTTTTGCATGTATACTTTCCTGAATTTTTCCATTTGTTCATCCCATTGCAAATAATAAAATTGTATATGCTGCAAAGACCTAACTCTTCTCCATATCGCGTGATAGCCCCATGCTCATCTTCTGAAGTCCTGGTTCACTGTTGATTTTTCTCTTTTGGCATCCAAAGAGGGTCTCCATATTACGTGATAGCCCCATGCTCATATTTTGAAGTCCACTGTTGATTTTCCTCTTTTGGCATCCAAAGAGGATTAATCTCAATATCTTCGTTACCTTCTAGAATGTTAGCTTGCTTATTTGTTGTCCTTGTCTTTAAAAACAACCTTTTTTAATAATATTCACTAGTGGGTTGTGTTACATCAGAAATGATTATTAATTTGGTTTATAAGACATTGTATAAACCAAAAAGCTTTGTCAATTTAGGAATTTCAAATTTGTGTTTATTTATTTATTTTTAAAATTAGGGTTTTGAAAGGGTTACTCGTTCCTTTTACATCGATTTAGGCACATTGAACTATTTGGTGCCATCGAGATTTAAACCTTGGTGTGGGCTATATCAACTATTTGTCCAACTATTTTTTCAAACTTGTATTTTGTTGGTTCATATAAATTATAATTATTACCAAATTAATAAATTTAAAAGAGGTGATATAAGTTAATTACCATATGTTTTTTTTTAAAATATGATTACATAGGAGAGTTGGTTACAACCACTATTTTTAGTAGCTGTCCAGCGAAGGGTTCAAACCATAGGAACTGCTCCCAATAAACCTATCTGTCTTGTTCTTGTTGACTCGACGTGAGATGGGGACCACCGGTTGTTCAGGGTTCGTACTGCCGTCGTCAGTTTGACGCACACTCAGAGGACTCATAGCAGACAACTACCTTTGCAAAGGGTTGGCTCCCCCCAAGGTTTGAACCCAAGTCTCTTCTTGGTAAGTGCCCAGCCACACCTGCTTCCCTCCAAGGTTAATTACCATATGTTACAAAAAGTTAGTTGAAAAAAATGAATATATTAGATGCAATGGAATCCTCTTACAATGTGTATTATTTGATTAAACTTTGTTGTAAACAATAAGCTATTTTTTGTTTTAAAGTTAATATTTGTTATTTAAATATTTATTTATATATTTTAAAATAATAGCATATTTGTTTGTCACATTGAAAATTGTCACATGTAACAAAAGTATCGCAACTTGATTAGTTATTTTACTATTGATTAAATAAAAAAATCAACAAATTGGTTACAATAACATACATGCTATAGCTATTAATAATTGGTGGAAAAATATAACTATCAAAGATGACATTTTTTAAAATAGATATTTTTCTTTGAAATTGAGTAATAGTATATCTAATACATTTTTATTTAGGGTAATTATACATTTGATTGTTGAGAGATAAAAGCACAATTCTTTGTCAACATTGGGTATGAATGTAGATGGGAGAATATGTTTATTAGCATGGGAAACAAGACATTGTAAAATTGTAACTAATTTGATTGTACCTGATACCAACCCTCCAACTCAAATGATGAATTATTTTTTCTCTTTGTTTAAGGATGTAATGAATGTTTGTAAATAGTATATC
Source organism: Wollemia nobilis (assembly GCA_028583015.1). Classification (NCBI taxonomy): domain Eukaryota; kingdom Viridiplantae; phylum Streptophyta; class Pinopsida; order Araucariales; family Araucariaceae; genus Wollemia; species Wollemia nobilis. Next base: position 1,041,628 of record JAQPPZ010017170.1, read on the forward strand.
AATGTTTATATCCTATCATACATTTGGAAGCTTGATTAAAAACTATTGGAGTGTTGTGTGCGTTTTTTTAATATTGAAGATGTCATGCATGCACATGAGACCTAAGAACACTAGGTTTGTGTTGTGACTCTTAAAACTGACTTGTTTGGTGTGGGGCTTATTGGATTTTTTTAAATAATTCATTTGATTATATAAGTAACAACATATTTGCATCCATTTTAGTACATCTTTACAAGTTTGAGATCAAGTGATTTAGTTTTTTGTTTTAGCAGTACAAAGATGGTAGATTGACAGAATTAATTGTAAATAAAACATCTATATATATATATATATATATATATATATATATATATATATATATAGATTGATTGGGATTAGAAAGAGTTGCACCCGTATTATGTTGTGACCATATAATAGTATTATAACAACATTTGTAGCAATTATGCATGTTTCATCTGGCAAGATTTGAACTTGAGTCTCCTTGAAAGTCAAAGTATTTATCTGGTTGAGATCATGCCATTTGATAAATGATTCTATATTAACATTAATGTAATGAAATATTTCTTTTAAAACATTGTTTACATTTATAGGGAAAAATGTTGAATTTAAATAGAAAAATAAATATATAAACAAATAAAACACACACATATATATGTGTGTGTGGTGTGTTATCTTCTAATCTCGTTTGATCTTAATTATAGAAATATCATAATCCTCAACTTTTACTTTATATATTTTTAACATATTAATTTATTAGACAATCCTCAACAAAGAAGCAATACTAAAAAACATAAATGTATTATAAAATAATATATGCGCATCCCTCCATCCTTCCTTACCATCTATTTCTTGCTCCCATTACATCAACAATGCATTAAAGTCAATCACTTTAATTGATCAGTCTAACACAAGTAATAATCAATTTGAAGGTTCAAGCCTCCTTAGCAATACAAATAACGATAATCAGATTCACTCCTAACATGATAATCAAGCAAATTCTAATAATAATGATAATCAAAACAATAATCCATTCATGGACCTAACTAGTCTCTTCCTTTCTCCTAGAACCTTAGGTGTGCCTACTAAAAAGGATACAACAATGCAAATAGGGAGTTGTTCATTTGTACTGGCACTATCGACAAAGAACAAATTCATGGTAGTAACACCCTCCTAGAAAAATGCTTATATGCTTCATGCTATTTACTCCCTTAATATCATGTTTTCAAAAAAATCTTGGTCAACATGGGATATCAGGGTAAAGGCTTAGGCCGTCATGAGTAGGGTATTAAATAACCCTTAGAGGCTGAAACCTAGCCGAGATATTATGGGATAGGTTTCATCCCTAGTAAGAGAGAGCCTATTCCTGCTTCACTATCATCCAAAAATGATGATAAAGCCAATTGTTTCTTTTGGGAATCCCATAACAATATCATTTCACTACATGGGTTGCATTGGGACAAGGAAGATGAAAAGGAACTTTGGTCTCTCCTTGGTTCTGGTCCTTGTTGATTCACACACTTTGTCAGTGTCAACCTTCTGACTGTGGTTCATCCCAAGTTGATAACTAGTGAGGATGAATGTGAGGCAGAAGATATTTCCTATAGTTGTTCTGACCAAGATAAGTCGTGTGTTGGGGATCCTTTTCCTAGATATTTAATCTTACCTCCTCACAATTATTGGATCATGAGTAACTTTCTTTAAGTTTAGCTAATTTGAAAGCTTAGGAGTATTACATGCCCCACACCAGCTCCTCATTGAGAAATGATAGACGTCAACATCAACATTGACATCGACATTAACATCGTCGATAATCCAAAAATTCTAAAACTTGGTAATCTTAACTCATTATAAGTGTGAAGAGTACACTAACCTCTTAAAAGAATGAAGTGATATATTTGCATGGAGTGGACTTATGTCGATATGTTAGGTCTTGATCCCTCTCTAGTTGTCCACCATTTAGTTATGCAATTGGATGCAAAGCCTATCAAATAAAAATTAAGGAAAATGCATCCTAAAGTTGCCCTCCTCATCAAAGATAGGCTTCAAAAACTTCTACATGTCAAATTTATTAAAGCGATTGACTATTATGACTAGATCTCCAACGTAGTCCATATCGCTAAGAAGGAAGACACTATGTAGGTTTGCACTGATTTTTGAGACAAACAAGGCCTGCCCTAAGGATGACTTCCCTCTACCTAACATTGATATGATAATCAATTTTACCACTGGTTTTGGAATATTATCCCTCATGGATGGCTTTTTAGGGTATAACCAAATCATGATCCCTCTTGAAGATCAAGCAAAGATATTCTTCATGTTCCCTTGGGGAGCGTTCCGCTATGAGGTCATGCCCTTCGACCTGAAGAACACTAGAGCAACATTACAAAGAGAAATGTCCTATATTTTCCATGATATGATGCATGCCATTGTGGAAAATTATGATGATGACCTTCTGCGGGTGTTCCCTAAACCATGAAGATCATGTTTACGATCTACGTTGCATCTTTGAGTGATTAAAATAATATAAGGTTCATCTAAAATCCCAAAAGTGCATCTTTGGGGTAACATCAAATAAATTATTAGGGTTTATCATATCCTATCAAGGGATTGAAGTAGATCCTTCTAAGATATCAACCATTGTTGGCATTCTGCTCCTTTAAACTTAATAGACCTCCATAGTATCCAAGGTAAATTACAAGCTATTCAAAGGTTTATCTCACAACTTGTAGATAAATGTCAACCCTTTTCTAAAATTTTTAGGAAGGATGCTGAATTCAGATGGGATATTGAGTGTCAAGCTTCCTTTGATGCTCTCAAAATGTATCTTTTATCACCTCTCACCCTTGTATTTCCCCATATAAACCATTGTTATTATATATAGCAACAATAGTACACACCCTTGGAGCTATGTTAGCTCAATATGATGATCAACATCATGGAAGAGCTATATACTATATAAGCAGAACCTTAGCTAGCTATCAGATCTATTACACAATATTAGAGAAATTATGCCTAATAGTGGTCTTTTCTTCTCAAAAATTAAGACATGCTTTGTCAAAAGACCATCATAGTAAGGATCGACCCCATATGTTACCTTATGTCTAAACCTCACCTTTATGGATGAACAAGTAAATGGGTCATCATCCTTAGTGAATTTAATCTCCAATTTATCATCCGAAAGTCATCAAAAGGACAATTAATTGCTGACTAATTAGTTGTAGCACCAGTAGAATCCAATCATCCATTAATAATAGATTTTCTTGATGAATCTATACTCACTATAGACACTGACCAGTAGGATTACTAGACCTTGTACTTTGATGGTGCTTGATGCATCAAAGGAGCAGGGGTAGGGATGTTATTGGTCACTCCACAAAAACAACTCATTCAAACTTCATTTCTCATGATTGTAGAGTATGAAGTCCTTATCCTAGGACTCTGAGCCACATTAGCCTTACAAGTTAAAATCCTCTCAATCTTTGGCGATTCCCAATTTGTAGTCAATCAAATCAGTGGTGTCTACCAAACAAGGACAATAAATTAAGACCGTATAAAGATATTGTTGGTAAGTTAATGACCTTTTTGATAAAATCATTGTTGATGCCATCATGTGATCAAGTAACCGCTATGTAGATGCAATGACTACCTCTCTTATCCCTCTAGAATTAGAGGACAAATAAACCATAATTATTATATGCCTCATCAAAGAACCCACAACTTTGGAATCTAGTCAATCTTCCTTAAATATCTTCATTGTCGAAGCCTCTCCATATCCAAATCCATGACACCAAGACACTTTTGCATTTTTTAAGGGTGACTTACTTCCTAAAGGGTTAAGCCACAATGAACACACAAAATTCAAGCAATGTGCTTGCCATTGTGTCATCATTAGAGATCTATATAATTGCTCATTTGATGGTATACTTAGATGCCTAAACATAGATGAAGCACAAACAATCATCAAGGAGGCCCATAATGGGTCATGTGATGGCCACTTTATGGAACAATAATTACCAAAAAAATCCTTAGGATAGGATACTATTGGTCATTTATGGAGAAAGACTTGTGATTATGTCAAGAAATATGACTAGTGTCAAAAGCATGACAAATTCATCCATGCTCCCTCCTAAGCACTAAAAATTATCACTTCACCATGTCCCTTTTCCATGTGGGGCCTTGATATCATTGGTAAAATTAATCCTCAATCATTTTAAGGGCATAAATTTATTATCACAACCGTTGAGTATTTTACCAAGTGGGTCAAAATCACAAAACTCATCTTCAACCAAATCCTCTGCCGCTATGGCATACCATCCATCTTAGTTTTAGAAAATGACACACCTTTCAAAAATAAATGTCTAGAAAATATATGCCAAATGCAAAATTCAACACAAATGGTCAACGCCTTACTACCCTCAAGGCAACGACCAAGCATAAGCATATAATAAAACATTGATCAAGATCCTCAAGAAACTGGTGAACAAGACTTGTTGTGAATGATACCTACAACTCTATTCTACTTTATAGGCATTCACACCAGTGTTCGAACTCCAATTGGAGCAACTTCCTATACCTTGGATTATGGAATTGAGGCTATTTTCCCTTCAAACTTGAGGTTCCTTCTTTGCAAGTCTTACTTCAGGACTCCTATATTGGGGATGAATATTGTCTCGGTCATCTCAATCATCTAGAGCTCTTAGACAAAAAATGAATCCATGCCCTAGAGCACCTATGAGCCTATCACAATAGACTTCGACGTGCACATAATAAGAAAGTGCGACCTAGATCTTTTGAAATCGATGATCTGGTTCTCAAAGAGAATCAATTGAACACTGAGCTCAAAGGTAAGTTTGAGCCTAATTGGTTAGGTCCTTTCATCATCATTGCTAAATTTTGGTTAGGAGCTTATGGACTAGCCACACTCAATGGTAAATAACTAAAAGAATCAATTAAAATAATGCATATTAAATGATATTATGCTTGAATCTACATGATCTAATCGCTCATGTGTGTGATTGCATGGCTGCCTAACATCATTACTACTTGCATATACATGCCTAATTATTCATGGCTTACTTGTTTTATACATCGAGTTAGGAGGTCCACCAAGATGTGATGATGATCCTAGTGAGCAATGGATCATTTTGTATTGCGTTGGTACTATGTAGCTAATACTAGAAGACTCTCCCAGTCCCATTTCTTCCTTTCAAATCAAATTCATCTATGTTGCTTAGTAGACCATTGAGGGGATTGGGTGCCTTAATCCACTACCTTGTGGGTGTGCAAATACTTACAAATCTATTAGATAATGGATCCAAGGCTTTGAACCCTCCAATCAGTGTACTAGGCAACCAAGAACATGCTTACAAGCCAAAACATCACATCGTGTAATCCTTTTTCCTTCTTCTTTAATTTAATTTTTCTAGGATGCTTCATACATCCTCATGGGGTTCAAGCCTTATGAACAACCACCTTGCAAGTATGTAATTCCTTACAAATTCATTAGATAATAGTACACAAGGGTTGGCCCTCATGAGGGCATATCAGACAACCAAATGGTCATTAACTCTTATTTTCATCTCTCTTCATCCCAACATCATATCCTTTATCCTTGCCTACTTATAGGCCATTTCTAGGATGGGGTGCATTTGTTCGATATTTTGCAAGTGCATAAAGACTTATGGATTCAATAAGCAACAAATCAATGCATACACCATATCTCGTTGGCATATGAGTTGGATGGGACACACTCTATTCGATGGGAAGCACTCTCTCCATCATAACATCATACCATTAATCTCCTTGTTACTAAGACCTTTTGTGATGCCTAGATGGCACATACCATTGGTATATCCTTACCTCATAGACAAACCAAACAAGGGATCAACAATGTTACACATAAACATGTAGGATTCATACATGACCCCCTTACAATAAACATATCTTTTTCTATTTCATCCATAAGCTACATGATGAAAACTATGATAGTCCACAGTCTTGATAGCCATCTCAAACTATTTTCTTCAATTTCATCAACTAGCTACATGATAAAAACCATGATCATACATAGTCTTGATAGCCAAAATCCTCTCTTCTTTTTTGTTTTACAATATGCAACCTTCGTCTATTCTTGCCACCTTATAGACCCTTGAGAAGATCAAACACTTCTAACCATCATTTTGTATATATATATATATATTATACATACACCAAGCATTGGTTAGAAATATCACCTCTTCTTGATAGCATATAAGACACCCATAATAGACCCCATCAACATATCTTCCCCCTAATCATGAGCACATCCTTCTTTCCACTCTTTGGCTACATGCTTGGAGGAAAATTACTTAACTATAACACAACCTCCCAATTAGGGGCATCAAATGGTTTCCAGCAAACTTATATAAGCGATTTCTTATTAGTCACGTGCCTTTAAATATGCCAATTATTCATGTAATTTTTAAAATAAGTTGCATCATACCTTTAGGCTTCTTATATATTTCTTAAAGTCACATAATAAGGCTAAATAGCCACCACTTAAGAACATATTTTATTTTTATATAATACGTCCCTTGGACATAATAACAACATTTGTACATAGCACATTTTGCACTCATTTTGTCCCCTTGGACAACATATTTTGCACATATTTGTATATAAAATCCTATGCAAATCCCTCTTGGGTAATTATTTGTGTAAGTCTCCCTGTAAAAATGATCTCTTAAAGTCCCCTTTGGGAAATAATTTATGCAAGACCCCCTGCATAAATAATCTCTTGAAGTTACCCTTGGGCAATCATTTATGCAAGGCCCCTACAAAAACCATCTCTTGAAGTCACCATTGGACAATTATTTATACAAACCCCCCTACAATAATAATCTCTTGAAGTCCCCCTTGGGCAATTATTTATGTAAGGCCTGTTAGTCTTACAATGACACTGAGAGGGGGGGGTGAATCAGTGTAGCTCTTTAAACTTGAATTTACAGCTCTTAATACCGCAACAATTAAAACTTATTACTAGATACAACAAGTATAACAAAAGAGCATCACACAACACAAGATTTAACGAGGTTCACCAATGTGGCTACTCCTCAAAAATTGATTGCTTGGACTACCATCCAAATCCAGCCTTTGCAAAGCACCAACTTTACAATCAATTTACCAGCACCCACTGGAAGGAGCACCAACCCCTGATTTATATGCACCAACAGAAAGGAGCACCAACCCCTAATTTACCAGCACCAACTGGAAGGAGCACCAACCCTTGATGCCAAGCACCAACTTGGACTTCAATTTGAATCTATAAGTTTGACAATAAGATACCTTTGCTTTTGCAAGACCCTGATTGGTCTTCTTCACCTTTGCGTTCTCTATGTACTCTCCTCTCTCTACGCAATCACTTCGCACACTCTGCTTCGTTACAGTCGAACTTCACGATCGTCTTCTCCCTTTTGTGCACTCTGCTCTCTTTGCAAATTTTGCACTTAGCATGATTCGACATGACTTGCTCTCTGCACACAATGACCATATTTCACACACATTCAACTCACTTCAATTCTCCAAACAACCCTCCTTTTATAACAATATTTTTATGATGAAAACCCTAATCTTAGTCGATTGTAAATCCTAATCTTAGTCGGCTTTCATAACAACTATAAACCCTAATTTTAGTCGGTTGTCATCGGTCTTCATCGGCTTCAACTCAAGAAGATGTTCGATTTATCCATCGCTTGATGATTTCATTCTGGATAGACCCTTAACGCCATACGACTTTTGATCACTCTTCATATTTTACAATATGAAATCACTCTATAACTGCCCTTGTAAATGCCGTAGTGATGTCGGTCCACTATCATACTTCTCATTTTAATCGGGTTCTCCTTCTTGACTTGCGCATTTATGACCTATCATGAAATCATGACATTTTTACCTCTATAGCTTCTTTTGTTGTTATTGCCACGAAAATACATGTCGCGATATCATGACACTTTCACCTCCGTACGCTTTCTCTATTCTTTTGTCATGATATCATGACATTTCTACCTCCGTAGACTTCATATTTTCTTTTGTCATGATATCATGACATTTTCACCTCCATATACTTCGTCTTTGCTTTTGTCATGATATCGCGACACTTATTCTTCCATAGACTTCGACTTTGCTTTTGTCGCGATATCGTGACACTTCTGCCTCCGTAGTCTTCAACTTAGCTTTTGTCATGAAATCATGACACTTCTACCTTTCGTACTTAGCTTCTTTGCTTTTGTCATGAAATCGTGACACTTACGCCTTCAAAGTCTTCTTCTCTGCTTTTGTCATGAAATCATGACACTTACTCTTTCGTACTTTACTTCTTTGCTTTTGTCATGAAATCGTGACACTTCTGCTTCCAAAGTCTTGCTTCTCTACTTTTGTCATGAAATCGTGACAGTTCTACTTCCGTACGCTTCCTCTCTTTCTTTTGTCACAAAAATGTGACATGTCGCGATATCGTGACACTTTTCAAACTTACTTTCTCTCTCCTATTTTAGTCGCAAAAATGCGACATGTCACGAAATCGTGACACTTTTCCAACTTACTTTCTCTCTCCTATTTTAGTCACGAAAATGCGACATGTCGCGAAATCATGACACTTTTAACTTACTTTCTCTCTCCTTTATTACATGTCACGAAATCGTGACACTTTTCACTTGCTTGCTCTCTCTCTTTCAACATGTCATGAAATCGTGACACTTTTCTTACTTTTTCTCTTTCTTCCAACATGTCACGAAATCGTGACACTTTTTCCTACTTTCTCTTTCTCTTCCAACATGTCGCGAAATCGTGACAGTTTTTCTTGCTTTTTCTCTCTCTTCCAACATGTCACGAAATCATGACAGTTTTTCTACTTTTTCTCTCTCTTCCAACATGTCACGAAATCATGACAGTTTTTCCTGCTTTTTCTCTCTCTTCCAACATGTCGCGAAATCGTGACAATTTTTCTTTCTGCTGTATATGTCGCGATATCGTGACACTTTTCTTACTTGTCTTTTTTCTTTGATCTTTTGCATATGGGCCACTTCGGTCTTCTTGGAAAATCACTGTACATACTCTGAATAACCTTTGAACTCCTATCTTCTGCATCTGAATAGCTTTTGAACTTCCTATCCACTGCATCAACAGATCTATCTGACTGTGTTGACAACAATGACAATATTATTGTTGCACCTTGCTCAACAATCTCCCCCTTTGGAATTGTTGGCAACACATGTGCAATTTCCTGTAACTCTTCTCCCCCTTTGACAATAATACCAAAGGGCTACTGCAGACTCCCCATGAGTCCATGCACAACATTCTCAGGCAAAATTTATTACACTTAGCAAAAATCATGAACATGAGCAAAAAGATAATCAAATACTTAAATGCTCCCCATGAGAATGTGATCCCTGTAGCTAGTCAATTCTTGGGAAGTGTGACCACTCCCAATTTATTGCGAAGGTACTCAAAAACTTCCTTGGGCAATGGTTTTGTGAAGATATCTGCTACTTGCTCTGTAGTTGGAACAAAATCCAACTTAACCTCACCTTCCGCAACTTTCTCCTTCAAAAAGTGATACCGATAGCAATGTGTTTTGTGCGTGAATGCATAACCGGATTCTTGGAGATGTTAATGGCATTGGTGTTATCACACTTAACTGATATTGGCTCACTGAAGCTAATACCAAGATCTTTCAGGGTTTGTTTCATCCATAATACCTACGTACAACATGTTGTCGCTGCAATATATTCTGCCTCTGCTGTCGATAAAGAAACTGACTCTTGTTTCTTACTGTGCCACGTGACCAATCTGTCTCCAAGATAGAATGCACCTCCACTGGTACTCTTTATGTCATCGACACATCCTGCCCAATCTGCATCCGAATACGAAATAAGGGTGAAGTCTTTACCTTTCGGATACCATAACCCATACTCCATAGTACCCTTGAGGTACCGAAGAATCCTCTTCACTCTTTGTCACATGAGTCTCCTTGGGATTAGCCTGAAATCGTGCTACCATGCATACTACCTGCAAAATATCTGAGTGCAGTAGCTGTCGAGTACAGATAAGCTCCCAATCATAGATCTGTACATGGTTTGATCAACAGGTGGAGATTTGTCATCCTTGCTCAACTTGCAACTTTGTCGTCATGGGAGTGCTAAGCTGGCTTACAATCCTCCATTGTGAACTTTTTTAACATCTCTTTCACATATTTAACTTGAGAAATAAATATGCCCTTCTTATTTTGATTAACTTGCAACTCGAGGAAATACGAAAGTTCACCAATCATTGACATTTCAAATTCTTTCTGCATCTTATTTGCTAAATCTTTACATGACTCATCTTTCTTGCTGCCAAATATGATATCATCTACGTATACAACAAGAACAATAAGATGCCCATTTTCTATTTTGACATACAAATTACTATCCACCATACCTTTCTTAAACCCTTGTTGAGTGAGATAGTTGTCTAGCCTTGCATACCATGCTCGGGGTGCCTATTTTAAGCCATATAATGCTTTCTTCAACTTGCAAACCAAGTTGGGATCATCACCAAGTTGGAAACCATCCTGGTTGCTCAATATAAACCTCTTCTTCAAGTTTCCCATTCAAAAATGCTGATTTCACATCCATTTGATAAACTTTGAAATTCTTGTAGACTGCTAAAGCCAGAAACATTCTAATTGCCTCTAGTCTAGCTACTGGTGCAAAAGTTTCCTCAAAGTCAATGCCTTCAACTTGTGCATAACCCTTACATACCAATCTTGCTTTATTTATGACTACCTGTCCATCTTCATTCAATTTGTTTCGAAAAATCCATTTAGTCCCGATTATATTTTTATTTGTAGGTCTAGGTACTAACTCCCAAGTTTCATTTTTCTCGATCTGATCTAATTCTTCATTTATTGCCTTCATCCAACTTTCATCTTTGCTTGCGTCAGCAACATTTTTGGGCTCAATGCTTGGATAATAGAGAGTAGTTACTTACTACTCTTCTTCTTGTCTGAACACCAACTTTGGGGTCTCCAATTATTTGCTCTCTAGGATGATTTTTCTGCAGCTACCTGTTTTGAATTTCTTATTTTCTTCCACTTCTGAATCACAACTTAAATCATCTGAGTCAATTTTTTGTATCTTTTCCATTTCGTTTTCCTCATCTCCTTCAATAACCTCTTCATAAATTGGGTAGTTCTTTTCATAGCTAATTACTCGTTCTCTACCTTCATCAAATTTAACATCGACACTATCCACAATTTTCTTTAGCCTCTTGTTGTAGCATTTGTAAGCTTTGCTTTTTGATGAATAACCAACAAAAATACCTTCATCCGCTCTATCTTCAAACTTACCAAGATTATCTTCAGTTCTTTTGATGTAGCACTTGCTTGCCAAAAACTTTGAGGTATTTTGTTGTTGCCCTTTTACCGAACCACAACTCATAAGGAGTTTTGCTTTCATGTGTTCTCAGCATGTACCTATTTTGGATATACACCATAGTATGGACTGCTTCTTTCCAAAATCTATCTGCTACTCTACTTTCAGCCAACATAGTCCGTGCCATTTCCTGCACTGTCCTGTTCTTTCTTTCTACCACTCCATTCTGTTGAGGTGTCCTGGTTGCTGAAAACTGTCTCCTAATACCGTATTTTTCACAGTACTCTATAAACTCCTCTGAAATGAATTCTCCTCCTCTATCTGATCTTAAACATTTGATCCTCTTTCCTGTTTCATTCTCAACATGGTTTTTGAAAGTCTTGAACATTTCAAAAGCTTCTGATTTATGCTTCAAGAAAAATATCCATGTCATTCGGGAATAGTCATCAATGCACAACATAAAATATTTGTCACCATTTATGCTTTGTGTTCTCATGGGTCCACATAAATCGGTGTGTATTAGTTCCAAAGGTTTGCTTGTGTAGTACTCTTTTGTTTTGAATGTGACTCTAGTTTGCTTCCCCTTTTGGCATGAAGCACAAATGTTGTTTGCAGAGTTTGCTTGATGGTGGGAATATCTCTCACTTGCCCTTTTTGAGTTGATTTTTACTAGATTATCAAAACTGATATGACCGAGTCTCTTGTGCCACAACCAATTTTCTTCTTCCTGTCCAATAAAACAAGCTCCTTCTGAAGTCTCCGAGAGCGTGTACGAGGTTGCCGGATGTCCTTGATCCAGTTGCTATCAATTTTCCACTGTTTGTTTTTTCGACTTCACAACCACTGCTTCTTAAAAACTACTTCATGACCTTTATCACAAATCTGACTTACGCTCAACAAGTTATGTTTCAAACCATCCACAAACAAGACTTCTTCGACTTAATTTTTTCGTCACTAATTTTAAGCTGAACCTTTGCCAACTATCTTAGCTCCATCATTATTTCCAAACTTTATTGAACCACCTTCATATTTTTGTAACTTCTCAAATTTTTGTTTGTCACCTGTCATATGACTGGAGCATCCACTATCAAGTATCCATGGTACATATTTATTCTGTGCTTTAAATGTTGTTTGTACGATTAAGGATTCCTTTTCTTCCTTAAGTCGCTCTTTTTCTTTCCACTCCGTTTTGATAGTAGTTTTGGGCTCTTGTTTTGCCTTTCCCTTATCAATAGCTTGTGCATGTTTTTCGGGAAGTTTTCTATTTTGTCTCATCCTATTTGGTTGAAATTTTCTTCCCTGAAACTGATTTGATGCAAATGTACTTCTACAGTTTCTTGCAATGTGCCCAAAATTATGACAGTTATAACATTCTCTTGTATAATTCATCAAAGGAGAAAAAGCATTTCTACTTGGTGAAATTCTTTGGTCTTACATTATATTTGTAGTTTGAGATTTTATGTCCATAGCCATTGCATTTAAAATAGAAACCTGAAAAGGGATAATTGAACCTGGGTGATGGTCTTTGCCATGTTGCCGTAGGAGCCATAGGTCTTCTTCTTCTTTGATGTGTGACATTGGTGAATCCATCATTGTCAATTCTCCTTTCGTGCCTGGCATTATTGCTTTCTTTTGCATGAGACATTTTTCCTTGATCAACTTGTTTCTTATCTTCATTCTTTATGGATTCTACATTTCTGGCCTTTGATCCATTTGATGATTCTCCTTCGATGAAACCTAGACCAAATTTGATGCCTGCAAGCCTTTGATCATTTATAATCTTATCCAGCTTCATAGAACTTTCTTCGCGTTTGTGATAGCAACTAATTTTGTGATTCATCTCTTCTATCTGCATCAGTAAACCAACATTCTCTTCTTCTAGTTTGCAGCAATAATCTATTTTCATGGTAATTTGTACTTCGAGATCTTCAGATATTTTCTTGTATTCTTCTATCTATACTTTCAGATTGGTTATGATTTCATTTGCATCCTCAAGCTTTTTTGAAATTTTCTTATTCTTTTTCCTCTCTATTTTCCACTCTTCAAGTGCAGAGATCAACTCACCTTCTAGATCTACTTCAGCCTCAGGGTTTTCACCACATACTTCAGAGTTCACTCCTTCTTCCTTTCTGATTTTACTTCTTCAAATGCCATGAAAAGAGCTTCACCTATTTCCTCTTCAGAATCCTCACCGGAGCTGTCTTTTGATGAACTGGCATTCTTGGAGATGAAACTTTTCTTCTTGAAGTTGCCTTTTCTGAAATTCATTTTCTTCTTCCAGTCACTTCTTTCTTGGTGCGATCCTTCATCATTTTTGTTCTTCTCATTAAGTGGACATTTAGTCACAAAATGCCCAATGCCTCCACAGTTGAAACATTTAAACGGTAGCTTTCCTCTGTATTTTCCTTTTCCCCTTTTTAGTTTTCTAACAAAGTTTGCTTCCATTTCATCTGATGTCTCTTCTTCCTCGGACTCTTGTTTTGCATTTTTATTTTTAAGGGCTTTAAAAGCCGCTTCTCTATCTGTGGGTTTAGATCTTCCTATCCTCATCTCATATGCAGTCAAAGAACCATACATCTCATCTATACTAAAATAATTTAGATTTTTAGCTTCTTCTATCATTGAGACTTTAGAATCAAACCTTTGAGGAAGAGATCTTAATACCTTTTTCACGATGACAGAGTCTTCGATATCCTCGTCGAGTCCTCTGATCGCATTAATGATTCCATTAACTCTCAGCATATATGCCTCAATGTTTTCATCGTCATTCATATTTAATGCTTCGAACTGAGCTCGATGTGTCTGTAACTTGGCCTCCTTGATCTTATCGTCTCCTTCATGAATACTCCTCAGTTTGTCCCATATTTCTTTTGCCATTTTATAACTCATGATCTTTACTAGTTCACTATCTGCTAATCCGCACATGATAGCATTCTTTGCTTTTGAGTTATTTTCAAACAGTTTCTTTTCGTCAGCCTCTTTTGGAGGAGTGATGGGTATTGTGTATCCACTAACTACTGAATCCCAGATGTCGTATCCCAAAGCACAGAGATATGTCTGCATCCTGATTCTCTAGAACATGTAATTAGATCCATCAAACAATGGTGCTTTGTTTGATGAGAAGCCTTCACCACCTGCCATTGTGTTACTTCCAAGATCACCCTAGCCGGTTAAGCTTGTACAGGAACTTAGCTCTGATACCAATTGTTAGTCTTACAATGACACTGAGAGGGGGGGTGAATCAGTGTAGCTCTTTAAACTTGAATTTATAGCTCTTAATACCGTAATAATTAAAACTTATTACTAGATACAACAAGTATAACAAAAGAGCATCACACAACACAAGATTTAACGAGGTTCACCAATGTGGCTACTCCTCAAAAATTGATTGCTTGGACTACCATCCAAATCCAGCCTTTGCAAAGCACCAACTTTACAATCAATTTACCAGCACCCACTAGAAGGAGCACCAACCCCTAATTTATCTGCACCAACAAAAAGGAGCACCAACCCCTGATTTACCAGCACCAACTGGAAGGAGCACCAACCCCTGATGCCAAGCACCAACTTGGACTTCAATTTGAATCTATAAGTTTGACAGTAAGATACCTTTGCTTTTGCAAGACCCTATTGGTCTTCTTCACCTTTGCATTCTCTATGCACTCTCCACTCTCTCTCTCTGCGCAATCACTTTGCACACTCTACTTCATTATAGTCAAACTTCACGATCATCTTCTCCCTTTTTTGCACTCTGCTCTCTTTGCAAATTTTGCACTTAGCATGATTCGACATGACTTGCTCTCTACGCACAATGACCGTATTTCACACACATTCAACCATCTTCAATTCTCCAAATAACCCTCCTTTTATAACAATATTTTTATGATGAAAACCCTAATCTTAGTCAGCTATAAATCCTAATCTTAGTCGGCTTTCATAACAACTGTAAACCCTAATTTTAGTCGGCTATCATCGGTCTTCATCGGCTTCAACTCAAGAAGATGTTCGATTTATCCATCGCTTGATGATTTCATTCTGACAGACCTCTATACCATGACTTTTGATCACTCTTCATATTTTAGTATGAAATCACTCTATACCCCTGTAAATGCCGTAGTGATGTCGGTCCACTATCATACTTCTCATTTCAATCGGGTTCTCCTTCTTGACTTGCGCATTTACGACCTATCATGAAATCATGACATTTCTGCCTCTATAGCTTCTTTTGTTGTTATTGCCATGAAAATAAACATGTCACGATATCACGACACTTTCACCTCCGTACGCTTTCTCTATTCTTTTGTCATGATATCATGACATTTTTACCTCCATAGACTTCATATTTTCTTTTGTCATGATATCGTGACATTTCTACCTCCGTATACTTCATCTTTGCTTTTGTCATGATATCACGACACTTCTGCTTCCATAGACTTCGACTTTGCTTTTGTCACGATATCATGACACTTCTACCTCCGTAGTCTTCAACTTAGCTTTTGTCATGAAATCATGACACTTCTGCTTCCGTACTTAGCTTCTTTGCTTTTGTCACGAAATCGTGACACTTCTGCCTTCGAAGTCTTCTTCTCTGCTTTTGTCATGAAATCATGACACTTAGCTTTCATACTTTACTTCTTTGCTTTTGTCATGAAATCGTGACACTTCTGCTTTTGAAGTCTTGCTTTCTACTTTTGTCATGAAATCGTGACAATTTTGCTTTCGTACGCTTCCTCTCTTTCTTTTGTCATGAAAATGCGACATGTCGCGATATCGTGACACTTTTCAAACTTACTTTCTCTCTCCTATTTTAGTCAAGAAAATGCGACATGTCACGAAATCGTGACACTTTTCCAACTTACTTTCTCTCTCCTATTTTAGTCACGAAAATGCGACATGTCGCAAAACTGACACTTTTTCAACATTCTCTCTCTCACACATTTTCCAAATACCTTCTCTACATGTCGCGAAATCGTGACACTTTTCTTACTTGTTCTCTTTCTTCGAACTTGTCGTGAAATCGTGACACTTTTTCTACTTTCTCTTTCTCTTCCAACATGTCACGAAATCGTGACAGTTTTTCAACTTGCCTTTTTCTCTTCCAACATGTCACGAAATCGTGACAGTTTTTCTTACTTTTCTCTCTCTTCCAACATGTCACGAAATCGTGACAGTTTTTCCTACTTTTCTCTCTCTTCCAACATGTCACGAAATCATGACAATTTTTCCTGCTTTTTCTCTCTCTTCCAACATGTCGCGAAATCGTGACAGTTTTTCTTGCTCGTTGTATATGTCGCGATATCGCGACACTTTTCTTACTTGTCTTTTTTCTTTGATCTTTTGCATATGGGCCACTTCGGTCTTCTTGGAAAATCACTTGTACATACTCCGAATAACCTTTGAACTCCTGTCTTCTGCATCTGCATAGCTTTTGAACTTCCTGTCCACTGCATCAACAGATCTATCTGACTATGTTGACAACAATGACAATACTGTTGCTACACCTTCCTCAACAAGGCCCTCTACGACAATCATGTCTTGAAGTCCCGCTTGGGCATTTACTAACTGAGTCCTCATCGGGAATTTACTAACCAAAGACCCCCTTGGGAATTTACTAACCCAAGACCCCCTAGGCAATCTATTGCATATATTATATAAAACATTGTACATATCTTATGCACCTTTCAAAAGGGTACTTATACGTCTTTCATCACTTAAGTGCTTGTCCATTACTTAGGCTACAAGACCACTACTTAGGGAATAATTAATAACTTGTACATAATTTTTGTCCTCTTGGGCACATCTTTCATTGCCTAATCATGTGTCCATTACTCAAGCTACAAGGCCTCTTCTTAAGGATGAATCAAAAACTTGTACATGCTTTTTGTACCCTTGGACACATATTTCATTACCTAAGTGCTTGTCCATTACTCAGGATACAATATCATCACTTAGGGATGAATTGAAAACTTGTACATACCTTTTGTCCCCTTGGACACATCTTTCATCGCCTAAGCACTTGTCCATTACTTACGCTACAAGGCCACTACTTAGGAATGAATCATCAACTTGTACATACTTTTTGTCCCCTTGGACACATCTTTCATTGCCTAAGCACTTGTATTATTAAGGCTATAAGGCGACCACTTAAGGATATCTTAGAAACTTGTATATACTTAATACATGCCCTTAAATGGACCAATCTGTACATAAATTGAATAATTGATTCTAAATGTCCCACTCAATTTTTAATTTCCATCATCTACTTTTTATTGCATGAGTTTTCTAATAGAATTTTTTTACCCTTTATCCTTTCTTTCATTGCTTCATTTCATCCCTCTTACATTTCATCCTTTTAAGCAACCCCTTCAATCCCTTTTTGATTCACCATTAGCCATCCTTCATTTTTCATCTTCAATTTTGAAGAAGAGGATAATTGAGGATGGCTGATAGAGAATTAAAATTGTCAACGCCTCCTTAAACATATCCTATTCACCATTTTCAAGCTTAGTTCTTTATTTATGAAATCATCCTACTATCATTAATTTCTTTCTCTTTCCCTCTTATAACTTTTATTCACCACCTTAGTCATTATATCTTGCATTATGAGTTCACTTTCTTTTATAGATCACATGCCCTTACTCTCATCAAATTTTAAAACATATTTTTAGACTCAATTAAACCTATTATGTTACCTTAATCGATCATTTCCTAGACCACTATTGCATCAATTACGATAATTAAACTTAATCAATCCACTATAATTAACCATATTAAATTTCTTATCCTAGAATTAAAACCATAATTAGCCACCACCATATAATTAATTATCTATCTTTACATTTTATAAATTTTTTATGACACATCCCTTTATAAATTAATCACCAATATTATTTAATCAAACTTATTCAATTCATGTGCAATTGCCATCCAATTGATTAACCTGCTAATTTTTAAAATTACCAAGTCAGCCTAATATTAATTGATAAATTTAATTCATTTATATCAAATTATTTTTCATCATACTAATTATTCATCAATTCACTTCTCATTTGGACTAATTAGCCCAACTCATTAAATAACTTACATTTCATGGTTAATTTTAACAAACTTTTTCAAATCTATTATTTTTTCATAAATTCAGACTCATTAAGTACTCAAAATGATACCAAATTCCTTAGATCCCATAATTTTTCAAATAAAAAAGTACATCAAATAAATAAAGAAATAAATAAATTATCCCAGTACAACTTTCATTCATCAATTACAATACATCAATCCATAAATACTCATATTTTATAAAATTAATTTATTACTCATCATCAAAATGATAATCACCACCACCCAGGTGTTGTAGGTGAGTTGGAGAGGAGAGGGCAATCCTCCAAGGGAGGTCCCAGGTTCGAATCTCCACCCTACCAAAAAGCTAAATTGGGTACCCAAAATCCAATTGATAATGTTGGTGCGGGCAGGGCTGGGTGCAACCCCGGGTGACTTTGACGGTGTAGAGCCCCCTGTTCGTGGTCTCTTAGACCAAGGCGGCCCCGCAAGGGGTTTTTCGCTTTAAAAAAAAAAAAATATAATCACCACCACAAACATCCAACAATTAATCTTCAATTTAGTTGATTAGATTAACCAATTTAAGTTAACTAATCCATCCAATTACAACGATGGTAATACACAAAACTGCTAGATACATATATTTATCATATCAACATCTAATATCATTACAAAATTAGTAATACATCATAAAAATTATATTCACAACATCAACACATCTAATCACATCATCATCACATTAATAGGGTAGGAAAATCATGTATATATATATAAATCAACAAATTAGTATGTATAATATCATACAATTGGTGTACCACAAAATTGGTATATTGATCCAAAAAATAGGCTGGTGCACCACATAGCTAAAACAATTGGTGTAGTTAGCTACATCACTATATAAAAACTAAACTCATACATCCTTGCAATATCCTATAGAACTTCCAAAATGGTAGTTAGGAGATGGACCCTGTATCCCCTCCTACTGACAGTGGTAGTGGAGGTGGTGGCATCAACACATATCTCTATGAAGTCATGGTCACAAATTTTGATAGATATTGTATCCTTGATCATGTTAGAGATGGTACACTTTGACCAGGTAGCACTACTAAATAATAAATAGTCCTATAGTGTGTAAACTAATCTATCTCGAGCTACAACTCTCTGCATATCTTGAACCTACACCTCCAATTGACTCACTCACCCTAGTAGCATGCATATCGTGTTGTCTCCTCTACTCAATCTAGCTACTGAGGCTTGTGCTAATGTAACATCTTGTACTATGGTGAGGTGATCAATCTCCCCTTGCATCATGGTGATCTTTTGGACATGGTATACCTACAATTAATTTTCTCATACCACTACCTAGTACCTCTCCCACCTGACGTATGCCACATCCTACTCTTGTTGCCTATGGAGGTTGGAAAAATTAGCATGCCTCTCCTTCTCCTTTGCCCTCATAGTAGCCTCAAGTCTAGCCATGTGTGCCTTAGTATTGACCAACTCATTCATAAGTTCTTGTACCAAACAAAATCAAGTCTCCATTTCTACTTGTGCAACCTCCTCTATATTTTGAATAGGCCCTACCTCATTTGTCATCCTTGATACTAGTAGTAAAGCCATCAGTGGATAATTAATAATCGTGCATCCATAATAAAACTAATGGCATTTCCCTCTATTGCCTCCCTCCTTCTCTACCTCTAATACACGATATCCGTAAACACATGAGTAATTCATTTGACTACTCTATTCCTTTAGGGTCATGGCTCTAGTTTAGTCACCCTCCTCAAGAAAAACCTTATGTACCATCGACCATGCTTTTATGTCACCCTAGAATCATACTACCTCTATATGAGAACTTTACATCATCCATATTGGCCTCAGGGCAGCTACTTGGATCCAGAGGCCCACAAAAAATTATCTATTGTGTGAACCTCCTATACCACACAAGGTTTATCCTTGGAATATATTGCAAACCTTTAAACTATAAAACTACATAGTCAAATTGATGGTTCTATTACTCCCCCTTAGGCCTACCAATGACCTGACCTATCAAATCATACCCAATCGAAACTGATCCTCTTACCAACCTGTATGTTCTATCTAGGTCCACCACATCACTTGCTCCACTATTAGCTTGACAAATGGTCATAAGAGCTCATCTAAATTTCCTACACCCTCCACCCTCAAAATGTACACCCCATTGATAGGTTGTTGGTGCCTTAGTTTCATCCACATGTATTGGAAGTTTGGAAAACATCTTGATAATTAGGGGCTCCCATGCCCACACCCATAACAATGTGCAACAAACTAGACCCTTCTTGGCATGGTACACAACCTTATATAAAGTCTAATACAACCACTCCAAGATGAATGACTTCTAGGTAAAAACTATTTGATCATACCTCATTTGTACAACCTTCACCCACCCCCAATGCATCACTTATCAATTGGTATTTACCACCAATACCTTGAATTCCTATGAGCATGAAATTATGTTAGTCAGTCCAAGTGCCTTCCTTGATATGTGATATTGATGTAAATGCTAGATCTAACAACAAGAAAAGCTCTATCACTTGTCAAAAACTTTAACCATTGTGCTTGGCCATGTGCTATGCACATAGACATACCTTAGATTAGGACTTAGAGGATATTCCATATGTCCTCCAAAGTTAGTCATCTCTCCTATAGGCAGTTGGAAGGTATTTATCTCCAAATACCAACACTCTACCAAAGATGTCAACAACCCCTATCAAACTTGACCTTTTGAATATGTGTAATGTAATACAGGCCCATCACTACCAAGGTTGCCACATCCTCTACATCCACCAATGATAGTGCTATCTCAAAGGTATGGGGTCGCCTCTCATGATAGCCCAATATCTTGAGCTACTGCATCCACAAAAAAAATGTATAGCATTTAAATTTTATCAATCATATTTAACCTCCTAAAAATTATATCCCTTCAAAAGTGCCACATAGACACAAAAAGAATCACATGGTGAAAGATCCATCTTGGTGCAAAAGTGCCACACAATAAAAGCACTACATGGTAAAAATATCATGTCAATATGAAGCATCGCATGACAAAATTACCACTTATCCATGAAAATATTGCATGGAAATAGTGCCACTTTCCAACATAAGTGCTGCCTATGATAGCACTGCATCATAATGAAAGTGTTGCATGAAAAAATACAAAAGTGTTGCATGCAAGTAAAATCATCCCACAATTTTTTAAACCCTATTTTAAACATAAAAAATAAAATTTCTCCATCTCATACCTATCCACCAACACCAAGTACTACTACTGAAGCTCGAAATAGGTCCACACAATGTTCAGGTCATCCACTGGGAGCCATTGATATATCACCTCAAATTGACCTCCCAAAGCTCTAAAATTCAAATAATCAATGGTAAAAATGAATTTGTTTTTAACCCCCTTAGCACTTTTAAGCCCTTCGACCCCTCGATTGAATTTTTCCTTTTCACCATTTTTCCTCCATATCCCTATGCATATTACCAGGTTAATCAAGTTTATAAAAAAAAAATGATTTTCTCTCCAAAACTCAAGAGGGAACCCCTGGGGAAAATGTGCATCAATGATTTCCCAAAAATACAATTTTTAGTGATACCTTTATTCATAGCCATTGCCTTAAGCTCACAATCCTAAGTAGCAAAAAACATATCTACCACAAAATTGGGGTATCTGTGTCAAATTTTGATGCATTTATTGCACAATAAATGCATAAAAAATGAGAAAATGTAGATATCCAATTTTGTACACCAAAATATTTATAGTCAATTCTTTAGCTAACCAAACTAGCCTAATTAGAATTTTTCCCAAACTTGGGGTATTTAATATCCCAAAGTGAAAGTGTTGGTTTCAAAGCAAAAGCACTATGCAACGCTTTTGCCTTTCGTAGAACTTTTATACTTTTGACCATTTTCTAATTATTTTACCCCAAAATGGTCAATTTCTAAAAGCATCATATATAAATTAGAAGCACTGCATAACACTTTTGCTTTGGTACAATGATTTTGCACTAGCACAAGCAGAATCTAAAAAGCACATCTTTCTTGCATGCACACATCCTACACCATTCCCAGACATGATCACACATGTTGATCACCTCACATGATAGAAAATTCTAAGCATATTTGACACTTTAGAGCCTTCCTTCTAAGAGAGTTCCAAAAATCTATAAATTAAGCCCTTAAGATAGGAATTGAATAACAAGTTTTCAAGCATACAAACTTTGCTAAAATTTTATTTGACTTCTTAGAGCATTTGGTTCCTTTGTATTCCATCCTCCCTTACATCCATTCCATCTTCCATTGCACTTGCTTCCTCTTGTATTCTCAAGCTCTTTCATTAATATTTTGGGGCATACAAGGTAAGGCATAGAGGCATCCAAGCAAAGCAAGCATCTTGGTATTTTAGCAAGTATTCAAGATATCTTTGGCCATGAAGGAGACACTCATTGGTCTTGGTTGTATTTCCTCCCCTTTCTTTGCTCTCATTGGTTATTTCATTTTGGTTTACATTGCTCTTTTATCTTGCCACATTTATCATTTACTAATAACATATTTGCTCTCTTATCTTGTTGCATTTTACATTTGCTAACAATATATTTGCTTTCTTATCTTGCTATATTTTACATGACCTAGTAGCATCTTGGTTCTATTATATTGCTACACTTACATTTTCTAACAACTATGTTGTTCATTTACATTGATGTGTATTACTTCTAAAATTTACATTACTTCCTGGTCTTGCTAACAATTATCTTGTTCATCCATCTTGTTCTATTTTACATTTTTTGATAGCTATTTTTTTCATCTATCTCACTAGATTTTTGCATTTTCTAATAGCTCTATTGACAGACATTATTCCTCTTCTTACATTTGCATGCTAGTTTTACATTTTATCATTTAATATAGTAATTTTATACCCAATATTGCATCAACATATCATGCTTTAAGGTTTACATACTCCTAGGATTGTACTTAGCACTTGGACATAATTTATCAAGATTTTACTTGCCATAAATACCTATTTTTTGATATTAGGATCAAAAGCATTGCATAGCTATAATAATTGTAGCACTTCTAATCTAATTTTCATAGAGCAAATATGTAGGATAGCAACCAAAACATTATACAACACTTTTGCTTTGTCTATAGTGCTTTTGCTTGCGCTAAATGTTTTTCAAGTTTCCTTGGTATTTATTTATCTTGTCATACTAAGACAAGGGGTTTTTCACCTTAAAAAAGAATATCTTTGCCTCTCCTTGATCGAATAGACCCACTTTCATAATATCAATTGTTATTTTATTTATTTTGCAGGCCATCTAACAAAAGCACTAGATTAGAGATGAAAGCACTGTGTAATGCTTCTATGCTTCTAACATGTGCAACACTTTTGCTCAAAAATAAAAACTGGATACCACTGATCCTTATCTCTTTTGTTACAATTTAGCAGTTAGTTCTATTTGTTGCTATGTTGTAGATTCAGGTCTCTGTTCACTTTTATCATTAATTTAATCTAGAAAATATTAAATCTAGTTTAATTGTTAAAATAATTAGCTGGATTTTATGCTATTTTAGGTATAACTATTGAAAAGAATATAGTTGCACTTAATATAGCCTTGTATGTTTACACAAATTCCTTGTATACCTTGAAATAAAAATCCCTTTTACTTTTTTTTTTGTAATCATTAAAATCATATGAGCATGTAGCTTAAGGTTTGTTTGTTGCATTATTTGTGTTCTTGCATTCTGTTAAAATTTTGTTTTAGATATCTCAAAAGGGTTTATGTATAGGATAGAAAACCCCTAACGTGTTTGTATAATCAACATATAAAATGTAGTGTAGGATTTTAGTATATACATATTGAAGTAATATTGCATGTCCAAATCCCAATTAAAAGGGATTCTCTAGAATCAACTACCATATTATAGTTATAAACATGAGGATTATAAATTGGGACACTTGATGGTACATATAGGTTAAGAACATCACTTGTACCCACTTTTTGAGGTATGGGACAACTCGCATTGCCTCATAGTAGTTACTCAAGAGAAGGAAAATATGAGTGATGTCCCAAGGAAGATGATATATTTTGAACCCCAACATCCACAAAACTAGTAATGATATTATTAGAAGCTGATGCATTAAGGTTTGTATTTAAAGATCCAAAGGATGGATCTAGTTGATTCAAAAAATTTGAGATAGGTTGTTAGGGATAGTACAAGAGTGAGACCTTCCATGTAGAAACATCTAGGACATAATAAATTTACCTGAGGGATTCCACAACTTACCTATGTTTATGCAAGAAGAAAGCCATGTGATTAACAAATTTAAAAATCACTCTCCCTTGATCATCATGGACATGGGTTAAATGATAATTTTTTTAATATGACAAGGGTACAAGAGAATACAAAAAGCAAATACTAGAATACAACTATATGTGCTTCTTAATAAATCCTAAAAATTAATGATTATGATGATACTCTATGTGACCAAGACTAACTAGTTCTTTCTTTTCTTTTTGTCTATTTTATCGATAAACAAAAAATATAACCTAGTTTACATAAACAGTAAACATAATCTAAAACCTAAATGATTAAATGACTGAGTTATGGGGCAAAAAACCTATTCTTACTACTATGGCAAAAGCGTCATCTGCTTGCAAAATTTCCATCAATATTATTGCCTACTGATGGTGCTATTTATTAACCTACAAAACCAATAAAAAAAGATATAATAAGTGGTAGAGGGGTATATTTGAGTTGGTAGAAGATAGTTAAACTTCTTTAAACAACAATCAGACCCTCATTTAGATAAAAAAAAATGATAGAATGCAAAAAGTAAATTCTAGGTGGCAAAAATTCTACTAAGTCAAGATAGCACTACCAATGCTTTTGCTTAGCGATAGTGCTTTTAGTTTGTGTAAAACTAGAGAGAAATAACACCATCGACTTATAATCTGGTGAATTTTTTTTCTAAGAATAAAAAAACAAGATTAAACACAAGACATGATGAAATTAAGATGCCTATCATGAAGGGCTTTGAATTAGGAGTATAGAGGTCCTATATAATAGTAGAAAAGCACAAACTTACTTGTTTAAACCTTAAAATTAAATGCCTACATGCAATATTAGCTATATGTCAATGCAATATGTTCTAAATATAATGAAATAGAAGCCTAAAATTATAAGGATAAGGAAGAGCCATTAAGAAAAATAAGGGAAAAGAGCACTACCCAAGGCACAAGGTTATTTTTCCCTTGTTGGAAGCTTGTTTAAGGCTTGCTAGCTTTCTTTTTGATGACACTTGAATACTTGAGCTTGAAGTCTTGATGCTTGATGATTGCTTGGAGAGAGAGAGATTTGAGACTTGATGCTTAGATGCTTGCAAGAATGCT